>OZ023339.1:11136738-11156738 GCA_964007535.1 Brachyptera risi | reverse complement strand
ATAGCCCAGGGCCTACATTAACCAATTAATTTACCCATGTAACATTTGTATTCGTTTATTGATATTAGTTCAAAACACCATTTGACCTAAGCTTAAAATGTCCAGTAGGTGTTGGTAAAATGTATGGGATTTTTATTTTTTCTAAACATTTTTATTACTTGTTATCTAATCTAGGTCTATGTATGACTACCTATAAGCACTCCAAGGAAATTAATTGCAAGGAAAATATCAAAGATGTGTTATGCTTCAAGAGTAATTTATTTAATTATACGGTTTTTGTTTTGTATAATGAAGTATACAAAACAGTTTTGCATAGTTTTTTTATAATAGGCCCTATTTGCAATCAACCCAGAACATATCATCAGTTGTTATGGACAATGTCAAATAATTATTTACAGTTAAATGTTATTTACAGTCAAATGTTATTTACAAAAATAGTATTTACAATTACCCTAAATGTTACAGGCACATAGTATAGCACTTTTAAAACCTAAAATGTATCATCAATTGAAATCGATGGTGACAAATAATTAATTACAATTATGCTATTTGCAATTGATCTAAAAAGTTACAGATAGGTATATCATTTGCAATCAACCTAAAATGTTTCATCAATTGAAATAAATTGCCGCATTTCGGGAATAAATAAAAAGGAACATTCGCGGTTCTTTCCTGCAACAGAATTACCCTGTGGTACGCAACAATTTCGTCGTGAAACACATTTTAGGGGCGAGAAAGTAGTCACAAACAACGTTGTACCATAGCCACATGCAGAATTCTGTCCTCCAAACTCTATTTACGGTAGTCGCCGATAGAGCGCATGACTGCAACTTTTTGTGCCGAATTCGTCTGCTCTAGAGAGCCTAGATGTTGTTAGGCTCTCTAGTCTGCTCTAGTGAACCAGCGCCTAGGATTGCCGTGCAAGAGAGACGTAAGAGACGGTGGCGAGTAGATGGTCACGTGGTATCCAATCCCCTTAAAATGCAATTTTTAATCAACTTTTACTCATGCAAAATGTATGTTCACTCAAATAATAAAGTTGTCACACGAAATATCATTCTTTTAACTTCGTTCTATTGCTATATTTCATGATAATTGATCCGGATTATCATTATATTTCAGTACTTCTTGTGAATTGTACTCGAAACATCCAACCGTCATAGATTCTGTATAGGGGGGACGGTATGTAATGTCAAATACGTAAATGTCAATAACCTTCTGTCAACAGACTTGCTTGCTTATATAAAGCATATGTGGGGAAAAATGCATGGAAGGAAAAAGGAGGCAGACTAGAAAAAGCAAGTTATATTGGGAGAAAAGACCATGTACATAAACTTAATAGAAAACATTTTGGAAAACGAAAAAGCAAAAACTCTTTGATTGAAAAAGGTACGTCCGAATGGAATGAAATAACTGCCGGTAATACTGGAGATATATTTAAATCACTCAACAGCTTCAAAAAAGGTATTAAACGTTTGTACAGTACGCAATAGACTAAAAAATGAAGGCTAAAACGTAAGATGTAGAATGTAAAGTGAAATAATATGTTATTGAAATATCTTAATTATCCCCTCAGGAGGAAACATCACATAGAATATAAGTAGACCCATCAGGAATTAGAAAACAAACTCAGTCACTGTAATTGTTAAACATACTTCATGTAATTACTAATCTGTTTTAATAAATATACATACATACAACAAGGCTCGGTGCGGTTCCAGGAAAGTTGGGTTAGTGGCCCACTACTGGTGATCAGTCAAGATGATGTAAAGTCTAAACAGATCAATCAAGTGGGTTTATACGCACTCAATACTGGTATTGAAGAAGTTCAGTATCCTCAAGCTATAGATTGAACCCGTTTTCAAATTATTAAATTGTGTATTTTTCCGATTACTTTCCATTAGTCATCAGTAGGCCTACAGTGCGTTGGTGAACCAATGTAAATTTAACCTTCGAATTACAAGCTATAGGCCTGTGCCTATGTTGTCCCTACCTAGGCCTATATAGGAATGAAAGGATTGATCAATCGTAGACCCAGTTTGATTGAAATGAGTGTCGGGGCTAGGCATAGTATTTGTGGCTGGGTAAATAGCCCCACAACCTCCTCTATTTGGTTTGGTAATGGTCATACCATTAACTCAATGGTCATACCATGAACCTTACAAAATCAATGGCTTAGATGGGCTAGGCCTAGCCTACTGAATGTTGGTAAGTTTCATAACCTGGGCCTATACATTCGTGGGTTTGAAACTTGAAAATGCATTAAATTTAACTAGGCCTAATCATTCATTTTTGTTGAGATTCTTTGTGGTGTCCCTCTGTTGTTCATGTCGATACTGGGATGGTTCCTTGACAACAGGACATGACCAACTCGGTCCCACTTTCAAAATCACACCTAATAATATAACCTTTCATCTCATTATCCCACCAACTCCGACGCCAATAGATCGTGGTCACTAGTGGAGTGCAGCGTTAAACCCAATAGGCCTATGAATAAGAAAATGATCGAGTCGAATGAAAAACAGTTATTTGAATGAACTTTCACCATTATTTTGTTACATCTATCAACACAAAAAATATGGTTTATATAGGCCTAAGCCTACTATGATTATACTGAAAATAGCAGTAATCATTCATTGCCTGAGCTCTGGACATAAGATTTAGTGCTTGTAGCAAGCCGAACTCTTGAGCCAATTCAACTAGGCCTAGAATACCCCACACTATTAGTGGGACCATAATAACATCTGGTCACGTTCTAGGGCTTCTAGTCTATAAGGTTTTCTTTCAAGTTGAACTTGTAGGCCTATATTGTTATCAACTTGAGCGTAGGGAAAATATAGTGTACACAAAGTCAATGGTGTAGGCCTATGCCAGTGTAATCTGAATTCCTATTACCTTATCACTTGAGCCATGATACTTGATGATTGAAGTGGTTCGGTTATAATTATTTGATGAAGCCCCAGATATTACTTCAAATTACCATCTATAAGTTAGCTGCACATTCCATACGGATACGCATTCCACATACGCCAGTACCAATCCACAGAAAAAAAAAGTCACCAGCATTTGTTTGGAAACGATGCAGCTCTACATACATCTTGTTCACACACATCTTGTTCATTAAGTCTATCGCAACACAAATAAGATTTAAAAAAGGTGGGTACAACCCATAGATGAGAAGATATAGATTTAATTGTGAATTGATTTATCGAATAATCAAAGTCGATCATTCACACTCAACTCGGATTAAAACGATGCAGCTCAACATACACCTCTTCCATTACGTCTATCGCAACACAAATACAATTTGAGAAAGGAATGTACACCCCATGAATGAAAAGATACAAATTTGATTGTGAATTGATTTATCGAATAATCAAAGTCGATCATTCACACTCAACTCGGGTTAAAACGATGCAGCTCCACATACATCTCTTCCATAACGTCTATAGCGACATAAATAAAATTTAAAAAAGGCATGTACACCCCATAAATGAAAAGATATAAATTTAATCGTAAATTAATTAATCGTATAATCGAAGTCGATCATTCACACTCAACTCGGGTTAAAACAATGCAGCTCCACATACATCTTATTCATTACGTCTATCGCAACACAAATAACATTTGAAGAAGGAATGTACACCCCAAAAATGAAAAGATTCAAATTTGATTGTGAATTAATTGATCGAATAATCAAAGTCGATTATTCACACTCAACTCGAGTTAAAACGATGCAGCTCTACATACATCTCTTCCATTACGTCTATCGCAACACAAATAGAATTTAGAAAAGGAATGTACACCACATAAATAAAAAAAATATAAATTTGATTGTGAATTAATTAATCGAATAATCAAAGTCGATTATTCACACTCAACTTGAGTTAAAACGATGCAGCTCCACATACATCTCTTCCCTAACGTCTATCGCAACACAAATAGAATTCAGAAAGGAATGTACACCCCATAACTGAAAAGATATAAATTCAATTGCAGATTAATTAATCGAATAATCAAAGTCGATTATTCACACTCAACTCGAGTTAAAACGATGCAGCTCGACATAAATCTTATTCATTACTTCTATCGCAACACAAATGAAATTTGAAAAGAGAAATTACACCCCATAAACGAAAAGATATAAATTAGATTTTGAATTAATTAATCGAATAATCAAAGTCGATTATTCACACTCAACTCGAGTTAAAACGATGCAGCTCCACATACATCCTATTCATTACGTCTATCGCAACACAAATAAAATTTGAAAAAGGAATGTACACTCCATAAATGGAAAGATATAAATTTTATTGTGAATTAATCAATCAAATAATCAAAGTCGATTATTCACACTCAACTCGAGTCGAAACGATGCAGCTCTACATACATTTTGTTCATTACGTCTATCGCAACAAATATACATTTCAAAAAAGGAATGTACACCCCATAAATTGGAAGATATGAATTTAATTGTGAATCAATTAATCGAATATTCAAAGTTGATTATTCACACTCAACTCTAGTCAAATCGATGCAGCTCAACACACATCTTATTGATTACGTCTATCGCAACACAAATAGAATTCAAAAAGGAAGGTACACCCCATAAAGAAAAGATATAAATTTAATTGTAAATTGATCATTCGAATAATCAAAGTCGATTATTCACACTCAACATTATATATTATATATATATATATATATATATATATATATATATATTCATATATATATATATATATATATATATATATATATATATATATATATATATATATATATATATATATACATATATATATATATATATATATATATATATATATATATATATATATATATATATATATCAATATATATATATATATATATATATATATATATATATATATATATATATATATGTTATATATATTTATATATATATATATATATATATATATATATATATATATATATATATATATATATATATATATATATATATATATATATATATATATATATATATATATATATATATATATATATATATATATATATATATATATATATATATATATATATATATATACCGTTTATATTCAATGATGATTCTGTCTTCGTCTCACACCTGAGATTGCTGAGCACAGAATGAAAATCAAATGATCAAAAATATAAGCCATTGACAATTATAACATATTTGAAAGAATAAAAAATAAGAATGGTACGTGAATCAATATATGAGATGATTGAATGTAGGAATAATTGTGAACCAGATGAAATATTATGGCTCATTTCGGAATTCAGAAAAATCAAACCGAATCAATAATGCGTTCAGGCCAATATTGTGTGAATGATGAATCAAAGTGCACGAGGATTGATCAAATGATATTAATAAAAAAAATAGAATAGTACGCAAAAAAATGCAAACTGAAGGCAAAAGGCTGTGTAGATGAAATCTCGGAATTTGTAAAGATTCTCGAGTGGTTGATCCAACGAGTGAAACAATATCGCATATAATTTTATTGATGAGACTAAATTTTGTAACTATATCCCACAAAGAAATTGTGACTTGTGCCTCGAGCATCCTCTACTAACCCTATCACTTATATTCTTTCTGGATGGTAAGCTTTCATGAAGTAATTAATGTATGTTCTGACATATAGTCTTCAATTTTTTTTTCTGCATATACTGCTTTGTGGCTTGGCCAGCATCTGTCTCAAAGCAGGCACTGTTACATAGGTTCAATAAACTAGAAGCATTCTTCAATAATGCCGATATTGTGATTAGGACACTGCAATTAGAGTGCAATCCTAATTATATTTCCACAACAATTATTATAAATTTATGAATTACAATTATTTACAATTATTATTTGTACTGGGACAAAATGAACGCACTGAAGAAAAAGATTAAGGAAAAATCTGATAGTTGGATATAGGTCATATATACGTACTATCATTACATATAGTATTCAAGTGGTACACGGAGACGGCCAACGTGAAATTGCATATTGAAGAAAACTCTCTATACCTACAGAAAAAAAGTTGAAGGACTAAAATGTATTTTGGAAAGTTTAATAAACTATAAACAAGACAAACTGCCGATTAATTTGAACAGGACCTTCAGAGGTATATAGACATTCAGGGATGTCTCGCTAGTGTTGGACCCCCATCAACATAACATATGTGTGAACCTAATATTTATTGGAGAGTTAAATGACCGGAAATAAGACAGTGGGGGGTTGCTATTTTCAAAGAAGTCCATCTCGTATCTTTTTCACACAATACATTCCTCCCCCCCCCCCCCCTACCCTTTACAACTTGCTTCGTTCGGCCGAGATATCCAGGAAGGCATCAATCAGAACATAATATAACGAAAGTTAAATTATTGTCATTGATATATAATAACTACTTACAACTGTAACGATTGTTATAGATTGATTCTCGACTCATCCTGTCAAGCATGATGAACTTGATAATTTCAGAGCAGTCTTTTTTTTCTGGATACCATTTTCATTTTTATTGATATTTTAAATAATACTCTCGTTTCATTTTCGAATTGCCCACGTAGTTACAATTGGAAAACTTTTCACACTAAACATATTCATCAATGTGTTGTAACACGTTCGAGAAATATTTGCATCGATACAATATTTGGATACAATGTTTGAATCAATGGAGCATATTTAAATCAAAAATATTCAGGTATTGATTACTAGTCTCATGAATTATTCCATTATGAGGTAATTATTCATATTAATTATAGAGATAGGAAAGATTGATCGACTTTGATTATTCGATTAATCAATTCACAATTAATTTGATATCTTTTCATTCATGAGGTGTACATTCCTTTTTTAAATTTTATTTGTTTCGCGATAGACGTAATGGAAGAGATGTATGTAGAGCTGCATCGTTTCAACCCAAGTTAAGTGTGAATAATCGACTTTCTTATTCGATTAATTAATTCACAATCAAATTTATATCTTCTCATTCATGGGGTGTACATTCCTTTTTCAATCTCAATCTGTGTTGCGAAAGACGTAATGAATAAGATGTATGTGGAGCTGCATCGAAACAACGTGATTTGAGTGCTGTCCGATGACTTTGATTGTTTAATCAATCGATCATCAATTAATTTCATATATTTTTATCTATGAGTTGTACTTTTTTTTTTTTCTTTGTGTTGCCATAAGCCTGATGTACAAGATGTATATGGAGCTGCATCGATTCAACGTGATTTGAGATTCGTTCGATGACTTTGATTGTTTAATTAATCGATCATCAATTAATTCCAAATCTTTTCATCTATGGGTTGTACCTTCTTTTTTTTATTTTTATTTGTGTTGCTATAAGCCTGATGTACAAGATGTATATGGAGCTGCATCGATTCAACGAATTTGAGAGTCGTTTGATGACTTTGATTGTTTAATTAATCGATCATCAATTAATTCTATATCTTTTTATCTATGGTTGTACCTTCTCTTTTTTATTTTTATTTGTGTTGCTATAAGCCTGATGTACAAGATGTATATGGAGCTGCATCGATTCAACGTGATTTGAGATTCGTTCGATGACTTTGATTGTTTAATTAATCGATCATCAATTAATTCCATATATTTTTATCTATGAGTTGTACTTTTTTTTTTTTTCTTTGTGTTGCCATAAGCCTGATGTACAAGATGTATATGGAGCTGCATCGATTCAACGAATTTGAGAGTCGTTTGATGACTTTGATTGTTTAATTAATCGATCATCAATTAATTCTATATCTTTTTATCTATGGTTGTACCTTCTCTTTTCAATTTTTTTTGTGTGTTGCTATATGCTCTATATACAAGATGTATATAGAGCTGCATCGATTTGACGTCATTTGAGTGCCGTCCGATGACTTTGATTGTTTAATCAATCGATCATCAATTAATTTCATATCTTTTTATCTATGAGTTGTACTTTTTTTTTTTTTTCTTTGTGTTGCCATATGCCTGATGTACAAGATGTATATGGAGCTGCATCGATTCAACGTGATTTGAGATTCGTTCGATGACTTTGATTGTTTAATTAATCGATCATCAATTAATTCCATATCTTTTTATCTATGGGTTGTACCTTCTCTTTTTAATTTTTTTTTGTGTTGCTATATGCTCTGTGTACAAGATGTATATAGAGCTGCATCGATTCAAAGTGATTTGAGATTCGTTCGATGACTTTGATTGTTTAATTAATCGATCATCAATTAATTCTATATCTTTTTATCTATGGGTTGTTCCTTCTCTTTTTAATTTTTTTTTGTGTTGCTATAAGCCTGATGTACAAGATGTATATAGAGCTGCATCGATTCAACGAATTTGAGAGTCGTTTGATGACTTTGATTGTTTAATTAATCGATCATCTATTAATTCCATATCTTTTTATCTATGGGTTGTACCTTCTCTTTTTAATTTTTTTTTTGTGTTGCTATATGCTCTGTGTACAAGATGTATATAGAGCTGCATCGATTTGACGTCATTTGAGTGCTGTCCGATGACTTTGATTGATTAATCAATCGATCATCAATTAATTTCATATCTTTTTATCTATGGGTTGTACCCTCTCTTTTTTATTTTTATTTGTGTTGCTATAAGCCTGATGTACAAGATGTATATAGAGCTGCATCGATTCAACGAATTTGAGAGTCGTTTGATGACTTTGATCGTTTAATTAATCGATCATCAATTAATTCCATATCTTTTTATCTATGGGTTGTACCTCCTTTTTTTAATTTTTCTTTGTGTTGCTATATGCTCTATGTACAAGATGTATATGGAGCTGCATCGTTTCAACGTGTTCTCATAGCTGTTTGATAACAACTAGCTCAGCTATGCGTTGATTCCTCTCTCCTCCTGGTTGATTTTTTCATAGGTTGGATCCCTGCTTGCTTGGCGTATCTGTTGTGCGTATGCGTATGGAATGCGTAGCTAACTTATAGATGGTCTTCAAATTGAACCAATACTATGCATATATAGACAAAAATGGCCAGTGGTTTTAGTAATACCTCTTGTTAGTTACCGTATGACGTATGTAACCTCATTTGAGTAACTTACACCATCTGTAACAGCGCATGGAATCATCCAAACAAATCAAAGGTGGGCTGCTTTCATATCGTTTTAAAGCTTTGGAAAGAAATGAAGATGTAAACAGCATGAACACGGTAGAGATTTTTATTTCAACGGATGATGTGGGCCTAAATATACTTGTGTATATAGGCTTATATGTAAATATATTGTTGAGATGAGATTGAATGTCAGACAAGTAGGGCCTATATCAGAATCCAACAATGACTTTGCGTCTCGCGACAGGATACGTCATGTACACCACGAGTTGGATGCACCGACTCAACGAGGAGTTTTGAGTATCCATGAGTATTGTTGCGGCTTCACTCGATGATTCAGGTCCAACATGGAAAATCAGGATGTGGGTATCACAACTTAATTGAGATATTTCAGTAACGTAGATAGTGAAACTGTCCAAGTTTGAGCGATAATTGTAAAATTGAGGAAATTGTACATCGGTGTGGAGACGATGTGACATCAACAATGACCATGTGTCTTGACAGGATACGTCATCTACACCACGAGTTGGATGGCATCGACGCGTTAACCTGACTATGAAGGAGGAGTTTCGAGCATCTGTGTGAACTTTACCATTTGTATTCAGCATCCAAAGTGTGATAATTTCAAATATTTTTTGTTTTTTCTCATTTTGTCGGTTTGTAACTCTCTGTTCGCAAATTTTAGTGTGAAATAAATTCTCAGCTTCACAAAGTACTTGATGGTTATTTCTTAAATCATTTCACAACAACCAGCCGGAAAATCCACATTTTTGTTCATGTCATCCACCAGTAATTTACCAACGCCCTGAAGATGAGCTATATTGCTGAATTTATTTGAAAAAATTGATTCTAATTCTGACAGATAGTTAAAGAATTGATCGGTGCAAATGTGTAGGCCTGAAAAATCGAGTTTAATATCATTCTCGTATGATTTAAAATGCATGAATGTTCGTTTTGAACTATCAAATGTGGGATTATCAACTTTGAGAATGTGTTCACAAATTGAACAAGAATGTTTTTCTATTATTTTTTTCAAAATGAAACCAAAGACATACATCATCCCTTGTTCCTCATCAGGTTCATGTCATCATCCTCGGGAGAAACTTCTGTGGTCTGGCTTGGATCAATGTTGAACATCCTTACTCTCAACGTCTCAACGACGAAGCAGTACTTTGGATATTGTGCAGTCAGTTGATATCTGAGAATATGGTAGCCCAGTCTACATGATGAGAGTTGCTTGTTGAAGTGGTTTTTAGTAATCGATTAATTGTAGCATGTTTATATGATGAACAGAACATTTTCACGGTTGGGTTTTGGCAGTGACCGCCCTTTTGTCGAATGACGGAAAAGAAATTTTCGATTCAGTCTTGTGACAATCGGGAAGTTGATAAGAAGTTTAGTTGAGATGATCCGGCACAATTCTGTTAGGGCTGAGATGGAAATCAACCAGCCATTAAGGCATTTGATTCTGGATGAGACATTATTTCTTTTGATTATTTTTCCACTGTTATCTCTAATGGTTTGAATAAATTTCCACGATGACATCCACTCCTTACACTCATCTAAAAAATACAAGTGCTTCGACTTTGCAGACAGGGCGCATGCGTATGTCTTGGTATTGTACCTAGACTTACTGTTGAATGACAGAAATGAATCGAATGTATCGAATAGCTTATCCATTTTATATATTACCCATTATTATATATATTTTATATATTTTATATATTCTATATATTTACATATATAGCATAGCGTAGCTATGCTATATATACTGTGTTTTTACTACAATACATTGGGAACAAAAGTTCAAGGCCTTCTCAATTTCTTCACTGCAAAAGGATTTCAACAGTCTTGTGTTGAGAAGGCCGTGATTCATAACAATATGAGTTGGTTTATTGATTGATTGATTGATTGACGACCCCACCAACAGCTGGGTTACACAGGGTTGCGAATTGGAAGATGATTATATGAAACTGTGAAGTGATGATGAGTGAAAAGACGTTTACTAAAACACATGCCTTATGCTCATGCTCAACGGTTACTTCAGTTTCCGATGCGGTGCCTCAGAGGGCAGCTAATTTGTATGTTTGTCAGTGCAAGGGAAACGAATACGAAATTCTTCACCGACTACTGTGAACAATTCAAAATAAAGAAGCAAACAGTTAACATAAGCATGAGTTAACATAACAAGAGTTAACATAACATGAGCTAACATAACATGAGTTAACATAACATGAGTTAACATAACATGAGTTAACATAACTTGAGTTAACATAACATAAGCATGCTGACCTTGAGAGGTTCAATTGTAATCCTCAGAAGTCACTCATATGGTTAAACAGCTGAGGTATTAATCTGATCTATATCAAACAGAAGCTTTTATGAGTTCCCAGTTGTTCTTTAACACTTCGTCCTTCACTCTCTTCTTTCTACACTCAAGAATCCCCTCTCCATCTTCCTCTATTTCCACACTTTCCACAAGCTTACTCCATAATCCTTTATCTCCCCACCACTCTTCATCCTTCACTCTCTTCCACGCGTATCTCCTTTCTTCACTCTTGGAAAATGTTATCTCTGCTCCTTACAATATTCTAGTCTCCAGCTGTTGTACGATCATCCACGTGAGTATTGGCAGGAGGTAACTTCTGTCAATGAGCAATTTGCATCTCCTGGGTACTTACTTCTTCCTTCAATAATTTTTTTTTATTATTATTATATTGGGTTTTAACGACGCACTATACTGATGGCTACGATCTATTGGCGTTGGTGGATGATGAATGAGATGGTGGGATGGTGAGATGAAAGGTTATTTTATCAAGTGTTTTTGGATGGTGGGAAGGAGTCGGTCGTTGCCTGTTGTTAAGGAACCATCCCAGCATCAACCTGAATGACAGAGGGAAACCACGAAAAACCCCTGTCAGGATGGTCGACCATGGCGGGAATCGAACCCCGGTCTCCCGAATGACGGTTCAGTGTTTTATCACTTGGCCACGCGTCTCGGTCTCCTTCAATAAAAGTTTCTTCACCGTTCGGTAGAATTTATCTGCTTTTCGCAGCCTTCCATTCAACTCTCGTTCCATCTCGCCATCTACCGACAATGTACCACCTAAATATTCAAATTCCGTTACCTCCATCAACTCCTCACCATTTAACATCATCTTCTATCTTCTTCAAAGATTCTCTTCTCTTCTCATTACCAATACCGCACTCTTCTCTTCACTCACTCAAGAGCCTGCTTTTCTGTCAGTCCCCATTGTATCTACTTTTTGTCTTCAGAAAAAAATACATGAATGGAAACGCTATGAATTAAGAGTCCATGACGGGAGTCGATTTAGCGTAATATCATTTGTTTGATGATAGCTTCTGAACGGTATGAGATATCGAAATTCTAATACGCGAGAAACACAGATAAACATAGAAGCTTCAAGATTATGTGGATTATAACTGTTCAAGTCATGTCGCATAACTGTCAAGCGTATACAGCTGAAAAAAATCATTTCATAGCTGTATACGCGTGACAGTTATGCGACATGACTTGAATAGTTATAATTTATATCATCTTGAAGCTATTATAATTATCTGTGTTTCTCGCGTATTAGAATTTCGATATCTCATACCGTTCAAAAGCTATCATCAAACAAATGATATTTCGCTAAATCGACTTCAATGGACTATTTAACAATATAAATGAACGGGGAAAAAATATTGAAATAGATAGAAGAACTGAGCCTAACGTGACTTAGTGGTTGCCACAGAGACCGTTCCCGTGCGAGGAAACCGACAACCTGTTTTTCCGCGACAAACGCCGCCGTATCGACATGATCCTGGTGTACGAGGAGGACCAGGAAGATCTGACGCCCGAGGCGATAGCGTCCAGGCGCGAGAAACGGAGGGGATTCCAGGAGAGCCTGGAGAAGGAGGGTCTGGAGTTGGAGCTGGAAGACAGAGCGGTAAAGTGGCGGGATTGATAATGTTACTTTAAGCTGTGGTTATATTAGTGGAAATTTAGAATTGCGCATATGAAAAAATCAATTATATTAAGAGGTAAGTTCCACGCGGATACTGCGGGGGGGGGGGGGGCGCATCACAGCCCCGCAGGGGATTTTTGGAAAAACTTTGTTTCTTTAAGTAGGCTATCTTGTTAGGTTACTATTTGGGAATATGTAGGCTCAAGGTTGTTGCTTCATAATGCATTATTACTAATATGCATTATTGATGAGCGTAGCGAAGTCTCCATCACACTCTTATAGGGCTTTGTCTGTGTGTGTTTTTTTTTTTTTTTTTGTAAGCACTCCACAGGTCGCAAGGGTTGACTGATCGACATGAAACTTTTTTTGGACACGCAAACTCATCCAACTTAGAACTGTATAGTTTTTGGGATGAATCGGTCGGACCGATTTTGAGATACATTATCTCAAAGTTTCTAAAAACCCCATAAGATTTGGCTGGGCGGAAAATGTTGAAAATTAAAATCTTTCCAAATGGGATGAAATTTTCTCTAAATATGTATACATAGATTTTACACATTATTACGATTTTTAAGCAATTCTAATCAGTCGTTTTGAAGAAAAAAATAAATAAAATGACTGATAATATTCATAAAATATATCATAAAAATTGTGACAGAATTAAGTTGTTGAGATTCACTGCTTTCTAGATTCAAGAGTTGACCAACAATGAAGTATTTTTTATATGCGTCAAGGTGTGTAGAATACCAGAGTCAATGAAGTGGCAAGAGTAGAACTACTTTAACGACTTTAATAGCTTATTCAGATATCAAGGTGTGTAGAATACCTGAGTCGATAAAGTAGCAAGGGTATAGAACTACTTCAAGGACTTTTATACCCTATTTAGATATCTCGCTCATCTTACAACGCATATTTCGCGTTTTACTAGTTAGTGTTATTAGTACTATAGGCAAACGCGTTATGTGTTTCCGCGTTGATGGATGAGCTGGAACATATCAACTTATCTTTGGATTGGTTATTATATATATATATATACACCTTGAGATCCAAACCATTACATCACTGCCATCTTATTTTCCATTAATAATTTATATGATAATAAAGAAGGCTTTGTTTTAATCGTTTACAATCAAGTGGTGGCACTTGTTGCTTTGATTCAATAGGTATCTTAATAGCTTTGAATAATTAACACAAATAACATTATATATTTTTTTACATCGAAACGGCTGATCCGATTCGAGTGAAAGTTCGGAATAATGTTTATCATTATCAGATTGAAATTCTCTGAGAATTTGAATCCTCTCAGATGAAATATTTCTCACGAATGTTTTCCTCTGGGTTATTCTAATGGGATTTTTGAAAACCTTGGAATGAGTTTTCTCAGAAGTGGTCAAACCGATCGCGCCTCAAAACTATACAGCATCAAGTCAGATAGGGATTCATGTGTGTGCCAAGTTTCATCATGATCTGAATTTTTGTTTGACCTATAGAGCGCGAACAAAAAAACAAAAACAAAAACAAAAAACAAAAAAACACATTCGATTTTTCAAGTACAGTGTAATTGAGTCTTCGCTACGCTCATTCAATTATGTGTATTTTCTACTTCATTAATTTTGTATTTGATTATTACTAGGCAAACGCGTTATGTGTTTCCGCGTTGATGGATGAGCTGGAACATATCAACTTATCTTTGGATTGGTTATTATATATATATATATATATATATATATATATATATATATATATATATATATATATATATATATATATATATATATATATATATATATATATATATACACCTTGAGATCCAAACCATTACATCACTGCCATCTTATTTTCGATCAATAATTTATATAATAATAAAGAAGGCTTTGTTTTAATCGTTTACAATCAAGTGGTGACACTTGTTGCTTTGATTTAATAGGTATCTTAATAGCTTTGAATAATTGACACAAATAACATTATATATTTTTTCACATCGAAACGGCTGATCCGATTTGAGTAAGAGTTCGGAATAATGTGTATCATTATCAGATTGAAATTCTCTGAGAATTTGAATCCTCTCAGATGAAATATTTTTCACGAATGTTTTCCTCTGGGTTATTCTAATGGGATTTTTGAAAACTTTGGAATGAGTTTTCTCAGAAGTTGTTCAACCGATCGTGCCTCAAAACTATACAGCATCAAGTCAGATAGGGGTTCATGTGTGTGCCAAGTTTCAACTGATTTTGAATTTTTGTCTGACCTGTGGAGCGCGAACAAAAAAACAAAAAAAAAAAAAAAAAAAAAAAACAGGCACTTTTTTTCGGTATAGTGTAATTGAGTCTTCGCTTCGCTCATCCAATTATGTGTCAAAAGGCAATCATGTATACCATGACATAGTCTAATAAAGATTTATATATAGTGCATTCAATTATATACAGATACTCAATTTTACAACTGCGCAAATTGAAATTAAGAGCTGCATTTTTGAAGTTTAGAACTGCGCATATTGGGGTCAACTGCGCACTAATATAACCTCTGAATCATGCTGGAGATTAAAGCCACCCTAATGATAGCTACTAGGCAAACGCGTTATGTGTTTCCGCGTTGATGGATGAGCTGGAACATATCAACTTATCTTTGGATTGGTTATTATATATATATATATACACCTTGAGATCCAAACCATTAAATCACTGCCATCTTATTTTCCATTGATAATTTATATAACTAGGCAAACGCGTTATGTGTTTCCGCGTTGATGGATGAGCTGGAACATATCAACTTATCTTTGGATTGGTTATTATATATATATATATACACCTTGAGATCCAAACCATTACATCACTGCCATCTTATTTTTCATTGATAATTTATATGATAATAAAGAAGGCTTTGTTTTAATCGTTTACAATCAAGTGGTGACACTTGTTGCTTTGATTTAATAGGTATCTTAATAGCTTTGAATAATTGACACAAATAACATTATATATTTTTTTACATCGAAACCGCTGACCCGATTCAAGTGAGAGTTCGGAATAATGTGTATCATCATCAGATTGAAATTCTCTGAGAATTTGAATCCTCTCAGATGAAATATTTTTCACGAATGTTTTCCTCTGGCTTATTCTAATGGGATTTTTGAAAACTTTGGAATGAGTTTTCTCAGAAGTTGTTCAACCGATCGTGCCTCAAAACTATACAGCATCAAGTCAGATAGGGGTTCATGTGTGTGCCAAGTTTCAACTGATTTTGAATTTTTGTCTGACCTGTGGAGCGCGAACAAAAAAAAAAAAAAAAAAAAAAAAAAAAAAAACAGACACTTTTTTTTGGTATAGTGTAATTGAGTCTTCGCTTCGCTCATCCAATAATAAAGAAGGCTTTGTTTTAATCGTTCACAATCAAGTGGTGACACTTGTTGCTTTGATTTAATAGGTATCTTAAAAGCTTTGAATAATTGACACAAATAACATTATATATTTTTTTACATCGAAACGGCTGATCCGATTTGAGTAAAAGTTCGGAATAATGTGTATCATTATCAGATTGAAGTTTTCTGAGAATTTGAATCCTCTCAGATGAAATATTTTTCACGAATGTTTTCCTCTGGGTTATTCTAATGGGATTTTTGAAAACTTTGGAATGAGTTTTCTCAGAAGTCGTTCAACCGATCGTGCCTCAAAACTATACAGCATCAAGTCAGATAGGGGTTCATGTGTGTGCCAAGTTTCAACTGATTTTGAATTTTTGTCTGACCTGTGGAGCGCGAACAAAAAAAAAAAAAAAAAAAAAAAAAAAAAAAAAAAAAAACAGACACTTTTTTTCGGTATAGTGTAATTGAGTCTTCGCTTCGCTCATCCAATAATAAAGAAGGCTTTGTTTTAATCGTTTACAATCAAGTGGTGACACTTGTTGCTTTGATTTAATAGGTATCTTGATAGCTTTGAATAATTGACACAAATAACATTATATATTTTTTTACATCGAAACGGCTGATCCGATTCGAGTAAAAGTTCGGAATAATGTGTATCATTATCAGATTGAAGTTCTCTGAGAATTTGAATCCTCTCAGATGAATTATTTTTCACGAATGTTTTCCTCTGGCTTATTCTAATGGGATTTTTGAAAACTTTGGAATGAGTTTTCTCAGAAGTTGTTCAACCGATCGTGCCTCAAAACTATACAGCATCAAGTCAGATAGGGGTTCATGTGTGTGCCAAGTTTCAACTGATTTTGAATTTTTGTCTGACCTGTGGAGCGCGAACAAAAAAACAAAAAAACAAAAAAAAACAGGCACTTTTTTTTTGGTATAGTGTAATTGAGTCTTCGCTTCGCTCATCCAATTATCCAAGATATTAGGCAATTAAATAATGCTTCAGAGTCCACGGGAGTCGATTTAATGGGATATCAGTTTTTTGATGATAACTTTTGAACGGTATGAGATGTCAAAATTCCAATACGCGAGAAACACAGATACATTTAATACCTTCAAGATGGTATAAGTTGTAACTATTCAAGTCATGTCGCATAAACGTCAGGCGTATACAGCTGTAAAATCTATTCTTTTCAGCTGTTCCACTTGACAGTTATGCGATATGGGTTATTCAATTATTATATAACTTATATTATTTTGGAAGTATTGGAAATATCAATGTCTTCTTGTACTAGATTTTTGATATCTGATACCGTTCAGAAGTTAAAAAAAAAATGATATTCCACTGGATTGACTCCCATGGACTCTGAAGTAGCAGTCAATACAATGTTGAAACGAGTCAATTTTGAATACGTTCACAATTTAGTTACATGTCATTGTCTGCTTGGTTCTGCATTGTAAACAAGCCTCCAATCTCAGTATTAGTCCAAGTCTTAGTCTTTACCATAGTCTTAGTCTTAGTCCTAGTCTTAGTCTTATTTTCAGTCTCAGTCTCAGTCTTGGTCTTAGTCTCAGTCCTAGTCTCAGTCTTGGTCTTGGTCTTAGTTTTAGTCCCAGTCTCAGTCTTGGTCTTGGTCTCAGTCCTAGTCTTAGTCTTAGCCTTAGTCTTGATCTTAGTTTTAGTCTTAGTTTTAGTCTCAGTCTCAGTCTTGGTCTTAGTCTCAGTCCTAGTCTTAGTCTTAGTCTCAGTCTTAGTCTTCATGTTGTAGAAATCGTACGACGGGAAAACGTATTTCGTCAAAGTGCACATTCCGTGGAATGCGCTGCGGAAGTACGCCGAGGTGATGAACCTGAAGCTTCCGATCAAGGTGAGAACAATTACTGCCCTACTTGACCTTCTGAACTGATGCTTACATTCCCTCGACTTGTATCCACGAGAGATGGAAGTAGTCTAACCTAACCAACGATCTATATTACCTTACCGAGGTACGTGTCTATAAATAAAAAAACTATAAATAAAGAAATATAGTGTTCAAATATTTTCTCCGACCCCCATAGCTGCGATTAATCATCCTAAGTGATTAATTGATGAGTAGGCTAAAATTTTTCGTAAAGATGTTTGATTAAACCCTCCAATTGACCCAATTAGAACAGAAGAGCAATTAGAGCAAAAATAAAGGAAATAAATGTATTTATTGTAAGATTATAGTTATATGTCGCCGATAGCGACATATACTTGATCCAATCTCGGCGGCCATATTGGACATTTACAAATACATTCCAAGCAAGGTATTCTATATTATCACCAATACATGTCGAATATGGCGGAAACTTCCCGGTTTGCGAAGCGATGTGAAGCTACTGCCAAGACACAAATATGTACGCCTTCTTTACGTGTTGAGTGACGTATCTCGGTGATTTATATTTTATATCTATGCAGTGCGTATTATTGTTCCTCCCTCATTGCTATATCTGCTGATAGAAACGGTCAAATTTCAGAATTTTCGATAATCATATGGACTTATATTTTTTAATACAAAATCTCGATTACTGATTGTTGATTTTTATCTCTTATTTGACCCCATCATAGATCTATATTAACGAGATACGTTACTCAACGTTGAGAAGGCGTACATATTTCTGTCTCGGCAGTAGCTTCACACCGCTTTGCAAACCAGGAAGTTTCCACCATTTTCGACATTTTCGAAGCAATATTCCTTTTAGATTCTATTTATAGAGAAGCGATATGTCCGCCGAGATCGGAACGAGCATATGTCGCTATCGGCTGCAGGAGTAACGTACCTCAGTAACGTAATATATATCAATGGTCAATTAACTGTTGGTTTTTACAGAAATAGCTAAATTTACTGTAGGCCTACTTCACTTTCACCTAGAATTTGAATGGTAGATAAATTTTAATAAACAATTGTCACTAATAGGCTTTAGCCTACCAGAGTACAACAGTCTGAATAAAAGAAACATCATCTACATTCAATTTCAACAATACACAATTTCTATTTTTTACCATCATAATTATTATTTGATTTTTTTTTCTCTTCTTATACATGAACTTCACCCAGCTTAAATATAAATGTACCAACATTCCTTTGAGAAACCTCCCTCTGGGCATTCATCTTTCCAAATGTAATTCAATTCTCCTTCCCTCCCGCACACTGGCTTCGGCTTTTGTGGATTTTTTTTCAATAATACAATATAATATATATCATCATTAAAATACATTTTCATATTTCAGAGCATTTAATTCCAGCTATTATTATATTGTGAGCTTATCAAACAATGTATTGTGTATTATAATTACGTTTGTTATGATGAACTTTATTATAGTCATGTATTATAGTCATCTTCTGTATTCATTTGAAAAAAGACTGATAATAAAACAAACAGAGAAGCTCACATGCATGTAATGCGGTCAACATTTTAGAAAGATGTAGTTGTTTTCATAGTCGTATATCTCGTGAACAACAAAAAAATGAGTTCCCTTCGAAATGACAGAGACATTCGTTGTCTCTACTATCATTCTCTTGTCTCTATGCAAGTTTGCAGGACCCTTACATCGCGACTGCCACTTAAAATAT
>OZ023339.1:11124238-11126738 GCA_964007535.1 Brachyptera risi | reverse complement strand
TCTGTCATACCAGAATAGGCTGGAATTGTTATTCAGAAAAATCAGTCGAAAGGTTTTTACGGAAAAAATCGTCAAGTTTGAAAAAACCTCATGAGAATAACCCGGAGGAAAAATACTTGGAAAACAACCATTTTTCAAAAGCTCTGAATTTTCACCGAATATGAACAATACTATTATACATCTTTTCAGAGATTTTTGTAGCAATCAGATGGAAAATAACAAAGAAAACGCATTAAAAGTGTACATTTTATTGAATATTTGGATCAATTGGATTTGCAAAGTGTATATGTGACAGGTTGCAGCACTATAAATATCAACAAGTTGCAGGTAAGGTATTAGAACGTTTGAAGTGATGCAAGGTCCGTAGATGTAAATTGAGCTGACTTGAGTTATTTTTCATTCTACATTTCCATACTTCTAAGCTCATCTCACAACGCGCATCCCGCGTTTTCCTAGTTAGATGAGCGTAGCGAAGTCTCCATTCCACTCTTATCGGGTTTTGTCTGTTTTTTGTTTCCTGTTTTTTTTTTTTTTGTGGGCACTGCACAGGTCGCAGGGTTTGATTGATAAACATGAAACTTTTTTTGTACGGGCCAACTTTTACAACTTATAACTGTATAGTTTTTGGAATGAATCGGTCGATTAGATTTTGAGAAATATCATGTCAAAGTTTTTAAAAACCCCATAAGATTAGGCTGAGTGAGAAAATTTGAAAATTGAAACCTCTCCGAGAAAATTTTTAAAAAATCTGAGTATTCAAACATAATTGATACACATAACCACCATTCTGTAAGCAATTCGAACCAGCCGTTTCGGAGAAAAAAAATTCAAATAACTGTTTTTATACATCAAATATATGGAAATGAGCCAAGATTCACTGCTTCCTAGATTCGATATTTGCCCAAGCATTCATATTCATATTCTTCATATTCGTCAAGGTGTGTAGAATACCAGAGAAGATAAAGTAGCAATTAAATGAAGTACAAAGTGTGTAGAATACCAGAGTCGATGAAGTAGCAAATGTAGGACTGTTATTATACCTTATTCAGATATCTCGCTCATCTTACAACGCACATTTCGCGTTTGCCTAGTATTCACCAATATAGCTTAGTACCACGGCAACATGTCCAGTATTTATGTATTTCCATTGTTGTACGCACAAAATCTTAGCACTGCTCTTGAGGTGGGCTGAAAATAGGTAACATTTTTGCCATCTTAGAGACCGTGACTCTGTTATTATCTCGTATCGTCATGGTCTTTAGCTCTCCCAGAGAACATTATTCAACCAAAGTCCTTAGTCTCTTGAAACCAATTAGGCCTAGGACGTTATTTCAAGTGACAGTCGAAGTCAAGGGTTCAGAGATGTAAAGTGTATCACTAGGAAAACGCTATATACGCGTTGTTAGACGAGCGGATAGTAATAGTATGTCGATTTATCTGCCAAACTTTTGCCTATACATTCGCCAATTGGGTGACATTTAAGTTATAAATGGGTAAAAACTGCTTCGAGTGGTACCAATTCAACACATTTTATGGTTTTTATTCGAAATGGCTGACCCGATCGAGCTGAGAATTTCCAGAAATGTGTATCAGAATGTAACTCAACTTCACACGAAATTTTATTCTTTTGGAAAATAAAAATATTTTCTTTTTTTTCCGCCGTGTAATTTTAATAGGTATTTTTGAAATTTCTAAAATTGATAAAAATAAAAGTTATCACCCGATAATACCACAAAACTATACAGATCCAAGTTAGATGAGGAACCATAACAAAAAAAGTTTGAAGTTGATAGCTGTAGCCGTTTGACCTGTGGAGAACCGACAAAAAAACATGAAAAAAAAAAAAAACCAACACCAATTTTTTTCAGTATGTCAAATTGAATCCTCGCTAAAGCTCGTCTAATTATACAAGAGGAAAGAATGAGTGATATGCCTGAAATATAGAATATAGAAGACACTGGCATCGCTCGATATTCCTACCCCTCCATTGTATTGTGGTATAATAGACACTGCCTCTCACTTCGAATACTATACAGTATATGAAGATAATTGAACCACTTACGTTACATTGTAAACATAGTTGTAGACTGTTACGTAAGTGAATCGATTTGTGCGCTTACGTATCTATAAATAGTTCATATTATATTCAAGGTCAGATATGGTGACGTCCATAAATTACGTCACAGCTTAGGGGGGAAGGGGGGTTGTCAAGATTTGTGACGTGGTGTTACAAGGGGGGGGGAAGCAACTGTGTGACGTTTGGTGTGTATCATTCTTTTGTTCCATGTATTTGACGTCATTCTTATAGATTCCCATATTTAAACCCACCCCAGAAACAAATGATATCAAATAATTATTAAGTTTGACTACATTTTTTTTTTATATTGGGTTTTAACGAAGCACTGTAATGATGACGGAGATCTATTGGCGTCGTATGAATGATTAATGAGATGATGGGATGATAAGATGAAGGTTTGTATGGGTAATGGGAAGGATAGTG
>OZ023339.1:11036567-11124038 GCA_964007535.1 Brachyptera risi | reverse complement strand
TGTTCGCGTAACGAACATTACATTGTTCGCGTAATCCGAAACGTCGCGCAATTGTGGCAGAGTGTAGACAACCATCGGCACGACATGTTTTTTACGGTAAGCGGTGTAATCCTAAAAATAGTTCCAATATATATATATATATATGTATATATATATATATATATATATATATATATATATATATATATATATATATATATATATATATATATATATATATATATATATTTATTTGTGTGTGAGTGTGTGTGTTACATGAACGTCGAGGTTCCCACCGTGTCTGGAACCCCGTCTAGCATGAGGATCTGAGTTGAGAAACACATATATTCTAGCTTATGTCACAACAAATGATCCCTGTTTTGTGTTGTCAGGTTGGCATCCGGCGCCTGTTGAACAACCAGGCGTACCTGGCGGCCTTCCCTCTGCACGAGGGGCGCTACGACAAGGACAGTCCCACCAGCCCCAACTACGACAGACGGGTGAGCGAGCGAGACGGCGATAGGCTGATGCAAGATGCATTGAGGGTTGCGTTAGTTTGCCGGCTGGAGATGGAGACTTCACTGAACATAATTTTCAGAATGGACCATTTCAAAAAAGAATGAGTCATCTAGCGGTGACGTTTGAACTAGAACGGGATGTTATTACCAGCGTTCGAAAGTCCCATGCTGCCAATGCTATTCAGCACGTTTGATTTATATTATTGTGCGTTATAGTGAACGTATTGAGCTATAATATGATAGTAGTTTCAACATTTATATGTGCACTATATACTGAGAGATTTGCACACTGTCAGAGTGAGTGAGAAGAGAGATAATACAAGTTTTATATCTTGGTGTTTTGCCTTTAACCCTTTGGATAAGCGGACCAACTTTTTCTACAGTACTAAAACTACCAGAATGCAATACCAGCGATCTCGGCTGCTAGGAGGCGTGACGCGCCTGCGTATTGAATTCTTGAAATGGTATATTCAATGCCCAGGCGCGTCCCGCCTCCTAACAGCCGATATCGCTGGTATTGCATCCTGGGAGTTCTAGTACTGTTCAGAAAGTAAAAGTGGGTCCGCTTATCCACAGGGTTGAAGGCAGAACACCAAGATATATAACTTGCAACATCTCTCATCTCACTCACTCTGACAGTGTGTGAATCTCTCAGTATTTAGTAAACATATAAATGTTGAAACTATATAACTATACATATATAAATATATATATATATATATAACTTGATACGTTCACTGTAACGCACAATAATATAAATCAAACGTGCTAAATAGCATTGGCAGCATGGGACTTTCGAACGCAGGCAATAACATCCCGTTCTAGTTCAAACGATCGCCGCTAGATAGCTGATTCTTTTCGAAAAAGGTATATTTGAAAACTCGTTCCATTTCCTGAGTACTTTCCTCAGAGACAAAGATTGCTGCTCAATCCAGTGTGGTTTCATAGAAACGGTTGATAGGCTGAAAAACTTGATGACATCTGTTATTAGCTGGGGCGACGTGAACGTGAAGATAGTTATTTTCATCACCACAACCTTTGCACGATCGATATTTTTAAAGATATGTATATATATATATATATATATATATATATATATATATATATATATATATATATATATATATATAAATATATATATATATATATATATATATATATATATATATATATATATATATATATATATATAGATATATATATATATATATATATATATATATATATATATATATATATATATATATATATATATATATATATATATATATATATATATATATATATATATATATATATATATATATATATATGAGCGTGTGTATATATTCGAATGAATCCAATTTTCATCAAGAGAAGAATACAAATAGAAAAATGTGGAATACAAAACTCTGTTTCAGTTGCTGTACTTGGAGTGGGCGCGGCCTTCCAAGTGGTATAAAGTCCAGCCTATTTGGTTGATCAAGCGGTACCTAGGGGAGAAGATAGCCCTGTATTTCGCGTGGCTGGGTTTCTACACCCTGATGTTGGTTCCGGCGGCCATTGTCGGCGTGCTGAGCTTTATGTACGGCGTGGCGTCCATGAACTCCAAGGAAAACATACCGAGGTGAGGTGATGGTGGCAGTGAGTCATCACAGAAATGTATTGAATAATTTTGTGAAATTATTAAACGGAAATAATTTTTTCGAAAATTGATTGAAATATTGA
This sequence comes from Brachyptera risi, assembly GCA_964007535.1. NCBI lineage: Eukaryota > Metazoa > Arthropoda > Insecta > Plecoptera > Taeniopterygidae > Brachyptera > Brachyptera risi. The sequence goes on along the minus strand of OZ023339.1, from coordinate 11,121,834 downwards.
TGAAATTCTCAACAGAAATATTTAAAATGATTTCTCAAGAAAAAAAAATAGAAAATTTTGAACACAATTATTTGACGTGATCAATATTAAACCGATCAATATTGAACGTATATACAAGGGTTTCTGCAGTTTCGGAAAAAAATTCAACGAGAAGTTTGAATTTTTGAAATTTTAAAAGTTGACCTCGAATTTTTGGGAAATATTTTTCATCCAATCAAGAGAAAACTATTGTTGGCACACAAAAAAAAGGAGAATGTCAATGAAAAATTCAGACTTGATGAACAAAATTTTGAATAAAAAAATACAAATTTCAAAAAAAATCTCAAAATACTCTCATACGGAACATCAACAGAATCCACCAGCAAAACATTGCTTTTCCCTCCCTTTAAAAACTTGAACCACTGTAACCTGGCGCCGTTTCAGCAAGGAGATCTGCAACATCACGGGTCAGGGCAGCATCAACATGTGCCCCACCTGCGACAAGGCGTGCAACTACATGAAGCTAGGGGACTCCTGCGTGTTCGCCCAGATGACCTACCTGTTCGACAATCCGGCCACCGTCTTCTTTGCCATCTTCATGTCTTTCTGGGGTGAGTTACCTTCCGATGCGCTTGCGCTAACCGTCTTCTTTGCCATCTTCATGTCTTTCTGGGGTGAGTTACCTTCCGATGCGCTTGCGCTAACCGTCTTCTTTGCCATCGTCATGTCTTTCTGGGGTGAGTTACCTTCCGATGCGCTTGCGCTAACCGTCTTCTTTGCCATCGTCATGTCTTTCTGGGGTGAGTTACCTTCCGATGCGCTTGCGCTAACAGTCTTCTTTGCCATCGTCATGTCTTTCTGGGGTGAGTTACCTTCCACTGCGCTTGCGCTAACCGTCTTCTTTGCCATCTTCATGTCTTTCTGGGGTGAGTTACCTTCCGATGCGCTTGCGCTAACCGTCGTCTATGCCATCTTCATGTCTTTCTAGGGTAAGTTACCTTCCGATGTGCTTGCGCTAACCGTCTTCTTTGCCATCTTCGTGTCTTTCTGGGGTGAGTTACCTTCCACTGCGCTTGCGCTAACCGTCTTCTTTGCCATCTTCATGTCTTTCTGAGGTGAGTAACCTTCCGATGCGCTTGCGCTAACCGTCTTCTTTGCCATCGTCATGTCTTTCTGGGGTGAGTTACCTTCCGATGCGCTTGCGCTAACAGTCTTCTTTGCCATCGTCATGTCTTTCTGGGGTGAGTTACCTTCCACTGCGCTTGCGCTAACCGTCTTCTTTGCCATCTTCATGTCTTTCTGGGGTGAGTTACCTTCCGATGCGCTTGCGCTAACCGTCGTCTATGCCATCTTCATGTCTTTCTAGGGTGAGTTACCTTCCGATGTGCTTGCGCTAACCGTCTTCTTTGCCATCTTCGTGTCTTTCTGGGGTGAGTTACCTTCCACTGCGCTTGCGCTAACCGTCTTCTTTGCCATCTTCATGTCTTTCTGAGGTGAGTAACCTTCCAGTGCGCTTGCGCTAACCGTCTTCTTTGCCATCGTCATGTCTTTCTAGGGTGAGTAACCTTCCGATGCGCTTGCGCTAACCGTCTTCTTTGCCATCTTCATGTCTCTCTGGGGTGAGTTACCTTCCGATGCGCTTGCGCTAACCGTCTTCTTTGCCATCTTCTTTGCCATCTTCGTGTCTTTCTGGGGTGAGTTACCTTCCACTGCGCTTGCGCTAACCGTCTTCTTTGCCATCTTCATGTCTTTCTGAGGTGAGTAACCTTCCAGTGCGCTTGCGCTAACCGTCTTCTTTGCCATCGTCATGTCTTTCTGGGGTGAGTTACCTTCCACTGCGCTTGCGCTAACCGTCTTCTTTGCCATCTTCATGTCTTTCTGGGGTGAGTTACCTTCCAGTGCGCTTGCGCTAACCGTCTTCTTTGCCATCTTCATGTCTTTCTGGGGAGAGTAACCTTCCAGTGCGCTTGCGCTAACCGTCTTCTTTGCCACCGTCATGTCTTTCTGGGGTAAGTTATCTTCCACTGCGCTTGCGCTAACCGTCTTCTTCGCCATCTTTATGTCCTTCTGGGGTGAGTAACCTTCCTCTGCGCTTGCGCTAACCGTCTTCTTCGCCATCTTCATGTCCTTCTGGGGTGAGTTACCTTCCGATGCGCTTGCGCTAACCGTCTTCTTCGCCATATTCATGTCCTTCTGGGGTGAGTTACCTTCCACTGCGCTTGCGCTAACCGTCTTCTTCGCCATATTCATGTCCTTCTGGGGTGAGTTACGTTCCACTGCGCTTGCGCTAACCGTCTTCTTCGCCATCGTCATGTCTTTCTGGTGTGAGTTACCTTCCAGTGCGCTTGCGCTAACCGTCTTCTTTGCCATCTTCATGTCTTTCCGGGGTGAGTTACCTTCCGATGCGCTTGTGCTAACCGTCTTCTTCGCCATATTCATGTCCTTCTGGTGTGAGTTACCTTTCGATGCGCTTGCGCTAACCGTCTTCTTTGCCATCTTCATGTCTTTCTGGGGTGAGTTACCTTCCGATGTGCTTGCGCTAACTGTCTTCTTCGCCATATTCATGTCCTTCTGGTGTGAGTTACCTTCCGATGCGCTTGCGCTAACCGTCTTCTTTGCCATCTTTATGTCCTTCTGGGGTGAGTTACCTTCCAGTGCGCTTGTGCTAACCGTCTTCTTTGCCACCGTCATGTCTTTCTGGGGTAAGTTACCTTCCAGTGCGCTTGTGCTAACCGTCTTCTTCGGCATATTCATGTCTTTCTGGGATGAGTTACCTTCCACTGCGCCTGTGCGAACAGCCTATTAAACCGTCTTCTTCGCCATATTTATGTCTTTCTGGGGTGGGTTACCTCCAATGCGCTTGCGCTAACTGTCTTCTTTGCCATCTTCATGTCTTTCTGGGGTGAATAATTGAATGATAAAATAAATGTGATAAATAAATCATAAAATGTGAATAATTGAATAATGAATATATATATGAAATATATGTGAATGAATTCATGGATTGAATAAGGGGCAAATCGTAATTTTTACCATCGGTCAGTCTTATTATGTAATGGCATAAAACGCCCTTTAAAAATAAATAATAACTATTAACTATTAACTATTACTATAACTATTATTGTTTAGAAAAACAAGCTATGAAAGAACGCCTAATATTCGCGAAATATGATATTTTTTTTTCAGTATTGTACAAACGTCTGTCGTTCAAGTTTCTGACCATCATTGTGAATGAACCAATGTAGGCCTACCCTGCAACGCCTGCCCTCAATATGTCATAGTAGAAACAAGCGAGGTCCGCAGTGTTGACAGCTCAAGGTTTTTGCTGGGGCACTGTACAATAATTTCAATTCAATTCAATTCAAAAATCATTTTATTCCATACAATATGATACATCAGGAATTACAATGAGAAATTATTCATTTTTCACATAGCTATCATTATTCACACACCTTCGATATCGATAGACTAAACCCTTGAAAAGAAAAATTAAAAATTGAGTAAATAAAGATAGTGTTCCTTGAATTATGGTAATATCCAAATCTAATCAATGAATAATACATTCAATTCATGTAATGTAACTGTGTTTAGAGTTGAGTATTAAAGATAAATGAAAAATGAAAATGAAATAAAGAATGTATAGAAGCCCGCATAAGAAAGAAAAATTCTTGTGTGCGGGCTGAAATAATTAGAGTATTATTAAATTCACGATATGACGGTGACTGTCTAGAATAGATCATGAATACCTGTATAATTTTTTTTTTTTTTTAATTATTATTTAATCTTCTTTTCCATTATTGTTATTTTATCTTTATTTATTTATTCTTACTTTCTTCTTTTTTAACTAAATGAAAAATATTATCGAAAAGAAAAAAAATGAGAATCAATAACTATAATACATAAACAGTTATCAATATTCATGTAAATTGAACCAAGTGCAAGATATCTATTCTTAAGGAATTAAGACAAGCAAGATAACGGTAATAAACAAAACAAAAAGTGAATCAAGCAAGATAAAAATGGAATAGAATTTATACTACACACATATCCACTTAAAAAATCTCATACATGCTTATACACATATACATATATACATACATACATACACATTTAGACCCATATATTTATAGCAAATACAAAACAGTTTCATTACGATATATTCACAAGATTATTGCAGAAAACTCTACCAGAATCTCGTAACCAGTTCTCAATTTTGTGCTTGAAAACAAGAAGGTTTGGAGCTTCTCTTATATCTAAAGGGATTTGATTATAAATATGTGGACCAATGAAATTCAAATTTTTCTGACCAATTTGCTTCTTCCTTAAGGGAATAAACAAATTAAACATATTGTGACTCCTGGTACTCATTGCATCCTCCACATATTCTATTTTATAGCAATCAAAGTTCCTATAAAGGTGAATTAAAATAGTTTTAATATATACTTGACGAATATCTAGGACCTTCGCACAGGTATATATTTGGATAGAGGAGAATTGTTTGTGTTTAAGGAATATTATTTTAAGAATTAGTTTTTGAATGGTGTTAAGTTGCTCAAAATTTTTATTATAAGCCCCACCCCACCCAATGATTCCATACTGAAGTATTGATTGTGCTAGAGATTTATAAATTGTCAAGAGCATTGCTCTATTCAATATGTGTCTGAGTCTATAAAATAAATATAAGATGTTACGGACTTTTTTGACTGTTGCATTAATGTGATTTTTCCATTTCAAGTGACTGTCAATAATAATGCCAAGGTATTTAGTACTTTCACTGGATTGAATTTCATGGCATGAGCAGTCATTTGAATCCAGATTGCAGATATCAGAATGAAGTTTTAGCAGCATTTCTGGACCAGGCATTGTTTTAGAACTTATAGTGTGGGGTAGGTAAATTGTTTTAGATTTGTTTAAAGTCAAAAAATTACTATTAAGCCATTTGTATACAAGTTTAAGAGATGCATTAGCTGTCTTGAAAACCTTTTCCCAACTTTCATCCTTGCATATCAAAACGGTATCATCGGCGTAAGTTATGATGTCACAATTGATATTAAGGTCACACAGGTCATTTATATAAATATTAAATAATATGGGTCCAAGGACAGTGCCTTGGGGTACTCCATATTCAATTATTCTTTCTACGCTTCTAGTATTATCAATTTTTACAATTTGATTTCTGTTGAACAAATAATTTTTGAAAAGATTCAAAGGAATACCTCTCACCCCTATTGCTTTTAATTTTTCGAGAAGTATGTTATGGTCAACAGTGTCAAAAGCTTTGGCTAGGTCTAAATAGATAGCCAAAGATTTGAGCCCGTTGTCCATTGCTTCATATAGTTTACTAGTAAGCTGAAGTATCGCATCACTAGTACTAAGTTCAGGTCTGAAGCCATATTGATTAGGAGATAGAATATTATTCTGTTGTAAAAAACTTAGTAATCTTTCTTTTATACATTTTTCTAGTAATTTCGAAAAGTGAGAAAGCAGAGAAATTGGCCTGTAATTTTCTGGTTTCAGACTATCATTAGTTTTAAATATAGGTAAAATTAAAGCATTCTTCATTTTTTGTGGGAAGTCTCCTGTCTCAAAACAAATATTAAAAATATGCTCAAGTGGACAAGCAATAAAATTTCTTGCAGTTTTAATAGTATCTATATTTATACCATCAATACCAGGAGAAGAATTACATTTTAAACTATTGATATGCGAGATAATTTCAGATTTAGTGACAGGTGTTAAGAACATACTATTTGAAGGTACATTATAGGTACCACTTTTTCTGACTTTACGTGAATAATCATTTTGAGTTAAGGGATCGGAATTGTCAATGATTATTGAGTCCGCCAGGTTTTTGCCAACGTTAGAAAAATAGTTCACAAATGTGTCTGCAATTTTCTGCGGGTTATCCGCTGTCTTACACAATTCACCATCAATCTGAAGTGCATCAATTGATTTCATTCGATATCTTTTTCGATCTGTGATCTCATTTATGACAGTCCAAGTTTTTTTGGGGCAATGCTTATTCAAATTTATTTGATTTTTGTAATATATGAATTTTGCTTTATTGATTAATCGATTAAGAAAATTTCTGTAAATCAAATACCTTTCTTTCATAGTTTTTAAATCTTCAGCTACGTAATTAGAACGTTTTTGAATTTTTATTATATTTCTGTGTAGTGCATCTCTTTTTCGGATTGAGATAATGAGTCCTAATGTTATCCATGGTTTTATTTTACGTAATTTAGAATTTGGTTTGGTGATAATTACATCCGTGGAATTTCTAACAATATTTTCATAGGTAGTGATGAATGATTCGAAGGCTTCGTTAGCGTTTGCTTTGTCATGTACAGAAGACCAGCATTCCCTATTCAGAAGACGTAAAAATAAGTCAGTATTTAGTGTATATTTATTTACGCTTTCATAGTTTCGTTTAGTATTACTCTCAGTTCCATTTGTGTTGCCATGCAATCCTATCAAAGTAGTGTAATGGTCTGTTATTGAGGTCTTGAGTATACCAGGAAGGGGAGTACAATTTTCTTGCGAGTATATAAAGATATGATCTATACAGCTGTTGGAACTATTTTCTTCGCGAGTAGGACAGTTTATACATGAAACAAAACCATTTGAATACAATAGATCAAGGTAATTATTTGTTGTAGTTAATTCATCATCTAAAATATTAAGGTTCATGTCACCAATTAAAATATGGTATGAAACCTTAGGCATAGTTCTAAGGAGAGTATTCAACTCACATATGAATTGATTTACATTTTGTGATGGAGATCTATAGATTGCTAAAATAGAATACGTTTCTGAATTAAATGTAAAACTAATGTTGGCAGTGTTTGCACTCAATATGGTTTTATCCGCAACAATTGAGGTAATTTTTATTCGATTGTTATTGATAAATATCATAAGGCCGTCAGAGCATGAGTGCAATGAATTAAAATAATAGGCGCTGTAACCGGGGATATGAAAAAGTTCATCACTGGTCAGATGTGTTTCGGTCAATATAATAATGTCGAACTCGAAACATAAATGATGTAGAATGACGCAGAATTCGTCGAAATGCTTCCGCACGCTTCTGATGTTTTGGTGGATTATTTTAAGGCCAGTAATGTTTTTATAGAAGATATTCACTTGTTCAATGTCATTGAAAATATTAGTGGCATGCGTGTGTACATTGCTGATAGATTCAAGTATATCCCAATCTTTCATATTTTAGACTAGACCAGATGACGATGAGGGAATGTCGGATGGTTTTTTTATCTCTATTACCGGGGAGTTGTCCTCCTTCCTAATGAAGATTCTTCCACTCCTTATCCACGAATACTTGAAGCCAATCTCCTTGGTATTCCTCGCTAACCAAAACAAGTTTTTATTTATTTTTGTTAAGTGTTCGTTGACATATATTTTATTGTTTGTATGTTCAAAACCTAGTTCGCTAGCCAGAAGTGTTCTTTTATTTCGTTTTCCTTGCAGAATCCGTTCCTTTATTTGACGAGAATAAAATTTAGCTACTATATAAAAACTGCAGCATAAAGCCACACGCCATGCGAATTAATCAATTGAGATTATATGGCGGAAATAAGTAGCTATGCCAAACAAAAGATGACATTCGAGCGCAGATATTTTGTGGGAAAACTTGTTCTCTACCTATCTTAGTTTGTCTACGTTTCTAGCTCAAAAAAAGCGTCATTTGTTATTCTCCGTAGGAGAGATTTTTGTTTTTCACATTATTTTTTCTCCTATGTCAAATGGGGTAAGAATTTTTGCAAGGGCGTTTTATGTCATAACATGATGAGACGGACCAATGTTAAGAATCAAAATTTTCACTTTACCACCTCTTTAAAGATTGAATGAATGAATGGGAAAATAAATGAAATATGAGTGGTATTGTAGACGATCCCTACAAACACAAAACATTCCCTATGCGCGCCCTAGACATGCCCAAAGGGAATGTTGGAGCGCCCCAGGCGTGCCCAACCCCATTTAATTTAACACAGGGCGGGACTCTCAGGGCACGCCCTACACATGCCCTGTGGGCGTGTCCTGGACATGGCTCACACGCGCCCTAGACACGCTCATTCGGGTGAGGTTGGCAGTGGGCATGTCCTGGGCGGGTCCTGGGCATATTCATGAGGTCTCATTTCATCAGCTTCCCACAGGGCATTTCAGGGGCATGCCAGGGCACAAAATATGGCAACGCCTAGGGCATGTTCATTTGGTAACCTTTTCGGCATGCTTTTAGCATGCCCATGTTTGTAGGGTTGATGAGTGACGATGATTGGTTGCAGCGACGACGTTCCTGGAGGTGTGGAAGCGGCGCCAGGCGGTGATCGAGTGGGAGTGGGACCTGCAGGACATCGAGGAGGACGAGGAGCCGAGGCCAGAGTTCGAGCAGACGGTCAAGACGTATCGGACCAACCCCGTGACGCGAGAGAAGGAACCCTACTTGCCGACCTGGAACAAGGCCATGCGATACGCAGCCACGGGCAGCATGGTGCTATTCATGGTATATGACCTTGACACTCTGGACCGGTGATGGAACGTTGAGAGTTATCAGTAGGCTTCTGTCACGTGACGTCACCCATTGTTGAAAGAGACAGACAACAATGTTCACCCGTTGGAATTGACCAATCAGAATGTTTGGTAGTCCACCAGTTCGCTGTATTGCTATGGTGACTATTGTTTGTCATTTGTTACTTGACAGAAGGACGACTCGAAATAGGCGTGGCTTAACCAGTCACCCAGTTGGATCATATCATTTGTTGTAATTTCAAGATACTCCGATTGGATATTTGAATTTGACTACAGTTCTAACAGCCCTGTTGATTGGTCGGCATGATTCCTGACGTCAAGGAGGCGGAGACTGCGAGTCGTCAATTGTAATTTTTCGGGAAGTTTTTGATTTATTGAAGATTTTCAATGTAAATTCATTGAAATTTTGAATGAAAATGCTCAACATCTTTTCTCTTTTTTATATATATATATTGAGTTTTAACGACGCATTGTAATGATGACCAAGATCTATTTTGCGTCGGATGAATGATTAATGAGATGATAGGATGATGAGATGAAAATTTTATGGGCAGAGGGAAGGATAGTGGGAAGGAAGCGGTCGTGGCCTATATTGTGAGAACATCCCGGCATTAGCCCAGACTACGGAGGGAAAACACGAAAAATACCTGTAAAGATGGACGGTGGCGGGGATCGAACCGGATCCGATATGTCCCTTCACCTCCCGGGACACATGGAGCAAGTGCGCTAACCACTCAGCTACTGTGCTCATTTACTTTGAAAAATGGACATTTTCAAAGAACTTATCAAATAGGACATTGCATAGCAGTACTCACCCCTCTGTGGGGTGCATTCCTGTACATTGATAAACCCAGTCCTGACTTTAAACCAAGATTCGTGGTGGCTGTGACCTCTACTAGTGAAGATGACATAATTTATCTTCCGTTTTTTATCGGTATATTCTAAAACAGTATTAAATCGTACAGAAATATATCCTAACCACGATGTAGTGATACCAACCTATTCCATCACAATATAAAGAAGGTGTTTCAACTCACATACTGATAACATGGACGGTATTTATGGTTTCTTGCGGTCAGTTCAGAGCCAAAAGTTTCGAATGTCTGTCGCGATTTAGCGGATTCCCTTGTGTACTATGTGATATGTTTTCCCGGTTCACATATATCTATTAAATAACTAGTGACACCACAAGTACATATTGGACTCTTTATTTGTTAATTGGTGCGACACCGCATCTTACATGTCTCTGTGGCTTCCCGCCATCTTGTATATCTCGGCGTTGCCCACTTACATAAACCAAATACATGACACCTTTCCTTTTAAATCACTTCTCACACAGAATTATTTATACAACAACCTTATTGGCATTCTTACATAAATTTACTAACACAGAAAACAAAACATGATCAATAATATTGATCATTGCATATATCATACATTTTCATCGATCTTGAATCCCAATATACATGATTAATACTTATTAATACTTGGGCATTTATGTTTCCTCACGATTACGGTCATCATAATAATTTGTTATCAGTAATAATTACCCAATTTTCTAAACACTTTCCAGATAGTATTACATTTGATAATCCTTGTATTTTCCAGGCACCTTAACATTTTGCTTTGGTCTGTCATTTGAATGAACTGGTAAACTTACAACAGGTCCACTAATATTATCATCAACGGTTCGATCACTACTAACGCTTGCTTTTACTCTCAAACTTTGATTTACAGGGGGATCTGGTGTATCATAATTATCTGTTACTACAACTGGTGGTGGGTGTTTGGATAACCTTAGATCAATGCGATTTCTCCTGTATTGTTGATCATTCTCAGTCTTGACTATGTATGACCTAGGACTGGAATGTTTAGCTTGAACTATTGCTTTCTTCCAACCTCCATCTTTCCTTAACAGAATACTATCTCCCTCATTCAGTGGAGGAAGTAATTTTGCTCCCTCATCATGTAATAATGTTTCTGAAGTCTTTGGTTACATTTTAGACCTTCTTTGATGCCACGCTCGATCTTTGGATTAAGAGATTTGCCTGTCATTGGTAATTTACTTGTCAACTGTCTGCTCAATAAAAGTTGTGCTGGCGATTTTTCAATCCCAACTAATGGTGTATTACGATATTGCAATAGCGAGTAGTAAATGTCCGTATTTTCCTCAAAAGCCTTCTTGAGTATTGCCTTAGCAATTTGAACTCCTCTTTCTGCTAACCCATTCGATTTAGGATAATTAGGACTCGAAGTAACAACTACAAAATCCCAACTTTTTACGAACTCCCCAAATTCAAAACTGGAAAAAGGCATGTTGTCTGATCTCAAAACCTCTGGAATACCATTCCTCGAAAATATAGCTTTCATAGCTAAAATCGTATCTTTCGCCGTCTTTCCTATTGTCTTGACAATTTCAATCCATTTTGAAAAATAGTCAATAACAACTAGATAGTTTGAACCATTGAAATCTAAATAGTCTGCTGCAATTCTTTGGAAGGGCCTATCAGGAACTTCTGAAGGTATCATTGGTTCCTTGATATTTGCACCTCGAAACTTCTCGCATGTCTCACAACGACTAATATAATCTTCAATCTGTTGATTTATCCCTGGCCAATACATTATTGATCTAGCTCTGACTTTGCACTTGACTACTCCTGGGTGACCTTCATGCAACAATGTCAACATACTCCTCCTCATGGAACTTGGAATCAATAATTTCTCACCTGTAAACAAAAGACCGTCTGATTCTGAAACATCTTGACGAAACTTCCAATATTGCTTACAGTCTTCACTGACATCACGGACTCACTGACATCTGCAGGCCAACCCTGATTGTGATAGAATAACAACCTCTGCAACGTTTGATCTGCTTTTGTTGCGTCTTGTGTTTCCTTTCTTTTCTCTGGACTAACCGCTAAATACTTTGCAACAGTATGAACAATAGCTTTGAGTTCCACCGGATCATGGAGAAAAGCTCGTGAAAATGTATCTGCTACAAACATTTCCTTCCCCGGTACATAACTGACCGAAAAGTCATACCGATAGCACCTAAGTAACATCCTTTGAAGTCTACCTGGCACTTTAATCAACTCTCTCTTGACAATGACCTCCAACGGCTTATGATCTGAATGTATGTGAACCTTCCTTGCGTAAACATATTGGTGAAATGTTTCCAGAGAGAAAACAATTGCCAACATTTCTTTCTCAATTTGCGCATAATTCTTTTCCGAATACCTAGAGGCATAAGCTATTGGATGGTTGTCCTGAAGCAAACATGACCCTAGTCCGAACTGTGATGCGTCGGTCTGAATTACCATTGGCTTAGAGATATCAAAGAAACTGAGTACTGGTGCATTACACAACTGTTCTTTCAATAATTTGACTGCACCTGAATGTCCACTATCCCAAACCCGCAATTTGTCCTCTTTAAGAAGTTCTCTCAAAGGAGCTGTAGTATCCGACAACTTTGGAATAAACCGTCCCACATATGTTATCATTCCTAAAAACCTTCCAAGTTCTTCTTTGTTCTTTGGTTCCTCCATCTCAACAATTGACCTAATCCTGACACTGTCTGGTTTCAAACCCTCTTCACTGATTATGTGACCTAAATACTTGATAGAGCTTACTCCAAATTGGAACTTTTCCTTGTTGAACTTAATCCCATTTTCCCTAGCTCGTGTAAGTACTTTCTTAAGAATCTGATTATGTTCCTCTACAGTCGAACCTGTCACGATTAAATCATCACAGACTGCTTCTACCCCCGGTATGTCACTAAAAATAGTTACCACACGTTTCTGGAAAACCTCAGGTGCTGATTTAATTCCAAACGGTAACCTATCATTGAAACGGTACCGACCAAAGGGCGAGTTGAAACAACAAAGATCTGCGCTATCTTCATCAAGTTCACACTGCCAGAACCCATTAGACATATCTAGTGTAGAGAAGACCTTCTTTCCAAACATCTTAGCTGCTATGTCCTCAGTAGTTGTACTCGTGTAATGCTCTCGTTTGATTGCTGTGTTAAGTTCTGTTGGATCTAAACATGAACGTAACTGCCCATTTTTCTTTTCCACAATGACTAAACTACTGACCCAAGATGTTGGATGATCTACTTTAGAGATGACTTTATCACCCTCCATTTTATCCAGAGTCTCTTTGAGTTTAGGTAACAACCCAAATGGTACCTTACGTGGAGCATGAATCACTGGATTCACCTTTTCATCTAAACTGTAATATGGTGTTTACCTGGAATTCTCCCAAGACCCATAAAAACATCTTTGAAATGTTCTACAATTTCCTCTCTAGTGTTTACCAATGATTGCACATGTAGGCCTACTGTATCTGTTCGTTTTATCAAGTTCATGGCAATACAACCCTTCAATCCCAATAATGGAAAAGAATTAACACTTGACAGAACAAATTCTAGCTGTTTTGGTTTTGTTACTTCATTGTTACAGACTAGATTTACTTTACCTTGTACCTTGACTTTATGTTCTCCATAGGTTACTAGAACTGTGTTTGAAGTTGACAATAATTTCTTTTCTTGCAAACCAAACTTGTCAAAAACACTGCATGGCAAGATATTTACCTCAGCCCCGGTATCCAACTTGAACATCATTACCTGCAACATTGATCATTGCATACCATGCTTTTTCATGTGGCCTAACCTGTACAGAGTCTATAAATAATGTCTCTTGCCCATCTTGCGTTGACAGCTCCGACACGAAATATTCCTCGCACACCTGGTTATCTTCTGTGACCTCCCGAACCCGCCATGTCTTGTTTTCTTGACTGTTCTTGCTTGTTGAACTGCTACACATGGACTTGTAATGGTTTCTTCCTTTGCATGAGAAGCATTCCTTACCGTACGCTGGACACTTTCGAATTGCATGTTTGGTCCCGCACTTTCGACAATCAATCGTAACATTTGGCTTGTCCACTTTGTGTGTCTGCTGTTTCTGCTTGTTAGCTTTTGACTTAATCATGTTCACTTCCTGTGATTGCTCATTCATGGCTAACATGTGACGTTTACTAGACTCATCATTTCGACACAATGCTATTGTTGCTCTCAAAGTAATATTAGGGTCTGACCTCAGTAACTTTCTCTTGAGACCTTCATCCCTCACACAATGTATGATTCGATCTCGTAGCAACCATTCTTGTTGATTGGGCTTATCAAAATCACACGTCGAACTAGCTGTACGAAGCCGGGTCAGGAAACTGTCAAATGGTTCGTTCTCTCTCTGCCTAGTTTCAAAAAACTCATACCTGTCCACTACCTGATTGCGCACAGGTAAACAATGTTCCTCAAATTTCTTAACAACGCTTTTGAAACACTGACTGGTTTCACCTTCGCTGTACGTGAAATTATCGAACACTTCCTGGGCATCTTCTCCAATTAGATTGATCAGTATAGCTACTTTCCTCGGATCAGAACTTGAATCTAGGCCCGAAGCTAGTAAATAGTTTTCAAAACATCCTCTCCATCGCTTCCAGTCGATGCTTTCCACATCTTTGATCTTCAGAGGCGGCGGCTTGCGAAAACCCTCCATGTTGATTTTCCTTTCTTCTCTTGCGTCGCTACTCGCACAGACTTGTCTAGGCTTTAGGCCTATGTGATGCTATTGCGTCGCACGTTTGGATGAAGATAATTCTTGTCGTGCATCTCAAACTGCTCACTGCTGACACCATGTGATATGTTTTCCCGGTTCACATATATCTATTAAATAACTAGTGACACCACAAGTACATATTAGACTCTTTATTTGTTAATTGGTGCGACACCGCATCTTACATGTCTCTGTGGCTTCCCGCCATCTTGTATATCTCGGCGTTGCCAACTTACATAAACCAAATACATGACATACTAGATAGTGGCGTGCCAGAATTAAGCGATTTGCTAGCGCTAAGTTGGCCCAGCATACGTCACTGCTAGCTCTGCTCAGCTAGCTTGCAATTTTGGAACGACAACGAGCATTTTTTGCAACAAGCTGTATAAGTTATGGCGGAAGATCAAATCGTATAGGGAACTGCAGCAGTTGCATTAAATGCAGGCATTTATTCTAATTCCTCCTCCAGTGGAGCAGAAGAGGATTACGAAGTTTTCACTCTTGTTGCCAATGGAATTGAATAGCCTCCAATCTAAGCCTAGGCCTTTACAAACTTTTTGGCAATCTCCAATAACCTCAAAGTCGATTTTTTTTGCTGCAATTATTTACTCATTACATTCAAATATTGAAACTCATCATTATTTAATTGTTCTGCACTGCTTTCGTCCACAGTTATTGACATTATTTCATTCTCATAGGGTATCGCTTCATTTCTCAGGTCGACCATACCAAGCAATGTCTTGATCTTTGAATTGGCGCTCAAAATTATGGCTGAACTAGCAAGTTAGCAACCTTTTTTACCGCTAGATGAGCTATGTCAGCGGACTTAGCAGGCTAGATTCTGGAACGATTTGCTAGGTTCTAGCGGAATTAGCCGCTAGAATTTGGAACGCCATTTCGACAATGCTAATCTAGCGCTAGCTAAGCGCTGAATTCTGGAACACGACTGATGTAGATAAGAGTGGCTACGGTACCGGTGACATTTTTGAACCAACAAAATCTTTAATTCTCGTAATCTACTGTGCCGTGTATAGCATTGTTGAGCATTGTTGTTTTAAATAGTTTGATATAAAAGCGATGGTTGTGCTACAGGCAATTAGACTCGGGAACTGACCCTGGAAATACTTCACTTTCAAGACCCGAGTTGGAGCACCTCCTTTATATTATGATGAATTAGGTTGGTATCACTACATCGTGGATTCAACGCCACCGGTACCGTAGCCACTCTTATCTAGGCCTACATCTAGTTCACAAGGAAATCTGCTGAATCGTGACAGGCAATCGGGACGATTGGCTCTGACCTGACCGCAAGAAACCACAAATGCCTTCCATGTTATCAGTATGGGAGTTGGAGCACCTTCTCTAAATTATGATGAAATAGGTTGGTATAACTCACAGCCTTCTTTAATCAGATCATTCTTCTCTGATACTGCCCTTTCACTCGGGGTATGCTTCCCATGTTAACCGATGTCCAATTATTTTAGTTCATAAAATCGCCGATGGTGCCGTTGTTTCCAGACCATAACGTCACTTTCCAAAGATGTTCGTGTATATCACTCTGTATGACATGTCATGTCTGCGAAGATACGAACAGCTTTGGGAATTTTCGTACGAGAATTTAAATTACGCACGCATTCTATTAGGCCGTGACTTCGAGTTCACCAACTTTGTTTATGACAATAATATGAAAGATGTTATTCAATAATATAATGGAACCGGAATATCACCGGGACAAGTTCTTGAATGACGTTCATTGCTTGGCTTAACATAAATATCGTTCAAGTCTGAACCTGGGTAAGTCTATAGGCCCTAATCAAAATGAAGATATAACATAACCTCAATAACGTAGCAAGAAATTGAAAAATTGTGACTGAATGACATTGTTCGAAGTTGAAACTTGAGATACCAGGGTGCAGTACATACCAGACCATGACGTCATTATTGCCTGCGCGAACAAATATGCGCGAACCCGCCAAAATAGCCCTAGTGAAAGGGCAGTATAAGAAATTAATGATTTGAATAAAGAAGGCTGTGGTATAACTAGATCGTGCCCTAACTGTTACAGTTGGCCGTGGTGGTCGGTGCCGTGCTAGGAACCATCATCTACCGCATATCCGTCGTGTCTGTGATCCACGGCGCGCAGAACGAGTTCCTCCAGAAGAACGCCAAGATCTTCACGTCCGTCACGGCGGCTCTCATCAATCTTATCGTCATCCTTATCCTAACCAAGGTACCGTATTGTATCCTTTATTCACCGCCCCCATTATATCTGCACCTTGATCTACAACAAACTTGCTCCCTTCATCACAAATTCAACCACCCGCCCCTCTTTTGATTATAACCTCAAGTCCTTCCTAACTCAACATCCTTTTTACAGCCTCTCAGAATACTTCAACTATGATATCCCTACACATTAACCTCATTCCCCCTCAACTCACTCTTCTCAAAATTGTTAAGAACTAAAGGCATGTAAAAATAACAATTGCTATAAAAGCGATGAAATATAAAAGTGCTTTGAAACATATTTTTCCAACATTTTTTCATGTTTCTATACATTTGAATTTGTTTGATGATGTTTTTGAAAAGGCGACAAAGCGCTACAAACATCCGAATCTGCTATGTTTCAACGTATTGGCGATATAGACGCTATATGTGGAATAAAAGCACTATAGATGCTATTTTCTGCAGAATATATCAATTGGGAAGTAAAGAGGTGAAGTCAGCTGAGGAATTTCGAAAACCAAAGTGCGTCTGCAAATGCAGGCGGCAGATGAGGCGTAGGCTTAACCTTGAGGTGGACATCATTTTTCTAAAACTATTAATTTGAGTGTTCCACTTGTATGCCTATAGTACGTTATGTTAAATGTACCAATATATTATATTGATATATTAAGGGTACCGACTGTTGTTGCGCTACAAAACACGATGTTTCAAAATAAGAGATGCACCGAAGAGCTACTTTTCAAATTCCAAATGCTATGAAAAGTAAAAATAGATGCTATATTCACATGTCTCTATTAATACCCTTAACATTGTACTCGTGCTTATTTTACTTAGGTCCCATTTTATGAATAATAAATTTGTTGATTAAGCGATAATTAGTGGATTAACTTGTTATTACCCTCGGTTACCAATGGTATTTCTGTACCCCAATTAATAATTAGCCTGATTGACACATTTTCATTATTCGTAATGTGGGGTCTTGATCATTATTTCAACTAGGCCTACCATTACTGATATCATATTATTTTTATCATCAGGCCTACTATTATTATATTATATGATACCCATACTTAGTACAACGTACTGGTTTGCGGGACGATAATAAAATACAAATGCAAATACAAATACAAGTTCGAGCTCACTTCATTGGTATTTATCATTGCTACTAACATCATGAATTGGGCAAAAATATACGAAACTAGAGGGACCCATCATGTAAAACCAGGGGTTATATCAGTGCGCAGTCGTTGGCCCTAATATGCGCAGTTATAAACTTCAAAAATGCAGCTCTTAATTTCAATTTGTGCAGTTGTAAAATTCAGTCCATGTATAATAATGTACTGATAATACTAATAACACAGGATGAAACGAATATTTTTCATCTAGAAATTGGAAAAAATAATGAAAATCAAACTCGAAATTTTACATTTCGGTTCAATTTGAAATCGAAACTCGAAACTTGAACTATAAAATTCGAGAGCTCGCACAACCCTATCAATATAGCTCATTATGAGCTGTAAGAATAATAGAATGTTCAGTTCAGATATAACAAAAAACATTCAATTATTTGCTTCGTGTAGAAAAAATCTTCAATCTCCCTATTGATAGCAATTTTTTTTGCCAACTTTTCTTCTCATTTTCGGTTCTTTTCTACCCATCACATTATTTGTTCTAATCATTTTATGAAGTTCTGTTCTTATCAGGCGCGAAATGACATTGCTGTCGATGCGCTCCTAATTCCCAGAGTTGATTCACTCTTCTCTTGTCTGTCTCAGTTCTACCAACAGATGGCGATATGGATGGTGAACCTGGAGAACCCTCGCACGCAGACAGAGTTCGAAGACAGCTACACTTTCAAGATATTCGTGTTCCAATTCATCAACTACTACTCTTCGCTCATCTACATAGCTTTCTTCAAGGTAAGCATGCTTTACTACATAGCATTCTTCAAGATAACCATGCTTACCACATGGCATTCGAGGTAAGCATGCTTGCTGCATAGTGTTCTTCAAGGTAAGCTTGCTTGGAGCCAACAATGGCAAGGTGCACGTACATGAACATGTTTACAAAATGACCGTGCTGTCGATGCGTCAACAAACCTCGACGTAATCATCTCGGTTTTATCAACGGATTCTCTGCCCTCCAGGGCCGGTTCTTCATCCACCCGGGTGACGTGGACGCGCGTAGCTCCGAGTTCCTCCGACTGCGTACAGACGTCTGCGACCCGGCCGGCTGTCTGTCGGAGCTGTGCATCCAGCTGTCCATCATCATGGTGGGCAAACAGGCGCTCAACAACTTCATAGAGATACTCTATCCGTACGTAGACAATCACACTTCGTTTCCATGACAACAACCTTTATCCGTACGTAGACAATCACACTTCGTTTCCATGGCAACAACCTTTATCCGTATGTAGACAATCACACTTCGTTTCCATGGCAACCCGAGTTAAAAATGAGTAGAAGTAGCTCAATATGAATGAATATCAGGGTTTAAAGGCGCATCAACAGCGAGGTCATTTGTTGATGCGTTTATTTGATTCGGAAGTGAAGGACAAATCGGATCATGGTTGTAATGACTCCACATACCTCAGGGATATATATTTAGGGAACACAATAACATATGATCATATATTCGATTGAACTAGAATATTTATTAGTACATTCAAAAAGCCACAGCAACACGAATTTGCCGTGACGTCAAAATGAATGAGCCAATCACAGACAGACTTGCCGGGCACTGTGACCTTGAGAGTTGGTTTGAGTTTGAACATTTTGTCAGACGACAGACTTGCCGTGATGACGTAGACAATATCACGGCCACTTTTATACTCAAGATGTTTGTTTTGCTTACGGACTATCGACTGTCAAGCTCAATCACTATCAACGTTACCAAGGTTATTGCATCGATTCGATATATAATTGCCTTTAGTCCACAATATAACCGATCATTTTGTCGTGGTAGTATGAACGGTACAAATCATTTGACGTCCTACGGCACCCGACAAGATTGCCGGCCGGCAAAAATGCCGTGGCTCTATTGCTGGCCTTCCATGAACGCGGAATTCGACGAAATTCGCCCAGCGAATTCACTTCGCGTTTTTTTGGGCCGCCGTATTGGAAAAACGACCAATCAGCGACGAGAGCGGCGCGTTATCCTAATGTTGAGCTGAGCCCAACTTTTTCGCGTTTCGCATAGCGAAACCGCCGGACGTTCATGGAAGGCCAGCTTTATGAATATACCTTTACAGCTCTTTTACAAATTATTTAGGAATGTAGGAATGTGAAAACGCTGTGATTGTGCAGGAAACTGCGTAACTGGTGGCGCAAGCGAACGCAGAAGATCAACACGGTGGACCAGGAGCGAGTCTACACGCGGTGGGAAGAAGACTATCAGCTGGAAGACACGGGCAGGCTGGCGCTGTTCGAGGAATACCTGGAGATGGGTGAGCGTAGCCGTTGATTGCATAACCTACAAAATCAATGTCGTACCGATATAGGGAGTATCTTCATTTGAAGGACCCTGGAACTGGAATTCAAAGAATGATGAGGATTGCAAAAGTGCTTCTTTACTTGTTTTCTCATATATTTCCATCTTTCAATACATTTGATGTTGTTTGATCATGTTTTTGAAATGGCGACAAAGCGCTACAAACGTCTGAATCCGATATATGTCAATGTATTGGCGATATAGACGCTATATTCGAAATAGAAGCATTATAGATGCTATTTTTCTTAAAATTAT
The DNA here is from genome assembly GCA_964007535.1 of Brachyptera risi. Taxonomy (NCBI): domain Eukaryota; kingdom Metazoa; phylum Arthropoda; class Insecta; order Plecoptera; family Taeniopterygidae; genus Brachyptera; species Brachyptera risi. The sequence continues at coordinate 11,101,735 of OZ023339.1, read as the reverse complement.
CTCAATTACCACTAGTGATAGGCGTGGCTAATCGCCAGTTCACCTTGATCTTTATGTGGGCATTTAGAGATACTCTGATAGGTAAATGTCAAATTTCCCACATAACAAAGCCCATTTGATTGGATGTTTTGTTTTGTGACGTTTGTGGGCGGTTCAATCACTAGTCGTCAATTTTGGAGAGAATTAGAAATTAGCATCTCAATTTCATAAATTCAAATTATTCAATCCCACATAGTATATATTTCATGAACAACAGGGGTTTTAGAATTTGAAAAAAGATTTAAGAAAAAGAGGTGCAGTCTTCTGCTCTTGTACCTAGCTTTGACGATTGATTCGTATGTCAGAATTGCTTCGGTCCTCCATCATGATTTGCTCCTACGTATAGTCTAAGACTATACGTCATGACAAAGGCATTACCAATTCTGTATATAAACATAATTAAGTAATGTCTACGTCACAAGTCGGAAGGATGATTGAATCCTGAAGACAAATAAATTAATTCTCATTTCTGAAATTAAGATGCTGATTCTAAAACTCTTATTGATTCTGAAACTTAGACCATAATCTGTTGTCATTTCGTCCGATGGTTCATATTGTCGTATCCGATTGTCATGATTTTATGATTGGATTGATTAAACTTACACAAATTCATGTAAAGTCTTGATTTAATTAAACTTACACAAATTGACTCTTTGACTCTGTGGCTATATGCCTTCAAATTTCTATCAGTAAGCTCTTGGATTGATTCAAACCTTTTGTAATCTGCACTCCGCTAGTCTTGCAATACGGCTTCGTGACGCTGTTCGTCGCCGCCTTCCCATTGGCGCCGCTGTTTGCGCTGCTGAACAACATCGGTGAGATCCGATTGGACGCGTACAAGATGTTGACGCAGGTGAGGCGCCCGTTGGCGGAGAGGGTCAAGGACATCGGAGCGTGGTACGGGATTCTGCAGGGAGTCACGTACGCGGCTGTCGTCTCAAACGTGAGTATTATCATCTTTCATTTCTCATCAACATGTGAGAAGCCGCTTCACTAACTGTGTGTACTCGACTAGCTGACAACGCAGAGTCGTTATGTAGCCCGCTTCCATTGGCGCTCGGCCGTCCCGAGTCTGACTGACGAACATGTATTCCGAGCTCACCATAAAGCTTTTAATTGTCGTATTTAGTCAAGGTCAGAGGCTCATCAGAGCTCATTTGAATGACACGCTCAAAGCAGTCAACAGCTGAGCTGGCTTCGGCTTATTGTTGTGTCAAATGAAAATTCAATTAAAGTAAAAGGAAATTGCAAATAATTATCAAATCAAGGAATTACTATTCCAAATTATCCAATCCAAAAACGGTGCAAAAGCAATTGAAGGGACGATATATTGGTTCAAATTATGGATTGGCTGGAATTTGGATTGGCCATATGAATTAACATCGAAATTTTCAGCCGGGGACCCACTTCAAGTTTGAAATAGACCTAAGGCCCAGTATTACCAAGTCCAGTTAGTATTTATCTGAGAGTTGGTGAAAACAAATACCACAGGTAACCATGGTGATAACAAGTTTGAACTGTCAGATAAAGGCTAACTAGACTTAAAATACCGGGCCTAAGTCAAATTTCGGATTAACCGAGTTTGGATAAGCGAGGGATTACTGTAGTTCCTTACTCTATACTACAGTCGAACCCGCATATAACGAATTTCAAGGGGAATGAAAATCTGTTCGTAAAAACAGAATTTCATTATAGAGATTTATTGCTTTTTTTCATAACAGCACTTGAATTTTAGAGATTTATAAAGATAGGCCTACATTTACGACTTAGGCCCTAGTATAGTACTGTATTAGGTGACATATTATCATCGCATCGTATCATCACTTAGTATGTTTGTAGAAAGTAATAGAAAACAGCAATGTCCTTTCATAAAGAACTCATAATCTGCTATCACATGACACCACCACTCCCCACTTCTCGTGTTTTATTTCCTAGGTTACAGGACACTATCTCGAATGGAAATGAAGGAATGTAATCAAAAAATAGATGAACAAATTCATTGAAGATGTCACCATCACGTTATTATTTAGTGCGCGTTGAGCGAGTGTTTTGGTTTGGGCCGTTCCACTGTGCGTGGGACGGGGAGAGGGGGTGCAGCAAGAGTTATGACCACGTGCTGTACGCGTCACCAGCTGCTACGATGTAGCCTACAGTCCAATCAAAATAAATGCAACCTGAAAATAAATTCACGCAAAATGCTCCGATTTTCGAACATTTTGTTGGAAATAGCTGAAAATAATGAGCAAAATATGCTGAAAAGTGACAAAAATTTGTAATAACCGAATTTTGAAATATAAATCACTTCGTTATAGGTATTTATTTAACATTGTAAGGATAGGAGATTTGAGGGGGATGGTAATTAATTCGTAAAAACCGAAATTTCGTTAAAACCGAGTTCGTTATATGTGGGCTCGACTGTAGTACAAAATTTTTTGTTTGTTCTTTATTTTTTGTATTTTATTTTATTTATTTTTTTTATATTTTTTGTACCAAGGTATAACAAGGGTTATTGCCGATTAAGTCTCCGATGGTTTATTGCAGCGTGATGATAATCGCTGTCATCATCGCAAATAATCTCCGGTTGTTTACGTTACGTTCCAGGCTTTCGTGATTGCGTACACGAGCGACTTCATCCCTCGCATGGTCTACTCGTACGTCTACTCTCCATCGCACGATCTCGTAGGATACATTGACTCGTCGTTATCCGGTATTGAGCCATTCAGTTCATGCATTATTCATTCATATTCATTTTTTCTCTCATCACTTTTGGTCCTTTCAATCATCATTCTACTATAGCCAATTACTTTTAGTTGTACGACTAAGTGTGCACTGCATATATATGAAACCACATACAATATCATGTGGGAACTTGGCTTCAATGAGATAGACTATCAAATTTATTTGAATATTTCACAAGGATATACCCTATGTTTTTTATTTTCTCCGTGTTTCTTATTATTTTGATTCATTTAGCATTATATTTTATTCCCCTATAAATGGTACCTAGCTACATATAGCTATTTAGTGGAAATGTGCACAGTTTTGAAGACAATGTGCTGTATAGTATGAAAAAAAAATTATATTGGGTTTTAATGACGCACTATACTGAGGTGGATGATAGATGAGATGAAAGATTATTTTATTAGGTGTTTTGAATGGTGGGAAGGAGTCGGTCGTGGCCTGTTGTTAAGCAACCATCCCAGTATTGACCTGAACGACAGAGGGAAACCACGAAAAACCCCTGTCAGGTTGGTCGACCATGGCGGGAATCGAACCCCAGTCTCTCGAATGACGGTTCAGTGTGTTACCACTCGGCCATGCGTCTCGGAAAATTTGTTTTTGAAAAGTGTGTTCAAATATAAAATTATCTGGAGGAACCAATTATCAGGTTGTAAAGAATTGTTATCTCTCTCCTCCAATAGCTATCAATAGTATGTGGTATTCGGACAACTTCCTGCCTCGGACTGAGACGTTCGAAAGAATGTGTAATTTCCGTTGATAATCCCGTAGTTGTTGATCTAGAGTTGGCAGCTCCTGTTTTTAGTAGTTGACTACAAAATTTTATATTCAAAAAGAGACCACAAAAATTGAAAATTGAATGAATTGAAATTTGAAAACAAAAATTGAAATTTGAAAACAAAAATTGAAATTTGAAAAAAAAATTGATTGTGAATGCTATATTCACACAACTCTACGAATTTGGGATTAAAATCAAAATCATAAATGTCTTATTTAATGTCTTATTGTTATTTCCTAATGTCTTATTTGGAATTTTAGCCCTGAAAAATTCCATTCAAATATTTTGTTGAGTATTTAACAAATTAGCATCAACAAATAAAAAATAGAATTATCAACGAATAACTCTCCATACAATTAACTATCATCTATCAACATTTACACCAATTTTGTTCATTTTTTCAATTATCATTAGTAATATAATTTCTTCATCAGTAATCATTTTATTTTCATTTCAATCATATATCATTCAAATATCAGGTTATTTAATAATGTCTTCTTTATTTTTTCCATGTATTTTATGTTGCCACCCTCGGTCAGCTGAGGCACCGCTTCAGAAACCGAAGTCACCGTTGTGCGTGGGTTCGAGTCCCGCATAAGTAGAGACATGTAAATATAGCTTCTATTTTTACTTTCCATAGCATTTAGAATTTGAAAAGTAGCACTTTGGTGCATCTATTATTTTGAAACATTGTATTTTGTCGCGCAACAACATTTTGTAGCATTACTATAGTGCGGAACAGGTAAAATAATCATATAACATACAATAGGCATACAAGTGGAACACTCAAATTGATAGTTTCAGTAAAAGGGTGTCCACCCCCAGGTTTAACTTACGGCTCATCTGCCGCCTGCATTTGCAGATGCACTTTGGTTTTAGAAATTCCTTAAACTGACTCCACCTGTTTACTTCCCAATTGATTTATTCTGCAGAGAATAGCATCTATAATGCTTCTATTCCTAATATAGCATCTATATCGCCAATACGTTGGAACATAGCGTATTCAGATGTTTGTAGCACTTTGTCGCCCTTTCAAAAACATGATCAAACAACAACAAATATATTGAAACAAGAAAAAATGTAAGAAAAATATGCTTCAAAGCACTTAGATTTTGTCGCTCTTATAGCAATTGCTATTTTTACATGTCTCTACGCATAAGGCATGGGTTTTTGTAAATTTCCTCTCACTAATCATCACTTCATAGTATCATAATCACCTGCTTATTCGTATCCCTGTATAACCTAGCTGTTGGTGGAGTCGTTAAGCAAACAATAATCAATCATCTCATTTTATATTGATTTTTATCCTGTTCACTTTTGTAGTTGAGAGTTTCCTTGATTGTCTTCATGTGTATCACTTAACGAGCATTGAGACGTGTCTGACTAAGACCACCTGTTCACCGATACACTCTAAACCAACATCGGTTATTCCCTATTCCAGAGTTCAACACGTCCGACTACCGGGAAGACATGGGGTCCGACAATTCCGAGCCGGATCCGCCCACGTGTCAGTATCGCGGCTACAGGAACGGTCCCAACAACGAAGACAAGTACGGGCTCAGTCCACAATACTGGCATGTGTTCGCAGCGCGCCTTGCTTTCGTCGTGGTCTTCGAGGTAAGCTGCTAGGCTTCGGAGGAGATATCCAAGTAGTAGGGTTTGAAGCATATGGCTCAACCGAATGAACAGTCAGATAAAAATGTAATTGTAATTAAGTAACTTTATAATAAGGTAATATTATTAGTCTGTTGGAAGTATTGATAAGTGGGAGGACGTTTACAAAAACTCATGCCTTAAGCAGGGTTTGAGTCTCTAACCAACTACGAGCATAGGACCAACAGAAAGAATTGACGTACAATTGGTCTTCAAACATTAATACATTATCAGCATTACCTCTCATTAGCCCCAACAACATTGTACTAGTATGTTACAGAGGCACGAAAAAACTTGACTAGAAGTTTCAATGAAAACTATTCCAATATTGGTTGTTAAAAAAAACATCCTGCCCATCATCCATAATATTATATACACTTTTTTACTGATATTGTTTCAAAACTTTCTCTCTCTCTCTCTCTCTCTCTCTCTCCAGCACATTGTGTTCGCGCTGACCGGAGTCATGGCGTACGTGATCCCGGACATCCCGTTGGAAGTGCGGACACAGATCCAGCGGGAGAAGCTTCTCGCCAAGGAGGCAAAGTACGAGCACGCGAGCAAGGACGACCGCCGCGCTGACGACGTGCGGGGGTGGTGGGGGCGGAGGGTCAGCAGGATATCGGACACGCTAGAAGCTCACGTCGACGTCGGTTCAACGCGTCAACGGACTACAAATAACTCGACCGTGTGGAATACATAGTGACGCGAGAAAGAGGATCTCTGATACGCGTAGGGACGGAGGGTAAGACCCCGTTTACATTACGGACATCTTAACTATACTAACTACCAAGTCTACATAACCAACCTAGCTACGGACATTCTATTTTTTTTTCGTATGGGTTTCAACGACACACTATAATGATAACTAAGATCTATTGGCGTCGAATGAATGATTGATGAGATGATGGAGGGATGAGATCCCTTGGATATCGAGAAGGATAGTGGGAAGGAAGTGGTCGTGGCCTATATTGTAAGAACCATCCCGGAATTAGCCTAGTCTTCAGAGGGAAACCACGAAAAACCCCTGTGAAGATGGACGGTAGCGGGGATCGAACCGGATCCGATATACCCACTGCCTCCCGAGTCACATGAAGCAAGTGTAGCGTCAATGGACCACAAACTCGACCGTGTGGAATACATAACGATGCGGAAGAAAACGACTGACGACACGCGGAGGGGCGGAGGGCAGGAGGGTGAGCAGAATATTGGACACGCTAAAACTCACGTCACGTAGCGACGTAGGAAAGAAGAAGGTTAACCAGGCCTTAATGACGAATTAACCACGGAGTTGATTCAATCTTGTGTTCTCAAATGCAGAGTTAGCATATGTTTGTGCTCACATTTTCCAATACGTTGCATTTAATATCTGAACAACATTACGTCATATTGGCAGACTTTTCCTGACATTTGGAAGATAGATTGAGAAATTAGTGTCAATTGCTTTTCGACAATCGAATACACTTGATGTAAATGAAATATTACGATCAGCTGTTATTCCTAATTTTTGTTGTAGGCTACACGTGTCAAATTGACGAGCCTCTGAATGCTAAATAACAACGATATCGGCAATTTTATCGTTTCACTTATATTGTGTTTCAACGACGCACTATACTGATGGCTACGATCTATTGGCGTCGGTGGATGATGATTGAGATGATGGGATAAAAGGATATTTTATTAGGTGTTTTGGATGGTGGGAAGAAGTCGGTCGTGGACTGTTGTTAAGGAACCATCTCAGTATTAACCTGAACGACAGAGGGAAACACCGAAAAACCCCTGTCAGGATGGTCGACCATGGCGGGAATCAAACCCTGGTCTCCCGAATGACGGTTCAGTGTATTAACCACTCGGCCACGCGTCTTGGTTTTATTGTTTCGCATAACAAGTACAACAATATACACATACAATGAAAGATGAAACCATTTGTTACTGCTATAAATGCTATAAAAGACTATAAACACAAGTATCTGTGCGATATAACGAGAAAATTACCCATCTGGGAGGTAGGGTAGTGACACGCAACCCGGCTGTCAAGTGATTAACGAAGATTCCAACCAATCAACGACTAGTGATGGGTGTGTCTTAATAATCGGCCACCTAGATCTACGCAGCTTGAGAGACCGTGATCAGAGATGAAATCTCCAATCTGATGTTTATGAGGCCTGCAGTGACAGAGGCAAGGACCTTCATTCCGCGTTCCACGTAAACATTGACGTGTATTGTGAACAGACGTTTTTTTTTTTATATATTGGGTTTTAACGACACACTGTAATGATGACTGAGATCTATTGGTGTCGGATGAATGATTAATGAGATGATGGGATGATGAGATGAAGGTTTTATGGGTAATGGGAAGGATAGTGGGAAGGAAGCGGTCGTGGCCTATATTGTGGGAACCATCCCGGCATTAGACTAGACTACAAAGGAATACCACGAAAAACCCCTGTAAAGATGGATGGTAGCGGGGATCGAACCGGGTCCGACATGCCCACTACCTCCCGAATCACACGAAGCAAGTGCGCTAACCACTCGGCTACTGTGCCGGTAGACGTTTTGGATTCTATGTTGATTGACAATGATTATTGTCTGCTCATTGACCCCACCAACAGCTAGTTTATACGGGGTATGACGAGCAGATGATTATGAAACTATGGAGTGATGATAAGTGAAAAGACATTTACAAAAACACATGCCTTATGCGGGACTCGAACCCACGCCCAACGGTGAATTCAGTTTCTGAAGCGGTGCCTCAGCTGACCGAGCTACCGAGATTTTTTAAATTTCGAGCATTTCTCTGAGAGGTGAAATACCGTATTTACTCGCATATAAGTCGCATGCATATTTAGAAATTTGAGAACTCAAAACAGGGGTGCGACCAATACGCGGGTGCGACTTATACGCGCGCACAAAATCTCCAAAAATAAAAATCAAATGCATCAATTCTCGTCACAGTCGAGCTTGCTATTTTTACGTCATCAAAAAGTCATATGCGTCTCATAAAGGTGAGTGAGAAAAAACGTCACATTTTGTGATAAAAACAGTTGCGGTGAAACACTGCCCGTCGTCCAATGTTAGAGCATAGGGCGAACCCTTAATCATCGTCAGAATTCATGCACAGACAGTCGTCAGTGCTGAAGCAAACATGATACTTTTAGATTCTTGTGTTACACTGAATAACAAGACAATTACTTCAACACATCTGTTCATCATCAAAACAGTTGCCATGAAACACTGGTCGTCCAATGTTACAGTATAGAGCGAACCCCCAATCGTTGTCAGAATTGATGCACAGACAGTCATCAATGTTGAAGCAAATAAATACATGTAAATATGTTTACATTCATTTTCATCTAGCCTCTTCCTAGTGTTGAATGAGTAGCCCCCTAAAGACAAATCAGCCATACATAGCATTGTTGATTGATGATAAACAGAATGCCTCAAAGTGTTCGTGTTGGTAATCAGTGTAACATGATACTTTTAAAGTCTCATGTTACACTGATTACCAACAAGAACACTTTTGACATATCTGTTTAACATCAATCAACAATGCTATATATGGGTGATAACAATCTATAGTGGGCTATTCATTGAACACTAGGAAGAGGCTAGATAAAAATGAATATAAACTTGAGAGATATTTACGTAATCATCATGAACTCTGGGTCCCATTGTCGTGATGCTCGCTCGGGTATGTTAGGCAACCTGTCCCCTTCCCACCCTCAAAGTTTAGTTGAGGCCCCTCACAATGGTTTCTCATGCCTCAAACCAAGGGTTTCTCTCTTAAGTGTCCAGAACAGAGAGCTAAACATTTCAATCGCCATGTATTTTTGACGTACTGGAGACTTTTTTTTTTCTTGATAACATCGAAACTTGATTCAAAATCATTGTTCCCCAATTAAGGCTATGGATGAAAGATAGGATCGTTTGGACGGGGCACCACAAGGGCAATCTTACCACTCCATTTTGATTATTTTAAACTAAAGAACTTCAACACCAGGACTGCTCTGTCTGTGACCATAATTTTTCGCCGTGGATAAAAGTCTTTCAGTATGAACACACAAATATTGATATCTTCCACTTTAAACTATGTCTCTAGGGCAATGATCACTTCTTTCCAATTTCAGCTGATGTAAAGTTCATCATTATACAAAATGGACAAAATAAATTAGTGATAGTACTATAATGTTATAATTGGGCCTATCACTCTACTACATAATGGTAATAATACTAATACTAATACTGGAGACTGCAGGTGCGACTTATACGACCATACAAAGGGTTTTTCAAAAAATAACTGTCAAAAACAGGGGTGCGACTTATACGCGGGTGCGACTTATATGCGAGTAAATACGGTATGACCCTTGCCATTCACCAGCTCATGATTGGGTATCTTATTGGCTTCATTTCCGTTAGACCTGTAAGATTTTGTTTTTATATAAACATCGAAACTTGATACCTAATCATTGTTCCCCAATTAAGGCTATTAAGGATCCTTTGGACGGGGTACCACAAGGGCGACCTTGAGATTATACAGAGTAATTATTATCATCAGCCTGTTAGTAGGCCTATTAGTATTTGAACGTACATTTTGAGTACATATTTTTGTTCAAGTTTCCACAGAAAAGTTAGCATACTGGGATAATAATGGGATACTAAATAATACCTGATCATATATTTTTGGCAATTCTTTTTTTTTTATATTGTGTTTTAACGACACACTGTAATGATTACTAAGATCTATTGGCGTCGGATGAATGATTAATGAGATGATGGAATGATGAGATGAAGGTTTTTATGGGTACTGGGAAGGATAGTGGGTAGGAAGCGGTCGTGGCCTATATTGGGGTAGACTCATTGTGGTACTTGATATTGTGCGCCTTACTTTACTGAGCCTCATCATATTCATATAGTGTCCTTGATTTAGTGGTCCCCAAATGGATGCGAGAGAGTGAAAAACCAAGTTGATATTGTGAGCCCTGATTTAGTGATCCTCAATATAGTGAACCTCAACATTTGTGTATTGTGGTCCTTGATTTACTGATCCCCATTCGGACGACGACCACATTCATATAGTGAGCCTTAGTTTTCTGAGCCTCGAAAATGCCCGACAACCAAGTTGTGATTGTGAGCCTTGATTTTCTGATCCTCAATATTCTACGTCAGAGCCTCGGTTATACAGCAGCGATCCGTGTTTCTTTTGAGAACTAATATGTTAGCTCCTGCTTTTAGGCATCTTACCTGGCAGTAGTGTTGTATGAGATGCATCTTTACAAAGTGAAGTCATGGAATTAAAATACACAAAACTAATCAGATTTCTATCCATATCTGTACTATCAATGAAGATCATTATCTTCATTAATGACCTCAATCAATACTAATAAGTACTATCATCATAATAATATAATATTAATAATATAATTATAATATTATAATATTAGTATACTAATACTAATAAATTATACTAATATCACTTCATTGTGAAATTCTAGTATACAGAATCACAATTCTTGTTGGCCACGTCTTGAGCAATATTAATACGAATTTATGACGAATATAGGCCTACTTCACAATATAGCTTACGAATATACAAGAAATATATTACAATATCATGAAAATGTAGTATATAGATGATTAGGTGTAATTCTTCATTTGATTGCATCTCTATTGTATAATATATTTCATGATCCAACTTATTTTTCTCACATTCATGTTTCACAGTATACCGTTAATTCAAACCAAATTTCATTTTTGGATTCAGACACAAATATACTTCCAAACAGTGGAGAATCCGGCTCAAATTTATATCACAGATAATCGAGCTAAATATTTAGCTCAATTATCTGTGTTTATATGTAGAGATAACTCATTCATGATGAATCAATTGCTGAAATATAGATGATAAAATGTGATCAAACTTCGTGGAAACTCGTAAAATGTCTGTCATTTTGATATAAAACTGAACAATTAGTAGCGGTAGGCATACGCTTTTCATTACTCATCAGTGGAAAAATGTAATCAATATTGGGATAATTATAATGCGTATAGTTCCATCTGGGATTATCGCTATATCGTACCGACTGAAAAGTCATTCATTCATTTTATTTATTTATTTCTACAAGTAGTTTGGAACACGTGGTAGATTGATCATAGGGATATATACACAGAGAGATGCATCTATGGGTTATTCGCGCGTACACGGTCGTGTACCACAACATGGCCGCCAGTCTCATGACGTCAGAGACAGTCGGCCATATTGTATGTTTGTTCCGAAGCGATGTACTGTGTTCTATGGTCTGCAGCTGTCATTGCGTGCTATTTGTTGACTCTTACAAGTTATATTACTGTTAATTTATGAATTGTAATTACACTTAAAATGCATTGGCTTTTGAATTAGACTTGAGACAATGATTCCTGTGCGTGGTTGGAATGTAGGAGCATCCAAAAAGTGGGGACAGCGTGTATATTGCTGTTATGGTGTTTGTGATAGTAATACTCAAGACAGTGACATTCATGGTGACATTACCGGTAGGCCTATTGGTAAACTTTTACCTTTTCCTAAACCATGTTCGGCATTAATTTCAAGTCTTATTGATAATACTAAAGTACATGATATCAAGAAATGTTCTACGTGTGACAAATGTACGCGGTGGATACATTTATGTAAGCGCAGTGACAATAAACTGCGAGTGCTAACAGACATCAATACTAAAACGTATATTTGTACAAAACATTTTCGTGATGCAAGTGGTCCCACAGAAGAGCACCCCGATCCATTTCCTGCAGATAAACCTACAACTTTGGTGGTAAGTTATTAAAATCTCTCAATATAATATTAAATTATAGGCCCAGTATTATGTTCTAGACCTAGCCATTGAGTTCTAGACCTAGCCTCCCTGGGCCAAGGCCTAGCCATAGCTGGCCAGCCTACTGTCATAAGCATAACCCCAGTGTCATTTTTTTCTGCTAATTCTTAATAATTCATGATTGAGACCTGTATAACCAGTCTATAGGCCTAGAGCAATATGCTTAATTACAGTGTAACTTGAACTGAGAAATTGGTAGGCCTAGGCCTATGCGTGAATCAATTAGGCCTGTAAATCATAAAAATGTCATGAGACTTGATCTAGGCGTGAGTAACTTTCAGTTCCAATGCTTGCACACAATACTAGGTCTAATCTTAGATATTTGATTTTTTCAGGATAAATTGAGATCTACGGCCAGGAAACGTCCTGCTGATCGGCAGTCACCAAAAAATGTCAAGAGATTATTGACAGACACCACCAGTAGCATCACACGGCCAACCGTTTCGTCAACATCTGCGCCAGCCGATTTTTCCCAGGATGGGCTTATACAGTCACGAAAGACGACGAGCTACAGAACGACGACGTTGAACTGAAACTGTCTACCGGTACTTCAACCGAGCATCGTCATACCGATCATCAGTATTGCAAGAATGTGATTAGAAGTGAGCCGACGAGTGATTTTAGAAAGCTAGCCATTGACATACTTGACCTAAATTTACTTCTGCACTTTAATAATGAGACAATTTGTGTCACTGTTAATACAGGAGTAGTTTGTGTAATTGACAGATTATCAAGAGTAAATATTGAAGTTTTTGGACGAATACTTGATAATAAGATCATGTTGTTTGGTCCCACATTCCTAGAAACATTAATCCTGATGACATTACCGGTACACTACTAGTATTCCTCCAGAAATTAAAAGAGCAGTGGCGTGCCTGCAAATGTTTTGCTCTTTCTAATGCTGCACATAATTTTGTCAATTTGGGAGGGAACAAGACTGCATAATGTTGTATTCGAAGCCGTCATCCAATCTACAAGCTGTAAAATGTTATGTACCGGTACTCAAGAAATGTGTACAAATTGCAAAAAGAAAGTTGCATTCATGGAAAGGAAGAAAAATGGACAAAAGAGAAGTGTAAATTGTAGGACAAATATTAAAGAAGTGAATCTCTCGAGTGTGTCAAGCAGTCAAGGCGTACTCTTGACCTAGAGAAGAGAAAGGTGGCAAGTTAATCAAGCAGTCAAGGTGTACTCTTAACCTAGAGAAGAGAAAGGTGGCAAGTTAATCAAGCAGTCAAGGCGTACTCTTGACCTAGAGAAGAGAAAGGTGGCAAGTTAATCAAGCAGTCAAGGCGTACTCTTGACCTAGAGAAGAGAAAGGTGGCAAGTTAATCAAGCAGTCAAGGTGTACTCTTAACCTAGAGAAGAGAAAGGTGGCAAGTTAATCAAGCAGTCAAGGTGTACTCTTAACCTAGAGAAGAGAAAGGTGGCAAGTTAATCAAGCAGTCAAGGCGTACTCTTGACCTAGAGAAGAGAAAGGTGGCAAGTTAATCAAGCAGTCAAGGCGTACTCTTAACCTAGAGAAGAGAAAGGTGGCAAGTTAATCAAGCAGTCAAGGCGTACTCTTGACCTAGAGAAGAGAAAGGTGGCAAGTTAATCAAGCAGTCAAGGCGTACTCTTGACCTAGAGAAGAGAAAGGTGGCAAGTTAATCAAGCAGTCAAGGCGTACTCTTAACCTAGAGAAGAGAAAGGTGGCAAGTTAATCAAGCAGTCAAGGCGTACTCTTAACCTAGAGAAGAGAAAGGTGGCAAGTTAATCAAGCAGAGGGGCACGCAGTTGTATGATTCCGACAATGAAGATTTTTTAAAAATTCTGGTTTCATCTTCACATGAAGAATCAACTGCCCATTCAAATAAAATTGATATGTCAAAGCTCTTCTTTCAAGAACAAGTAAAAGCCGCGAAGGCAAAATCTGCGAAAGGGCATCGCTGGCATCCTCTGTTGTTAAAGTGGTGTCTGTATTTAAAGTAGATGAGTATAAAATCATAGAAGTGTATGGATCATGGTTCATGTGATGTACAAGTCATGCATCCTTGCCGAGATTTTCGCGCCTAATCGACGGCAACCTGTGGTTGGTCTAATGCGAGTCTCGTTTCAATTTTGTCCAACCAGAACGGAAGAAAATACGCGCGGAATTCGGATTCAAATCACACAGTTTTTGAGAAATGCCTTTTAACGATATTATTCAAAAATAATAGTAGGTCTACAGTATTTGAAAGACGAGATATTGGGATATAGAATAACATAAGAGATTATGAGAGATGATAAAAGATATAATACATGTTTAGACAGAATGATTCACAACAGACATATTCAGACCTTTGTCATTCTCAGTGGCCATTCTTTTCCATCTCTAATGAAGAAGTTGGTGAAGAATTCAAGAAGAGATATTGGAGTACCCACCTGATGGATAGATTTTCTCAATAACTTCCAGGACAGTTCTAGATTAGAATAGTTATCTTTAAAATACGGTCACTCTTCATTTGATAATATACATCATGCACACCTTATAATGATACTGGATTGAGCAGCATCAACATCGTTTTCGACACTCTTGTTATCTCTAGAATCATTCAAAATTGAGTTTATAATACGTCGCCTTGGAGTTTTTTTGTTCTAGGTCCAATTTCTATTATTTTTGAGTAAGATGCCAGACATAATTGTTTTGTGAGTGCATTTGTTCTATATCCATGTAGTTCAAGTCCATTTCCCTCATACTTTTCGTGTTATAATCAGAAAACTAATGATTTTGGAATAATTTTGACATTTCAAAGACATTTTGGAATAAAATGTACAAATAGATGCACACCATTGTGCGGAAGGACAGCCATATACAGCCGACCCGTAACTCAATTAACTAACGCACTGCGCTAAGAAACTGAAGTCACCGCTGTGCGTGGGTTCTCGTCCCGCAGAAAAAATGGGTTTTTGTTAACGTCCTTTCACCTATTATCACTAAGAATAATCTTCATCGTTTCATTATCACCCTCTCATTCGTATCCCCGTATAACCTTGCTGTTGATTGGGGTCGGTTCTGTTGGTTCTGTGGGTCTGAAGGTTGATGGGATCTCACAGTTTCAATTAAATTCACAATTTATTTCACAAAATCGTTAATAAATCTACGCTCATTATTAAAATTATTATATTACAAGATTAAAATTATTCCAAAGTGATTTGAAGTGAGCGAAATGGTGGTCGTTGACTCACTCTTGCATGTGAGTTCGAAGTGTGACTGCTTTTTACCCCGCGGACATCTTCAATAGCGAGTTTGCCTTGAAAGACGCGATTTCAAACCCGAAACTTGCATTTCATTTTATGCAAATATCATAATAAAACCGAACATTTCCGCTGCGGATATATCTCGATACTATAGGCACACTGAGAGTATATGTTAAGAGGTCGCAGGCGCTCTACACGGGCTCGTTCGCTCGCTTCAGACTCGAGTTTAACATGCATCGTGTGCTAGGCGCAGCCCATAGACTAGCAGGCCGATCTCATATTCGAGTAAACGCCGTTAATTCCCTTACTCACACTTTTGATATATTTTACAGTCCATATTTTTTTTCGGTATTCAAAAATATAGGCCTATATCTAGGTTTTCGTAAATTTCAGAAATTTTTTCATTTTTCATTTGAAGAATTTGAAAAATTGCAAATTTTTAGTTCAAAATTCTGTGAATGCGATAACCTCCGTTTTTCAATTATTAACAGAATGCAAAAACAATCATATTGATATCTAAAAAATTACGGCCGTGAGAGTTTGCGGCGTGAAATACGAGCGCCTGCGGCCTCTTAATTAGAAATTTTTGCTCAAACCTTTCAAGTTTATTCGTAATAAGCAGTGAAGAACCCCATCAAACAGTTCAATGACATGACTGTGGCAGTCATAAGCTGGTTATCATAATGTAAATACCAGAAAATATTGATCACGGAAATTGATTCACCGAAAAATTCATCATAACTGTAACGTAATAACAACTTGATGTAATGAATTAATGATTTGAAATAAATAATACACGATATAGGCCAACTTTTCATTGTGATATTGAAGAAATTAGTTCATAGAGTTTTGAAACTGCATACAAAATTTACAAAAAATGCGATGCGATAAATTTGCATCGTAGTTTTCCACCTGAAGCCTTGAATTATATAACGTTGGAAGAAAGAGGAAAAATTGATAGACTTTGCAATTTTCATAGAGCTTGGCAACGCAAAGATGGGTGGAGAGAAATATATGGTAAAACTGTTGAAGACAAAACACATTACAATTACAGAACATCGCATGGCAATTAAAAGAGTACAAGCTAAAATTGTAGGAGGGACATATAGGCAAGTTTGCCTTTTTAAACAGAACCGGAAGGAGTGGAATGATTTTGATGACACAATATTCCATGAAAATGGAGAAGAGATAGAATTATAAAAGTTTAGAGGAGGATTAGAGAGAAGAATTGAAGATTGGTCAGCATAATGAGAGAAGATTCACTATTCTTATTTGATTCTAATTTCATTATTCTGTTCCATTATTCAATATGCTTAATTAGTTTTATCTAGTCTTAAATTTATATTGTACATATTTCATCATCAATCCATAGAGATGTATACAGAGAGATGCATCTTAGGTAGCGAGCTAGCGACTGCTGCTCGGATCATTCGTTTCGACCTCGGCGGCTCACGGCGGCCATATTGTATGTTATTGTCGCGCAGTATATCAAGATTCAAATGGGTGGATATACCTGGTGGTCACTTATAAGCCACAACATTACGAAATAGATACTTCCTTGAAACAAGCATTGTGTACAATTCATTGCCCACATCCTATTCCTCATCATTTGTAGTTTCAGTATTTTAATATTATTAGCAGACCATCCGGTATAAAGTAGAAACTTAGCCTAGTGTGCAGCTAGGACCGAGTTTTTTGCGTCAACTGTAGACACGCTTCACTAGAAAAAGGAATCTTATTCAACTTGGAAAAACCACGAAATATTATTCAACAATGAATGAGAGCGAATTCTCGGGATATCGAGAAGTTCTCTATGGTCTGGACACTGTACAACTCCTGCACTACGTCTATAGGAATACCGGTAGTGTACGGGGTGGAACTACACAGAATAATTGTAATTTAAGAATTGTGATAGGCCTACTAAATCAGGGAAGACAGAAGAATTATGGCAAGCAGGAAACACAATGCAGTGAAAGATAATTAATAATACAATATTTTTATCATATAACTTACACAAGTCAATTCACCACACAAATTCTGTAGGCCCAAGCCTAGGCATAAGCATTATTATTATTTTATTATTATTATTATTTAACTCTTGCAAATGCACATAAATGCGCGGTGGCAAGTTCCCTTGCATTTGTATAAGTATTGGAGATAACTTTGATCAGATTTATTTGCATGGTTAGCTCCCAACTAGTTTTTAATGAACACTAGGACCTATACATTAAACAATATATATTATTTTATGAACAGAACATTAAAAATGATATCTACCATGTAGGCCTAGGCATATAATATAGACACGTAGGACATTTGTTTTGTTTACCTAAAATGAGACATAAATGGCACATAATAATAACAAATAATAATAAGGCCAGTAAAAGTTGCAGTTATAGGCCTACACTGTGGTGACCATTCACGGACACTAAAAATCGGGACAGTCAATTAAGTTCAAAAGGCAATGCACTGCAATACTCGAATGGGCGGTGTGAGGGGAGACAGGGAATATTATTGACTTGGGCCTATTTAATACAGAATGTTGATTTTATTCTTACACAAGTAGAGCCAACATTGTTCACAATTGTAACTACGTACATAAGAATGTTTCTCTCTCTCTCTCTCTCTATCATTTTTGTACATAACTATTATAGAATTAATGAATTATGATTCACATTTTAAGCAAAAGAAAAATGATGGAACTAGTGTTTTACAATCAATAAACATGGTCAATAAATAAATAGAAACAATTTTTTTAAATATCACTTTTGATTTTGAGTTTTGTGAAGTCTTATATCTTCATTTTCTATTTCCTTTCTTTTCTATTTCTATTTCATTTTCATATTTCTATTTATATCGTATGTCTTCAGCTTCCAGAATCTCGACAGCGTTCCATGATATGGTATAGAGATTTCGGGATACAAGAGTTTTCGTTGGAAAGTACGCTAATGTAGTTAGAATGGACGAAGAGATTCCACGAACCATGAATTGTAACACATGAGAGGCAAGTGGTTTTTCCATGGATTTTATGTTGTTTACCTCATATTCAATGTCGTTTAAAAGCTCATCGACGTCGCTTAAACGTACGTATCCTATCAGCTCATTGGTCGATGCCTTATAAACAAGGTCTTCTTGGATCTTCATCTCATCGTACAAGAGAGAGCAGTATCGTCGATGACTTTCAGGACCAGCGTCACTGAACTCTTTTACCAATGACGACAAAACATCTTCCTGAAAACCAGGTTTAATGTGCGTATGGTCCTGAATTTCATACAGCCTCTTCTCCGATGGCAAGGTGATGACTTTACGTAATGCGCTGCATGTTGATGAATATATATATATATATATATATATATATATATATATATATATATATATATATATATATATATATATATATATATATATATATATATATATATATATATATATATATATATATATATATATATATATATATATATATATATATATATATATATATATATATATATATATATATATATATATATATATATATATATATATATATATATATATATATATATATATATATATATATATATATATATATATATATATATATATATATATATATATATATATATATATATATATATATATATATATATATATATATATATATATATATATATATATATATATATATATATATATATATATATATATATATATATATATATATATATATATATATATATATATATATATATATATATATATATATATATATATATATATATATATATATATATATATATATATATATATATATATATATATATATATATATATATATATATATATATATATATATATATATATATATATATATATATATATATATATATATATATATATATATATATATATATATATATATATATATATATATATATATATATATATATATATATATATATATATATATATATATATATATATATATATATATATATATATATATATATATATATATATATATATATATATATATATATATATATATATATATATATATATATATATATATATATATATATATATATATATATATATATATATATATATATATATATATATATATATATATATATATATATATATATATATATATATATATATATATATATATATATATATATATATATATATATATATATATATATATATATATATATATATATATATATATATATATATATATATATATATATATATATATATATATATATATATATATATATATATATATATATATATATATATATATATATATATATATATATATATATATATATATATATATATATATATATATATATATATATATATATATATATATATATATATATATATATATATATATATATATATATATATATATATATATATATATATATATATATATATATATATATATATATATATATATATATATATATATATATATATATATATATATATATATATATATATATATATATATATATATATATATATATATATATATATATATATATATATATATATATATATATATATATATATATATATATATATATATATATATATATATATATATATATATATATATATATATATATATATATATATATATATATATATATATATATATATATATATATATATATATATATATATATATATATATATATATATATATATATATATATATATATATATATATATATATATATATATATATATATATATATATACAGACCCAAAGATTCCAAACACTCTGTCAGCTATATGAGCGAGAATGACGATAAGTGCAAGCAGTTTGTTGAGACCAAGAACCATAGAGGGTTGCGTTGGTTTACAACGGGCAAACGCAACCCTCAATGGATCTTGGTTGGAACATTCAAGGGATTGTAAGGACGCTGCCGGGTTCAAGTTCCAGAGCCTGATTTTTTTTGCAAATTCCATTCTATTTCATTTCAATTTCTGTGTTGTTAGACTTATTGAACTCACCCAGCATGTATTTTCGTTTTGTAAAAATTTTGAAATGCCAAAAATATGTCCTAGAAGTATGCAACCGTACCATCTCCGAAGTCATACAAAATGCATTGGTGCGGGGCGAAACCTAGCAGGGATTCTGTGTACTTGATGTATCAATTTCAAGGCTCTGTAAAACAAGGCTCACAATATGAATAATCGAGGCCAGTTTGGTGAGGATCACAATATTGGGGCCCACTATATGAACTTGGCCGCGGCGCTTTCCATGCGAAATGAGGATCAGAAAATCAAGTACCACTATATGAATGTGTCGAGGCTCAGTAAAACAAGGCTCACTATATCAATATTGGGGCTCACTAAATCAAGGCTCACAAAACGAATAATGCATCAGCGAACGTATCATTTGGGGATCAGAAAACACATTCTGGGGCTCACAATATCAAGTACCACAATGCGTGTTACCCTATATTGTGGGAACCATCCCGTCATTAGCCCAGACTTCAGAGGGAAACCACGAAAAACCCCTGTAAAGATGGACGGTGGTGGGGATCGAACCGGGTCCGATATGTCCCTTCACCTCCCGGATCACACGAAGCAAGTGAGCTAACCACTCAGCTACTGTGCCGGTTTTTGGCAATTCAATGTAACTCCTCCAGAAAATGTATTTTCAATTTTTCGTTATCATCGGTACCTGATGTAGTCCTGCGCATGGCCATGCAGAAGAAATGACCATTTCTAAGGGGTGTGTGAATCCATGTTTTTTTATTTCGAACCGAATCTTCATCGAAACCTGTCAGTTTGAGGACAGATGATGTTTTTGGTACATTTTGTAGACAACTTGGAACATTTTCACTTAATTAGATACTTGAAACTTTACATATGTTAGATTAGGCCTATCACTCATTTTTTTTTTTCCATTTTGTATAATGACAAACTTTACATCTGCTGTTAATGGAAAGAAGTGATCATTGCCCAAGAGACTTAGTTCAAAGTGGAAGATATCAACATTCGTGTGTTTTGTTTACTCTTAATACCAATGCTGATAATGTCCGGATATATTTCACAGAAACGGTTTTTACTTATAATGTGTTCCGGACTTTCGGAAACTGAAAGACTTTTATCTGCGGCAGAATGTTATGGTCACCAACAGCGCAGTCCTGGTGTTAAAGTTCATTGGTTTTAAATAATTAAAATGGGGTGGTAAGATCGCCCTTGTGGTGCCCCGTCCAAACGATCCTACTTTCCATCCTTGGCCTTAATTGGGGAACAATGATTTTGTATCAAGTTTCGATGTTATTAAAAAAAAAAAAAAGATTAGGCCTTATATTAGGCATTTTTATTTCATATCAAGTTATTTTAATTTTCAATTCGTTTGCTATCATTCATTTTTCTTTTTTTTCTACCGATCTAATTTATGTTTTATAATTTATATTATTATACAGGTAGTGAGGCACATGTTGTTACGGGGCTCCTGCTCTATTCTCACTACCTGTATACAGTGTATATAACACTGTATAAAAACCATAATGAATAAATAATATACAAAATTACCAAATCCGAACCCGAATCTTTTCAACATGCATTGTGAAGCGTAGTAATGGGCAATGGGACAAAGACACTGCTGATCAAGTTACACTAGATCCAGGAAGTGAAAATCTTATCTCAGCATGCTCATAATTACCCCTGCACAAAACATTTTATACAGCACAAGTCTAACCATTACAGCAATTGTTCTTGAGAATGGAGAATGCAATGTTGGCACGTTTTCGGCGCCAAGATTCGAAATTTTTTAATCTTTTATGTTAGACTGAATCCGAATCTGAAAGTGGATACGGATTGGATTTGAAAGAAATGGATCTGCACACCCCTAACTATTTCAAAATGAATATATTCAATAATTATGTAGGAACCTGACATATCATTAAGGATACAAAATTGTACATATATACGTTTAATGTTTTATTGTTACTGTACATAAGCGTTAAAATCTATTGTCTTGTAAATGTAACATATGTATGTAGTGTCTTACTTTACGTTGCGTTATTTTATACGTGTATCCACGAGCGTTGAAGGTTTTTCACGAGAGTTGAAGGTCATCTGAGCACATACAGACTTGCCGCAGCTTACAACGTTCAATGCCCTTGAAAGACACAGTCTGGGATTTTGCGAGCGAAAATTTGGAAAACTTTTGTAATCATTTTTTATTGTTTTCATTATTTCAAGAAGAATTTGTGGGAAAACTTTTCGAATATTTTGTATCAGAATTTTTTGAAAAATTTTGTCACAAGTATTTGTTTCTGTTAAAAGTAGATAGACAACCTCTAATGCTCGTGAATACAAATATAATCTGTTATAACTTCGAAATCGATTCACAAATTAAAACAATCAAATTCAAATTTTAAAATATTGATTTATTAACAAATATGACAACTCCCATGACGAGTCTAACCACTCGCCAACACTCCCATCCTAACCGTCAACATCCCCGTGTCCCTGTCAAACCTCGCAATCGCGTCTTCCTGGTCCAACGCGCACGGGACGAACACGTCAATCAGGTAGCCTTGACGACGCGCCTCGAGTATCAGCCGATCCTCACCAACGTCGAGCGTCAACTCCTTGGCGGCGCGCACGCCCGTCAAGTCGAATTCGCCGACGAGGTGTCCGCCGTTTGGTTCGCGGAACAGCCTGTAGGGGGGCTGCCTGCAACACGGGACCGGACGATGAGACTGGAGCGATGAAGTGAACCCTCGTTAGAAAACCTCGTTGGTTAACCCTTGTCACTAGCCAGTACCCTTGCCAGATATGGCTTAGTGGACAAGAGTTTTAATTGTATTACATTCATATTTATATATTGGGTTTAACGACGCACTCTACTGATGACTACTATCTATTGGCGTCGATATATCAGATGGTGAGATGAAAGGTTCTTTTATTAGGTATTTTTGGATAGTGGGAAGGAGTCGGTCCTGGCCTCTTTTTAAGGAACCATCCAAGTATTGACCTGAACGACAGAGGGGAACCACGAAAAACCCGTCAGGATGGTCGACAATGGTAAGAATCGAACCCCAGTCTACCGAATGACGGTTCAGTGTGTTACCTCTCCGCCACGCGTCTCAGTTTTAAATTGTATTACATTATATTTTAAACTAGTTTGTGACAGTGAAAAAAATAAATAAATGAATTTTAAAAAATGACCTCGCTGTCGACGCGCCTTTGAACTTCAACATTCATTCAAAATACCCAAAAATAAT
The DNA here is from genome assembly GCA_964007535.1 of Brachyptera risi. Taxonomy (NCBI): domain Eukaryota; kingdom Metazoa; phylum Arthropoda; class Insecta; order Plecoptera; family Taeniopterygidae; genus Brachyptera; species Brachyptera risi. The sequence goes on along the minus strand of OZ023339.1, from coordinate 11,078,189 downwards.
CAGAACCACTGCAAATAATTTGGTAATAAAACATCAGAACATTCAGAATAATTAATTAAATAATTAAATTTTTTTATATATCATCAATATTTAATTATTGATTTAATGTTGATAATTGAATAATTAATGAAAAACATGAGGCCTACACTATGACTTTGAAGAGTGAAAAAAATTACACACTTCAGAAAATATATAAATTATGGGAGCAAGAAAGCGGTCGATCTAGATTTGTCATTGTACTGTACCGGTATAGTAAACCATCGTTAGAAAACCCTTGTTGATTAGAACGACTGCAAATAATTTGGTGATTCCTGCAGCATCCAATTCATAAAACATTAAACTATGGATCTAAAAAGTTGTTGAAAAGCTGTGCATTTCAAAAAAATAGGTGTTAATGTCACTCAAGAGGCCGCAGGCGCTCGTATTTCACGCCGCAAACTCTCACGGCCGTAATTTTTGTGATATCAATATGAGTGTTTTTGCATCCTGTTAGTGATTGAAAAACGAAGGTTACCGTAAATACAGAATTTTGAACCAAAAATGTGTGATTTTTCAAATTCTTCAAATGGAAAATGGAAAATTTTCTAATTTACGAAAACCTGGATACACATTTTTTAATACCGAAAAAAAACATAGAATGTGAAATATATCAGAAGTGTGAGCTAGGGAATTAACGGCGTTTATGTGAATCTGAGTTCGGCGGGCTAGTCTATGGGTGGCGCCTAGCACACGATGCATGTTAAACTAGAGTCTGAAGCGAGCGAACAACGAGCCCGTGTAGAGCGCCTGCGGCGTCTTAAGACTAAAGCCCGCATCTTAGCTGAGAATGTTTCTCTTCGAGATCCTCAACCCAAGTTTGATGTGCGTTGAAAAGTTTGATTGTAGGTTGAAAAGTGGAAAGGGGATAATATTGAACGAGATCCAGTAACCACCGCTAGGTGAAGGAGTTCTCCGTTTTATAATTAGGACAAAATCTAGTTAGCCTACATTACACATTTTGGCCAAGGAAAATATGAAAACTGTAAAATTACAGGCAAATCAGGATTTCCAATATTTATAAGAGTTGAACTTGAAGATGTGCATTTGTAATTTATTTCTACCACTAGGCTTATTTGGTAACCGGGAATTAAGCAATGAAAACCATCAAATAGGGCACACTTTGATTTATGTAATCATTGCTCCATAGCAAAATTATTCTTCAATTTTCGATCAAGCATATATCCAATTGTGAGGGAATTATTCATTCATTGCATTTCACTGCAAGTTCGTGAATTGTTTGTAGTTCTTGAGATAGATGTGGCAAAAGTGCAACCTATAAATCTGTCCAAGATGCAGGCTCTTGAGACAAAATAACCTGAGATGCGAGGGACCCAAAATAATCATTCCGATTCATAAGAATTCAGATTGGGATAATCAAAAAATCCTTTTCCACAAAAATCATAGGACTTCCTGGTTAGAATTGAAGCAAGTTCCTATTGCGCGTGAGAGGAAGCCATACCACACGTGTGTACTTCGCTAGCCGACAACGCACGATCATCAAACAGCTCACTTCCATTGGAGCTCGGCCGTCTCGAGTCTGACTGACGAACGAGTCTTCCGAGCTTACTGCTCGTCAAGGACAGAGCGGCAAGCGCACTCGGAGTCGGATGACGTATTCTAGGCAGCGAACATCTCAGCTGGCTTCAACTTATTGTTACGCGTCACAAGTAAAAAGGATGGAAATTGGGAAAATAATGATCAATTCAACGAAATGTACCCAACTATTTCGAATAATCCGATCTGAAAACAACTTGCTAAAGCAATTGAAGGGTCAAAATATTAGTTCAAATTAAAGATTAGCTTCAAATTGCATTAAATTATAGACATGGAGATAAAAATTCGATTAGATTCAAATAAAAAGGAAAGCCCCGCTTACCTCGATGAAATAGATAAATCAAAAGGAATAGATTAAATGGATTATGAATTGAATATCATAAAGTAGATGCAAAGGAAGGCGATTTGGTGAACATCGCAGGCGGCAGGCGATCTTTTAAACTGCCTCCGCCTGCCGGCTACCGCGACCCATGAAAACGGACTTTTACACACTACAAAATACTACGCAACGATCACGCAGCCGCGCTTACCTCGAAGTGGGCACCGTCCTGTTGAGTGGCGCAGCGCTCACCGGCTGTCTCGTACCCGCGCTGCCTGACTTGACCGTCTCCAGTGCCGGCGCGCCGTCAGACGCGGTCGAGCCGACCTCCTCGATGAGCAGGCGCGGCGGCAGCGCGGCCTTGACGTCGCGCTGCTGGATGCGGTGTTGTTGGAGGTTTCCCATCGCCTTGCGATTCTTCAGCACGACAAACTCTGAGAGACATCGAAGACAAAAAATTGAGTTGTTTGTTTGTTTTTCAATCGAAATACGAAACTTGATACAAAATCATTGTAGGCTCTACCCCAATAAAGGCTAAGAATGAAAGTTATAATTGTTCAGGCTTTCAAGGCCACAGTGAACGACAAGCCTGGCGAGTCGGTAGGCCTAATTGACTCATTCATTTTGACGGCCCGAAAAATTCAAGCTGCCTTGGCTAGCTTCTATGAACATACCTTTGGGCATAACAAAGTAGGGGACAAAAAAAGGTTTGACATGGTAACATTACAAATAAGGTAGGCCTATAACCTTTTGAGGCCTATTCTAACCTATCTTATGAGCTATGACGACAAAGACCTACCATCAGTCTTCAGTTCGATTTCGTACTTCTGTTGCACTCCTTCGAACACAACTTGAAGAAGAAAGTTGCGAAACAACAAACTTTCGTCGATCTTCTTCAAAAAACCGTTGTTGATAGCAACGTCGTAAACGTCTGACGGAGTGCCAGATTTATCCGGCTCTTGTCTGGGATTACCGATGCTCATTGGCACTCGATAATTCGATGCTTCGTCCGATTGCAGTATCTCGGCTAAGCGAAGTTCGGTTATATCTTCGGGAGGCGGAATCGCATCCGTCTGACAGACGTTGATGAAGACTTTCGTCGCGTCTGATTTTCGAATTTTAATACAGAAACCGGGTAGAGGACGTACAAGTTTGGAGGGAAACTCTGTAGTTGGAAGGTTGGGAAACAATTTTGACAAATCGTCATCTTGATTTCTATTGGAGTCGAGAAGTAAATTGTTCTCAATGATTGAGGAATCTATATCTAGAAGCGTCGCATTACGAGATTTAGACATTATGTAGATGTTTTTGTAACTGTATTGTACAACAGACTCGAAATGTACTGGCACTGGTCAAAACTTCTACTTGTAGGGTTTGGCTGTAGTCCGACCTAACCTAAAAGTTAAATTCTTGTTTACTAATCTTTCGTCCTATAAATGACGTACGTTCATCGAAACTGTGAAAAAACTATCTCCAAATAAAAGAGTTCATCACTGCTTAAAGAATCAATATTTACACTGCCGCGATATATTCGTAATTTATTTAATTCGCAAACAAACTACAATATTTTGACAACTGGCACACTGTTTTGTTTACAGACAACTACCATGGCAACCAATGTGATAACATCAAAACAGAATTGACGTAGATAAATGAGTGTACCAACCTACAAAAAAAATTGTTGCGAAGAAAATTAGACCTTACTTTTTTTGTAGTAATTTTATTTGTAATTTATTTTGTGGAGAAGACTACAGAAACCTTTCTCGCATTGTTCAATTTGCTTTTCCAATTTCTCATATATTTTGATTCTCAGGTACCGGTACCTACTAATATTACATTTTCACAAAAACTTGAAGCCTTTCCGTTCATCTTTTTGGTTCAATACCTTCATATTGTATTTTCATACATTTTAATATTCTAAAATGATTTAATATTATCTTAAACCTACTTCCGTTTCGATGAATAGCCACGTCAAATCATGATGGCATTGATTTTAGAAGTGTTGAGAGTTGAGTTGCTTGGTATCAAAACTCGTCTTTTCCATTTCAAGTTATTCCGAGATAAACGTAGAAACAATAGATCAGTTTCATGTGATTTCTAATCGAACTGATTTTTTTACACAGTATGACAATAACATAATGAAGAGTATGAGAAAGTATGAAGTTGAGATTAAAGCTATGACTATCAATAACGTAACGGGATAAGCAACAAGGCGTAAGTCCTATCCTCTTAACATTAGGCCGTTTTCACCATGATGGAATCAGCGCGCATTTGTGTACATTTGTGAGATTCGCAATTTCAAATAAAATCGTACGTATTAGTCTCGTATTTCTATATATAGTACATAGTTGTACAATTGCATTGATTTTAATCTTTCTCGTAGATGATGAGTAATTATCCAGTTATCAAATGGTAAATATAGCAGTAGGGCTCTTGACTATAGGGGACTAAATGCTTTTACAGACGTATTTTGAATTTAGATTGGCCAATTCAAATGAAATTCATTCCAATATTGCTTAATGCAGTTGGAAAGAGCTGGATTCACAGATTGCATTACATCTATTACTCTTATAGATCAACATACAATAATACCAGCATATTGTTACAACCGAAATTTGGATGCCAGGTTCTGAATAGATTTAGACGAGGGGTGTAGTCAATAATTTAGAAATAGTGGCGCTTACTTTTGAAAAGTGAGAGGTTGGTTGTAGGATCGTGAAGGTATAAGTGAAGTAAACAGTGATTTAAAGGACAATAGATATTTATTAATGGTGATTTAGAAACAAAACAAGATGATTAAAACAGTTAAAAAATAAATGTGACGTTTGACGAAAAATGAATTTACAGTGGACTGACGATCTTGCAATACAGGGAAGAAATTAAAACGGTCAACTGGACCGATACTTAGCCCACGGTGAAACTTTGCCCAGGAGAGTACGTAAACAAAAACAGTGGCACGCGCGAGATGTTGATTACAGCGGCTCGACTGTCTTCGTCTCCAGTTATCTTCACAAGAGACCGAGTTCTCTTATCACACACGCATTTATACACACACCTCACTCGCTGTTGCTATGTGTCCGGTCTGTCGGTAGGGCCATTTACGCTGACTAGGTAAATGTATAGGTCATTCTCCCTAACGACAGACGTCGGAGCAATCAGTTGGATAGATGTTGATCAGTGGTTAATGGTCGATTAGAATAGAACAAACATTATGTATGATAGAAAAACAGTGGTCAACTGACTACTGTGACACACCCCGTTTTCCTTTGATACTCGACCCGAGTGTCAGGGGTGGAAATGAAATGAAAGAAAATAAATAAATTCAGGGACAAAAAAAAATGAAAATGAATAAATAAAAATAAATAATGATATTCGTAATCAGTTTTCCCATTAAAAAGTGTGTGTGCGTGTGCGTAGAGGTGTTCTCGGTTCGTACTCTCTGAGACTTGATTACTCCATGTGGCTTATATTGGAATGGACACGGATCAGAAGTATGAAGTGGAAATATTGGAAAGAGTATGATGTAAGACGTCAGTCCGGTCAGTTTGATCTCTGATAGCATCAAGAATCCAGAAAAGTAATAATCAGAAATCCAAATAATAATTATGAAGTTAACGAGCAGTAATAATAAGTGATAATAATAATAAGCAATAATAATCCAATACATAAATGAGCTGTCCATCGAATTCGTTGAAATTAAGAAGTGTATGAATAATTAAAATCTAAATCTAAACATTAGCTAAACCTTTTATAATTTAATGCACCATTTTGGATTATTATTGCTTAAAAGATGATCGCACGCTTCGGTCTTGATCCTTCAGGCTCCTCAAAGGTTGGATTGAAGATGGTGATTGATAGGGTTCACCGCATCTTCTCCGCTCGGTGGAAGTCTGCGTGTAGACGAAGCATGATGTCCTAGTCGAATAGCTGACTCGTGTAGACTTATACCAAGGAAAGATGAACAAAGTATTAATAACAAATATCACAAATCCTGCCAATCCAAATCAACATAAATACTTGAGTTGTCCTCTAGCAAATAGAAATATATAAATCACAAGCAACTCAACTAAACTGATCGATCACTGACCCTCGATTTGCTCAATTGCATTTAGTTTGTTTATTTAAATGTCCACTGCCATTCATTGAATAATAAAATATGATAAATAATCAGTCAACGTTTTTACTCATATCTCAGCATTTCCGGTTCATTGAATGTTGCTCTTTAAATGACACTAACGTAAGGTGAGGCAATTCGAGCAAACATCCGAGACCTGACATCAGCTGTTTTAGAATCATACGAGTATTAAAGTTGTGAGACGACATAAATGAAACGAAACAAGCTGTTAAAATATTCCCTCAATTAAGTGTGTGAGAAACTTGAACTTGGAGAATGTATCAATCCATAAATGTATTGAATACGTTTCGAAGTACACCCCGTTTTCCTTTGACCCTGAAGGTGATAAATGTCCCTTGTCTAAAAATCATTATGAAAACTGGGAATAAAATAAACCATTTCATCTAAATGATTGAAAAATACTGGGGAGCCATGCACCCATGTGAAGTGCACATGAAGTTTTTAAATCTTCGCATGAAACCTTTAAACTTTGGGGGTATCTATATATCTTTGGCACTGATAATACTAAAATTAAGGGCTTACAGACTAAACTAAAATTACGTGAGCGGATGTGACTTATATTTCCCTCGACAGTTAGCAAAATCAAATCAATCTTAAATACAAAGTTATTGACTATCGCCACAATCCGTGGGGCAACTATTTCGCAATTTAATGTCGAATTCGGGACCTTCACATACAGGACCCTCCTAAAGTTAAATGCATGCATCTGATATTTCCATTCGACGTTACATTTCGAATGTTATTTAAATAAAAACGGGAATCTTAAATTTAGAACAACTAACTACGTCGTGAATAAGTCAAAACCACTCTTGGATAAAATATATCCAACCATTCATCAGGCCTGAACACCCCCAAAAAACCTGCAATGACCCTGTCATGCGTTTAAACCAATGGGTGTAAACCTAGGTTCCATGTCACTAGCCGATTCAAAATGTAACCTCAATGTTGCACCATGTATATTTAATTTAGTTATAATTTGGCTCCCCGTGTGTATTCAAAAACCCAAGAATCAGTGGAAATGACATTCTCCTACTCTTTCTTATAATGAGGAAAAAAAAACAAAAAAAAAAATAAATAAATAAATGAATAAATAAAAACAACACAAGAAAAAAAACAAGGAACGAAACAAAAAAAAAACATCGCAATTGAGCACCAAACCGAGATCGAGAGGTCAAATCGAACAAGAAGGAAACGGGGAGAACAATATTCACCCGGTGATATTGATGAACCGCTCATAGCGTTGTCTCTCGTAAGACGAGGACGTATAGCGATAAGCGATGCATACGCATGCATAACAATAAGAATGCTGTTGATGCGATGCACGCGTAACAATAATCAGCAGTATCCCTTTAAATGACAGAGCGATGAACTTTGCAAGAACAGCTGATCGCATGATCCTAGCACTGTCATGACAATTATATTTCCGTTCAAGAAATGATTTTGAGTAATATTATTTACAACGTGTATATGTAATGAAAACTTTGAACTTACATTGAATAAAATGAATATATAAAAGTTGAACTGAGTTCAAGCACAAGAGTGTAATGAAAATAAGTAATGAGAATAGATTTCCAATAGTAACGTTAAAATCAGGCTAGTTCATGAAGGAATATATTCGTATTTTAAAGGATAACCGCAAACCTGTATTCCATGTTACACACCGCACGATCAACATCAAACCATTTTATCTATTAAACAATACAGTAACTAAACTGCTAATCCTAATGTTACTTAATATTACTGTACTATACCGATGCCTCAACAATATCTCTAAGTCTCCATTTGTCAGGCGAATAATATTGCTTCATTCTGATAACATGTATCACATCTTTAACCAGTTTTCTTCCTTTTTTGATTTCTACTTCATAATTTAGATCTGAAACTTTCCTAATAACTTTAAAGGGGCCCTGCCAACGTTTTTGGAGTTTGTCTGACTTGCCAATCTGTCTGATAGGAGTGTGTATCTTAACCCATTGGCCTGGACTGTACTCGACGTGTCGACGTGTTGCGTCAAACCGTGCTTTCTGTTGTTGTTGCGCCTTAGTCACACGTTCGACAACTAACTTGCGAGCCTCATGAACCTGTTTAACGACCATCTCAGCATCGTCAGAAATATCGAGACCCTGTAAAAGTGATACGTCTATTGGGAGTGTTGCCTCTCGCCCATATACCAACATGAACGGGGTTGATTTCGTTGTTTCCTGTACAGACGTATTATAGGCGAACGTAACTAACTCGATAAAATCATCCCAATCCTTGTGTGTAGAGCTGACATATAGTGATAGACTTGTTGTTAATGTAGCATTGAATCGTTCCGTCAGACCGTTGCACGCCGCATGGTAGCTAGTTGTAAAAGTGGGACGAGACCCTAAGCCCTGGAGAATCCCTGTAACGAGACTAGATCTGAATGTAGCACCCCTATCGCTCAAAATAGTTGTCGGTACGCCATGCTTACAAATGACGCTTTTGACTATGAAGTCGGCAACGTCGGAAGCACTGCCTGATGCAAGAGAGCCGGTGATAGCCCATCTCGTCGTGTAGTCGGTGCAACAGATGATGAAGGTTTTCCCAGACGCTGTTTGGGCATAGGTCCCAATAAATCTATACCAATAAGCGAAAACGGAATCGAACTGATCGGAATTGGGTTCAACAAACCTGCTGGACGCTGAGTCGGGTTTTTTCGTGCTTGACAACACGGACAAGATTTAACATAATTTTCGACTTCCTTCACCATATTGAACCAAAAATATTTGCCTTTCAGTTTACCTAGAGTCCGAATGAAACCAAAGTGGCCTGCCGTAACAGCGTCATGAGCATTGTACATTACCTCGTACTTCAGACTCTCAGGGATGACCAAAAGTTTTGACTGACCCCTATGTGCGCAATTCCGTTTGTAAAGAATATCCTTATCTAAAACGAAACTTCTCGATTGTCGTCGTGTCTTAGAGGTAGCTAGGTCTGGGTTTTTAATTGCATCTCGAAGTAGTTTAAGTTCAACGTCATCTTCCTGCAATTTAGCTATATCCGCAATTTGTAAAGCTAAAACTTTAAATTCTGTCTCATCTTCGTCACCAGGGCCCTCCACAGGTGTCCCTGTGTCAAGTGGATAGCGCGATAGCGCATCGGGTCCCATATGCAACAGTCCTGACTTGTGTTTAATCACAAAATTGAAATCCTGTAACATTATACTCCACCTGGCTAGACGACCCGTAGCCTCTGTATTGCTGTTTAAATAACAGAGGGCAGAGTGATCACTAACCACGGTGAAGAAACGTCCATATAAGTACGGCCTGAAGATTCGTATTGCGTAAACAATAGCCAAAAGTTCTTGTTGTGTGGTATTGTAACGTTGTTCGGCCTGGGAAAACTTCTTAGATGCATACGAAATGGGATGTAAACCATCATTAAACTCCTGCATTAGGATCGCTCCTACTCCGTATTGACACGCATCAGTGTGAACTTGGATAGGTTTGTCTTCGCTAAAATGACGTAAAATTGGAGCCGAAATCAAATTTTCTCGTAACGTCCGAAAAGCCCTTTCATGTTCAGCCTCCCAAACAAACTTGACATTTTTCTTCGTTAGTTCAGTAAGTGGACGGGCTATAATTGAAAAGTTCAAAACAAACCTACGATAAAAATTCGCCAAACCCAAAAAACTCCTCACATCTTTGAGTTTTTTAGGGGTGGGAAATTCAGCAACCGCTTTTATTTTATCCGTACCCGGAGACAAACCCACCTCGTTCACGATATGACCCAATATCTTGACTTCTCGATAGCCAAACGTACATTTCGCTGGATTGAGTGATAGATTAAACTCCTTGAAACGAGATAAAACCGCTTCCAATCGATGTAAATGGAGTTCAAAAGTCGGACCCATCGTCACGATATCATCCAAATAGCACAGAGCCGTATTCCATTTCAACCCTGCCAAAACCTTATCCATACATCGCTGAAAAAGTGCAGGTGACACGCTCAGACCAAAAGGAAGGGCATTGAACTCCCAGAGCCCATCAGGGGTAATAAAAGCTGTAATCTCCCTACAATCCTCAGCCACCCCCAACTGCCAGTAACCCGAGAACATGTCCAAACAAGAGAAAAACGAATTGCCGGAGAGATAAGCAAGAATGTCGTCGATCAAAGGAAGAGGGTAAGAATCAGACTTGATGACAGTATTGACCGCCCTATAGTCCACGCAAAAGCGCCACTCTCCTGACTTCTTTTTAACGAGTACAACAGGACTTGCATAAGCTGAACGTGAGGGCCTTATCACGTCTTTGTCTAACATCTGGTTGACCTGATCTTGAATTAGCGACCTCTCCTTCGCCGAACACCTGTATGGGGGTTTGTGAACGGGTCTTGTGTTCAACAACTCAAAACTACAGTCCTCCACCGTGGCCTTCCTCATACTCCCCAGAGACCAGGCAAACTGATCGAAATAAGTATTCAAAAGCTCTAACATAGCCTTCGATTGATCTGAAGTCAGGTCGGGGTTAATATCTACCTTGCCTGCAACATCTCCATCACCCGGAGGAGATACCTCAACAGTGGTTACGGGGTACTCCATCACATCGTGTCCTACAGACGCCCCTTCCCGAACTTCGACTGCCGACTCAACTACCCCTAATGTCATGCCTTTTCTTATACAACGTCTACTCGAAGACGCATTAATGACCAGAATACTACCCTGTATTTCGTTATGTAGGAGGGTCCGCTGAACTAAAAAGTCAGTATTCTCTAATATATTGGGGGAAGGTTCAAAAACAGTCAAGTCTGTCGACTGATGCGGGCCTGTCACGAGATAAGGGCATAAAACACAACCATTGCCCTCAACGTTGACATCGTCCTCGGCAATCAACTCCCTTACCACCTCCACATTGTCAATCAAAATATTCATTACATCCGGAATCACTTTCGATTCGTCAAACGAAAACGAAGTGTTGTGGAATGGGACGCAGACCACCCCTGTGGCATGATTAATAGAAACCACCCTATTGCCGTAAAAAATGGTCACCCCATGCTTTTTTGAAAAATCATTACCCAAAATGCATGGAGCCGAGAGACCGCGAACAGCGATCATAGGCAAAGCAAAGTTCACATCACCAATTATAACCGAGGCCGTCACTTTACCTACCACATGAAGAACAGTATTATTTGCCGCCCTTAAAACTAAATTCTCAATTCTCGAATGATGCAAATGAGATACCAAAGATTCATCGATACAAGTTACAGCAGCTCCTGAATCCAGAAGCGCAATAACTTCCTTATACTCTACATTTATCTTTACTTGAAGGGAACCTATTGTACGAATAGCAACTACTTGTAATGTAACAGGCCGTTGCGCGGAAGAAAATCTTGAAATAATATCCTTAAGGACAGAGTCACGATGATCACTAACCAACTGCATAAACTCAGGGGTTTTCGGAAAAATACGACCCACGGACCGCCAACCTGACTTGGAGCCCGTGGCTAGGCATTTCCCGACCTGGGAGCTTCGCCACCTTCCTGCTCAGGCTTCTTCAACGTCTGGCGGGCCGCCTGCAGGTCAGGACACCTTGAGATCACATGGCCAACCCTCTGACACAAAAAACAGACGGGCCTCCCACTGTACTGTCTCTGATTCCCTCGCCATGCACCCTGATCTGGGTACACAGGTTGCGACCGCCCCTGAGAATATCTGCCTCCCGCTGGCTGCTGGTACCCGTACACCGCATTCATACCCCGACCCTGATATTGGTCAAACTGCGGAGCGAACTGAGGATACGGAGGGTAATGGAATGGAAGGGTCTGAGGCAATGATTGAGCGATGGGGAACTGTTGTTGTGGCATCGAATAATGCGTCGAGACAAGGTTTGGCTGTTGCTGAACACTAGGCCCTGCAACATTCACTGTCGTCTCGTCCTGCCCCTGAACGGCATTAATAACCATCTCCTTCTGCCTAAAAAGCTCCTGCGTCATCAGGTGCAGCTGATGCTTCAATTCAGACAAGTCGTCAATAGATGAAGTCGTTACAGACGCCACCCCTACTGAAGGCTGCGTCGAGGAGCGCACTTTCGCGTCACCCTCCTTCACCATCCTCTGCTGAAGTAAGAACTTGGACGACTGCGCTCTTTTCAGATTGGTTTTTAATTGATCGACTGTGGTGTTATCCAGCATAGATACCTTATCTAGAACACTCGGAAGCAGTCCCGACATCACCGCCTGAACCTTGTCGAGTTCGGCCATGGAGGAGTCCACCTTCCGACAAAGTGCTAGAATGTCATAGATATATTCCTCGATAGTCTCCGTCGGACCCTGTACACGATTCCGGAGAGCAGACTTCCACTCCCCTTTCTGTACGTCCCCGACGAACTCATCGAGCAGCACTTTCTTGACATCCTCCCACCTCATCGCAGTTGGCATAGATGTACCTCGGTTCCTTATCGCATGGGTCTCCTCTAAAGTGATGAAACACTTCAACGGGGCCCCAGTCAAATAGCAACCGAGATTCGCTAGTTTGGCCTCCTCATCCCATTTATTTACTCGACACGCACGCTCGAAAGTCGCCAACCACTCATCCACCATGTCGACCCCAACCTCGAAACGCTGTGGCTTGACCTTAGCCATGACGGTGGATGACTTGATCACTTTTTGCAGTGTTCTTTCTAAGTCTACAGAAACCTGACTATCCACTCCCTCGCTGACCACGTGTCGATCCAAGTCCCCTGCGCTTCCTACCCGCCTCCTAAAAGGAGGTAAAGAACTCACCGGCTCGACACCCAAATCCCGAAGTCTTCTACTCGCTCTCGTATTCCACAAGCTCATGGGATCCTCCAAGAGCCGACCAAGAATATTTTGATGCGCCGTTAACGATACCTCCTGATCACGGCACCTGTCTAATATCTTATCTAGTTCCAAAATAGGAGCCTCTGTGTCTGAAAAAACTTCAGCAGTCTCCCTCTCTGACTCGACAATATCGCCTCCACAAGCTTCGTCGTACACCAATCTATCGAGGGTTATCTTATACGTTGGGATCGTCCCCTTCCCAGACATTAGCAGTCAGACAAAATCAAGTGGGTGGGTGGGCATCTAGCTAATTCTATCATATTCAAAAAAAAATTCCTAAGAAAAAAGAATAATAATAATAATAATAATCACATACAAACAACAACAGCAACACAAATTTAAAAGGAAAAAAAAAACACCAAAAAAAAAAAAAACAGTCAATTCCACTCGAGAAAAACGATAATTTCAATCAGAAATAAATTCAAAACTTCGCGATGAAAGGAAGTTAAAAAACGCACCTCCACCAATGTTACAACCGAAATTTGCACCCCTTTCTGAACCTAACAGAGTATCGCAATGATGAAATTCAACGAAAACCCGCACCTCCACCAATGTTACAACCGAAATTTGGATGCCAGGTTCTGAATAGATTTAGACGAGGGGTGTAGTCAATAATTTAGAAATAGTGGCGCTTACTTTTGAAAAGTGAGAGGTTGGTTGTAGGATCGTGAAGGTATAAGTGAAGTAAACAGTGATTTAAAGGACAATAGATATTTATTAATGGTGATTTAGAAACAAAACAAGATGATTAAAACAGTTAAAAAATAAATGTGACGTTTGACGAAAAATGAATTTACAGTGGACTGACGATCTTGCAATACAGGGAAGAAATTAAAACGGTCAACTGGACCGATACTTAGCCCACGGTGAAACTTTGCCCAGGAGAGTACGTAAACAAAAACAGTGGCACGCGCGAGATGTTGATTACAGCGGCTCGACTGTCTTCGTCTCCAGTTATCTTCACAAGAGACCGAGTTCTCTTATCACACACGCATTTATACACACACCTCACTCGCTGTTGCTATGTGTCCGGTCTGTCGGTAGGGCCATTTACGCTGACTAGGTAAATGTATAGGTCATTCTCCCTAACGACAGACGTCGGAGCAATCAGTTGGATAGATGTTGATCAGTGGTTAATGGTCGATTAGAATAGAACAAACATTATGTATGATAGAAAAACAGTGGTCAACTGACTACTGTGACAATATCATCATAACATTTGTGAGGCGGCATCCCTTTGATATACGCATGGTGCGAGAGGAAAGCGCCATGTTGCTTATCCCGTTACGTTATTGATAGTCATAGATTAAAGCAACGTTTTTTCAGAAAATAAATAAATAAGTTCGGAAAAGACAAGTTTTGGAAAAAAAAAGCTGGAATAGGCAGAATTTTGAGCACTCAATCCTGGCGAGGATGCAGAATCAGTGCTCGAGTGGTGGGGGAAGCGTGAACTTGACTCCTCCTCCACTAACAAATGGTATTATCTCGGAAACCATCAGAGCACCAATTCCAAAACTAGGCAGAAGGATGGCACTAATTGAGCACTAAATCTCGACCAAATTTCATAGTTTGTGCTGAAATAGGGGAGAGGGAGGGAAAGGTTCACGGACCTATACATCGCTCATCCTACAACGCACATGCTGCGTTTTCACAGTGGATAATAACTGGATGATTCATAGAATATTTAGATTTAATAATACATCCAACCAATGTAAAGTAGTTACATATCGTTAAGCCAAGATGCATTGAGGGTTGCGTGGGTCTGCCGATCAGAGATGGTGACTTCACTAATTCGAAAACATGTTCCATTCCCTGAGTACTTTCCAGAGAAATATTGATCGCTGCTCTATCTAGTGATGTTTTGTAGAAACGGCTGATCGGCCGGTAAACGTGATGACAGCATGTTTTTAGCTGAGCCGACGAGAACGTAAAGTTAATTCCTTCCGTCCCCACTTATCCTTATCTACGCACGGTCAATAGTTCTTCAAACGTGGCCCGTGAATTGAACATATTTTTAACATGGGAGGGATAGGAAGTGAGGACACCATCTCTAACCAGCAAACCAACGCAACCCTCGATGCATCTTGCGTTGAACTGCTGTCGCAATATCTTACACCGAAAATATCTTACACCGAAGAAATCCCACGCCGAAAATATATTACACCGAAAATATCCTACACCAGAAAAATCTTACAGCGAAAAATGATTGTTACACCGAAAAAGTCCAACACCGAAAAAATATTAACCCGGAAAAATTTTACACCGGAAGAATCTCACACCGAAAAAATCGTAGGTACACCGAAAAAATCGTACACCAAAAAAATCATACACCGAAAACATCCTACACCAAAAATCTCGTTCACTGAAGAGAACGATCTTTTCATACTAGACTCTATATTATTCTGACGGAGGAGGAATAGTCCCCACTATTTTGAAACTCTTAAATTTCTGAAACTCTTGAATTTTGATTTCAGCTCCACCCTAAATAATATTTTTGGCGAACGAGATTTTCGGTTCAAGATATTGTCGGTGTATGATTTTTTCGGTGTACGAATTCTTTGGTGTAAGATATATTCGGTGTGATATTTTTCCGGTGTGAGATGCTTTTGGTGTTTCAAAGCAATCCCCTCAGAAAAAAGTGTTCGAAAAGAACTTGTCGATAATGAGTGTTGAAAAAAGTGTCCGAAAAAGTGTTCGAATGAAAAAGTGTTCGAAAAAAACTGTTCGAAAGAGGGTTCGAAAAAAAAAGTTTCAAGAAAACAACTGTTCCAAAAAAAAACTGTTGAGAAAAAAATGTTCAAAAAAAAATTTAAGAAAAAAGTGTTCAAGAAAACTGTTCAAAAATAGTGTTCGAAAAGGGGTGTTTGAAAAAAAGTGTTTTAAAAAAGTGTTCGTAAAAAAAGTGTTCGAAAAAAAAACTGTTCGAAAAAAAACTGTTCGAAAAAAAAATGTTCGAAAAAAAGTGTTCGTAAAAATACTGTTCGAAAAAAGAACTGTTCGAAAAAAAACTGTTCGAAAAAAAATCTGTTCGAAAAAAAAACTGTTCGAAAAAAAAACTGTTCGAAAAAAAAACCGTTCGAAAAAAAAACTGTTCGAAAATAAAACTGTTTGAAAAAAAATCTGTTCGAAAAAAAAACTGTTCGAAAAAAAAAGTGTTCGAAAAAAAAGTGTTCGAAAAAAAAACTGTTCGAAAAAAAAACTGTTCGAAAAAAAAACTGTTCGAAAAAAAAACTGTTCGAAAAAAAAAGTGTTCGAAAAAAAAACTGTTCGAAAATAAAACTGTTCGAAAAAATATCTGTTCGAAAAAAAAACTGTTCGAAAAAAAAGTGTTCGAAAAAAAAACTGTTCGAAAAAAAAAACTGTTCGAAAAAAAAACTGTTCGAAAAAAAAACTGTTAACAAGACAACAAGAAGCAAATCGGAAAAAAGGACAAGCTAATTAATATATAAGTGTTTTGTTCAAGTTCTAGACGGAAACAAGAAGGTATAGATACATATACAGCAAGCTGATATATTTCAGTTTCTTACATAGATATCAAGAGTGGTCTTAGATTCTTATTTTGGAAAATGTTTTATATTGTTATAGTTGTCATATTTTTATTTACTTTTCATATTAGGATAATATTTTCTTTGATAATGACGTGTGCAAATCACGTTGAAACGTTAGAAGAATGAAATGTATTACATAGATAACACAATTGTGTCCGAAAACTTTACTATTAATAATATATATATATATATATATATATATATATATATTTATATATATATATATATATATATATATATATATATACATATATATATATATATATATATATATATATATATATATATATATATATATATATATATATATATATATATATATATATATATATATATATATATATATAATCACATGATTGCCAAACTTTCGCCAAGCTTATCGCCCAATTGGGTGACATTCAAGTTATAAATGTGAGAGAGAGAGAAAAACAACTTTATTGTCGGCTGTTCACAATGCTTGATTAGTATATGTAATAAAGCTTTTATTGTGCATTTTGTGACTAAAGCATGAAACTTTCAGTACTTGTTCTTGACATAAAAAAACATGATTTTGGATATGGACGTCGGCTGGGTTCTGCCCCCGGGGGGCGGTACGCCGCCCCCAATTGTCACTACGCGCGCGCTTGGTTTTTATTTATTATCTTATCAACTATATATGTTACAGAAAAATGTTTGATATGAAACGAAAGAAGAAAAGTGGTTCTTCATAACAGTATTTCATTCGTGAGGATTAGGCCAACAATGTTGAAGAAAAAAAATGTTAAACAAAATTACTGCATCTCAGATTTTCAGTTTTTGCTCAAGAAAAGTTGAAACAATAGAACTCATCATTTAAAAAAAATACTATTTAGATCCCTCATTATTTTTGCATGATAATATATATGATATGTTACATTGACGCAATTAGTTGTTACACAAATAATTATTGAACATGTTGAAGTGCGGTCGTGAGCGCGTCCGCCGCCGCTCGTCCCTTGCCGTCTATCGTCTAACCCGTGCTATACGTGTTCTCGCTGTCTCGCTCAGCCAGTCATATTATCCTTGTAATTGTATTTAAAACATTGAATTTTTCACTCTCATGTTTTAATACTATCTTTTACAGAAATGTGTCACTTGTTAAGTCTTCATTAGATTTATGTTCCTCAATTAGAGCTGATAATTTGATCTTAGAAAGCGATTTAAGTTCTACAGTCAATAACCAAATACCCTCTAAAAGTAGATTTAGCAGTGAATTAAAAGTATATCAACATATTTGTTATTGGCAGCACTAACATATACGGAAGGTAATGAATAATTGTTTATATATTAGCGTTCTACCTTAAATAGTCGAAACTGTGCTGATTTTGCGGTCATTCACAATGTTTTAATATGATAATAAATTTAGAGAAATGTAAACAACATCAGTTTTAACTGAGAATATATTGTTCTGCTTTGCTTATTACAGCCCCCCTCTCCCCCCAACCTTCTTCGTGAATAAGCATAACACAACTGAGACGAGTGGCCTAGGCCCGAGTGGTTAATACACTGAACCGTCATTCGGGAGACCGGGGTTCGATTCTCGCCATGGTCGACCATCCTGACAGGTGTTTTTCGTGGCTTCCCTAGATCTGTCGTTCAGGTCAATACTGGGATGGTTCCTTATCGACAGACCACGACCGACTCATTCCTACCATCTAAAAACGCTAATGAAATAACCTCTCATCTCACCATCCTACCATCTCATAATCATTCAACGACGCCAATATATCGTAGTCATCAGTAGAGTGCGTCGATGAACCCATTTATGAATTAAGTATAAATAAAACATGCATGAGCATAACATACGATTTGTTTCGAGCATTTTTTTGAAATGATAGGCCCGAATACAATCGACGTGCAGTACAATACAAGCAAACTAACCAAGTTAGTCCTCCATTTCACATTCTCCTGAGCACTTGCAGAGAGCCGTATACCAAGTTGGACTTAAGACACTTCAATTAATCGAGCAATTAGTTCCCTCAATGAATGTCGGGTGTCTTGCAAAGTTGACCAGAACGGCACCCAACTATTGTCTTGATTATTCCATCACCAGTCTTCAGGACTCCTATAACTTGGTATTTTGTGAAATAGCTGTCCCCACACGTGACCCCCTTGGTATGAAGCCCACATGATATGTTGATGTATGCAGCACTCGAGGGGGAATATTTTCAAGAGTTCTAAGTTTCTTGGTAAAAATTTTCAGTCTCGCTTCGTTTTGATTTTCATTTGAAATTTGCTCGATTTGATATCCAATCAGAGATTCAGTAAGGTCTGGAAGGGTGTTTCTTTTTTGCCGACACCGAAGAATGATGAAACAGCGTCGCAACCAGATAATGAATGAAACATTGGCAAAGTTGTCGACCGATGTGGTCCTATATATAGAGCTAGCTATCAGATGTGCACCAATGTATACCTATAATTCCTTCCACTTCCAAAATCAATCCACAGCTCAACTGAACGAATTTTAGCAACTGCTGATACAGCTAAAACCATGACGTCTGTATCTACAATTACTCTAATAATATATTCTGAAAATCCTTTCTGAATTGCATTCTGGATACTAAGAAAGATGCTCGTATTGGCTTCTTCATGAAAATAAGGTGATATGTTATGAAGGCCCTCTGGTTCATTACTCAAAACATAATCTTCGACGGTACCACATAACAATTTTGTAGCTATAGCAGATTGTACCTATAGCAGATTATGAAATTGTGGAATTGTTATTGTAGCATCTGCTATAGGTATCTCGTGCTATCTCCTGATATGCTATCTCCTGAGCACTCTGCAAGTGCTCAGGAGAATGTGAAATGGAGGACTAACTTGGTTAGTTTGCTTGTATTGTACTGCACGTCGATTGTATTCGGGCCTATCATTTCAAAATAATGCTCGAAACAAATCGTATGTTATGCTTATGTTTCATTTATACTTAATTCATAATTGGGTTCATCGACGCACTCTACTGATGACTACGATCTATTGGCGTCGTTGAATGATTATGAGATGGTAGGATGGTGAGATGAGAGGTTATTCTATTTTTGGATGGTAGGATTGAGTCGGTCGTGGTCTGTCGATAAGGAACCATCCCAGTATTGACCTGAACGACAGATCTAGGGAAGCCACGAAAAACACCTGTCAGGATGGTCGACCATGGCGAGAATCGAACCCCGGTCTCCCGAATGACGGTTCAGTGTATTAACCACTCGGGCCTAAGCCACTCGTCTCAGTTGTGTTATGCTTATTTACGAAGAAGG
Source organism: Brachyptera risi (assembly GCA_964007535.1). Classification (NCBI taxonomy): domain Eukaryota; kingdom Metazoa; phylum Arthropoda; class Insecta; order Plecoptera; family Taeniopterygidae; genus Brachyptera; species Brachyptera risi. Next base: position 11,058,503 of record OZ023339.1, on the reverse strand, counting down.
TTGGGTGGAGAGGGGGGCCGTAATAAGCAAAGTAGAACAATATATTCTCAGTTAAAACGGATGTTGTTTACATTTCTCTAAATTTATTGGATGAGCGAAGCGAAGACTCAATTACACTATACCGAAAAAAAAGTGCCTGTTTTTTTTTTGTTTTTTTGTTCGCGCTCCACAGGTCAGACAAAAATTCAAAATCAGTTGAAACTTGGCACACACATGAACCCCTATCTGACTTGATGCTGTATAGTTTTGAGGCACGATCGGTTGAACAACTTCTGAGAAAACTCATTCCAAAGTTTTCAAAAATCCCATTAGAATAAGCCAGAGGAAAACATTCGTGAAAAATATTTCATCTGAGAGGATTCAAATTCTCAGAGAACTTCAATCTGATAATGATACACATTATTCCGAACTTTTACTCAAATCGGATCAGCCGTTTCGATGTAAAGAAATATATAATGTTATTTGAGTCAATTATTCAAAGCTATTAAGATACCTATTAAATCAAAGCAACAAGTGTCACCACTTGATTGTAAACGATTAAAACAAAGCCTTCTTTATTATTATATGAATTATTAATGGAAAATAAGATGGCAGTGATGTAATGGTTTGGATCTCAAGTTGTATATATATATATATATATATATATATATATATATATATATAGATATATATAGATATATATATAATAACCAATCCAAAGATAAGTTAATATGTTCCAGCCCATCCATCAACGCGGAAACACATAACGCGTTTGCCTAGTTATCATATTAAAACATTGTGAATGACCGCAAAATCAGCACAGTTTCGACTATTTAAGGTAGAACGCTAATATATAAACAATTATTCATTACCTTCCGTAAATGTTAGTGCTGCCAATAACAAATATGTTGATATACTTTTAATTCACTGCTAAATCTACTTTTAGAGGGTAATTGGTTATTGACTGTAGAACTTAAATCGCTTTCTAAGATCAAATTATCAGCTCTAATTGAGGAACATAAATCTAATGAAGACTTAACAAGTGACACATTTCTGTAAAAGATAGTATTAAAACATGAGAGTGAAAAATTCAATGTTTTAAATACAATTACTAGGATAATATGACTGGCTGAGCGAGACAGCGAGAACACGTATAGCACGGGTTAGACGATAGACGGCAAGGGACGAGCGGCGGCGGACGCGCTCACGACCGCACTTCAACATGTTCAATAATTATTTGTGTAACAACTAATTGCGTCAATGTAACATATCATATATAAAAAAAATAATAATAATATAAAACAAAAATAATGGGGGATCTAAATAGTATTTTTTTCAAATGATGAGTTCTTATTGTTTCAACTTTTCTTGAGCAAAAACTGAAAATCTGAGATGCAGTAATTTTGTTTAACATTTTTTTTCTTCAACATTGTTGGCCTAATCCTCACGAATGAAATACTGTTATGAAGAACCACTTTTCTTCTTTCGTTTCATATCAAACATTTTTCTGTAACATATATAGTTGATAAGATAATAAATAAAAACCAAGCGCGCGCGTAGTGACAATTGGGGGCGGCGTACCGCCCCCCGGGGGCAGAACCCAGCCGACGTCCATATCCAAAATCATGTTTTTTTATGTCAAGAACAAGTACTGAAAGTTTCATGCTTTAGTCACAAAATGCACAATTATGCCCTTTTCTTGATTTTAAAACATATACTATGATTGACCACGGGGATCCAGCTTGATAATCCATATAAAATACAATTTGGTTACAAAAATTACTCATAGAAAATGATCAACTTATATCTGGATAGAAAATTCAATTATATGAAAAGGCGTTATCAGAAAACAAATACAAATAATGATAATAATTATTAATTCAAAGGTATGTTATTGTCAAGTTATTAGGAAGAGTTATTATAAAGATGATTGTGAAGAATGAAGGATGAGTCTTTCAAAATTGAAGTTACTATGTAATCTAAATTGATGGTTGAAATTGCATGTTTTTAAAAAAATTGTAAAAAAAGATGGGATTACACCTCGGGCTCCTAAAAAAAGACCAATAACGTTCCAGTATTGGCTGTCAATCTTATATTTTTTAGCTAGGTCAGGGATGCAAGGTAAATAATGTTTCCTCTTCTCAATGTTGACATCTTCTGCCTGTGTTGTGCCTAGTTCGAATCTGATTGTGGGATCTAATATCAGAGCCATCTTTTTATCATATCTGATGGCTATGATATCAACTCTCTTCGTCGAACCGCATGTAGACAGACATGGAATCTCTTCATATACTTCCCAATGTTTCTGTCTGAACGCAACAGCCACCAGTCTTCTTACATCATGGTGCCTATTGTTTCGCAGTAGCTCTCCCTTGAGACAGGATCCGAGAACATGTGGAATAGTTTCATACTCGCTGCACGCCGGATGGCGGCAACGGGTGTTCTAGAATGATCTGCCTGGCACGGCGCGCACAGCTGCGAGGTTCACCGACATCTTAATGCAGTTCGTCCACTGGGCCCTTCTTTTGTGTAAACCCACTTGTTAGCTCTTGGAGCTCAACTCCTCTTCCTTTATGTGGAAGATAGACCCACTCCTGAAATGACTTCTCTCTCATTATATTTCGCAGCATTCTTCCTGTTGTGCGGTTGTCAAGAACAACAGATTCCGTGAACTTTAATTTAGCTAACAATTCAGTCATTGCGTCCTTCAAGTTTCGCACGGTGTGAAGAAGAGGATCATCAACTACTTGTAATTTTCTACAAATATTGAAGTTCTCTTGTTGGCTTCCCACGTGGCTCGCATTATACCAAGTCCTCGGAATTTCCTTGGGGAGTATATAAAAGATGTAGGTGTGTCTCCAGGAATACCAACAATCTCTTTCACAGCACTTCGCACTCTTTTGTCTATATCCTCAAGAAAGGTATTACTCAATCTATTGATCGGAGCACATTGAAGAGGATAAATCAGAGTGGGCCATACAAATTGGTTGAGAATATTGAGTTTTTGGTCAGGTTTCAGTAAGTCTGAAGAAATAAGCTTTTCGATGTCTTTGTGCAAGCTATTTATGATTTTATTCTGGTTGATCACAATTTCACTGTTGAAATCAATTCCCAGATACTTGATTTTTTCTTCTGGTCCTATGGCTTGAATAATTGTTCCGGTGTTAGAGATAACGGGCTCGGAAGAAAGTTCCCCTGATACTATGCTGATCGCGTTACTCTTCGAAGAGTTGATTTCAAGCCCGATTTGGCCAAAACTCATTTCTGCCATTGATACAAGTTCAGAAGAAGAATGAGCATCTCTTCCTATTACCGCCAAGTCATCAGCAAAAGCAACTGCAGATACGTGATCTAATTCTTGAACTAATGAATACCCCAGAGATGTCGAGACAGTTTTTTCCTTTAGTTCTTTTATAACGTGATCAATTGAAAGATTGAACAGAGTAGGTGAAAGTGGTGCACCCTGTGGAACTCCTCTTCTAACTGGTATACACTTAGTTTTACTTCTGTTAACTTCCACTTGGATAACATTCTCAGTTGTAAATGATAGAATGATATCACGAAGCTTACTTGGTATCGGTAGGTTATTTAGACATCGTTCAATGTGTATATGGCCAACATTATCGAATGCCTTACTTACATCGAGGAACGTAACACAAGTCTTTTTTCTCGAGTTTTGCATCTTTGAGACACCCATTAATGATAGAGGAGTTGACGAACGTTCCCGGTGTGGAAACAAAAACACGCTGGTGAGTTGAAAATTCTACAAGAGAACGAAGACGTTTGTCGAGGACTTTTTCAATAATTCTTCTCACTATAGAGAATATTGTTATCGGCCGCCAATTCGATATATTTTTTTTCATCTCCCCCTTTGAATATGAGAATGGTTCTTCCTTCTCTTAATTTCAAAGGTACGTAATTGGTTCTGAAAATAGCATTCCCCAGGAGACTGAGGGTTTTGCCACATTTCAGTTCTCGAAGTACTCGAACAAGTACGCCATCTGGTCCAGGTGCTGTGTCTATGTTGATCCTCGCCATAGCCTCATTTATTTCTTCAACTGATAATGTTAAGTTATAAGTATCATCCTCGATCTTCTTGTTACCTTCTATGATCATCTTCACCAAGTGCATTAGAAAAGTGTTCTTCTACAGTTTTCAAAGGAATAGAACATGTGTTTGTTTTGTTAGTGTTCATAATATTGCGTACAACTTTTCTTCGCAGGTTGTAATACAAAAATTGAGCAAAATCATAGTTATATTGCTAATTTCTCTTCTGTTTCTCTCTATTTGTTCTCCTTTGTGGGTTACCTGAAGATTTATATGAGTGATTGTTCTTCTCAAATTGTCTCTTTTTTCTCGCCCTATACTGCTATCACTGCTTCGAGTGGTACCAATTCACCACATTTGATGGTTTTTTTTCGAAATGGCCGACCCGATCAAGCTGAAACTTCCCAGAAATGCTGTGTATCAAAATGTATTTCAACTCCACGCAAAATTTAATTTTTCGAGGAAAATGATTTTTTTTCCGCTGTGTTATTCTAGCGACTATTTTTGAAAATATCAAATTCATAAAATTAAAAGTTATTTATTTATTTATTTATTTATTCAATAACTTTGCAATTAATATAAATTATTGGTGGCAAAGATCTTAAAACTAGGTTACATTGAAAAGTCATTATTTTTAAAAAAGAACACTACAGAACACAAACAATTTACAAAAAACAATAGCAATAATTCAGACTGGACACAAATTCTCTAACCATTTCCTAAAACCTCTGACATTCAATTTCTCGTCCTCAAACACTTTTCCATTCAACTCATTCCATTCACTCCCAGCTCTAGCCAGAAAAGAGAACTTTCCAACATCCGTTCTCGATGTGCCAACCATTACTTTCATTTTGTGGCTCAATCGAACACTCATATACCTTTTATCCAACTTAATCATCCTGTTCAACTCTCCCCATCCTCCTCCTCCACCAACAAATGCTCTGAAAAAATTCCATAGCCTATCCGCTATCGTTCCTTCTCCTTGCTTCTAGTGACTGCCATCCAAGCTCTTTTATCATTTCAGATGGACTCTCCCAAACCATCACCTCCTCTCCCTTCTTGTTTAACTCGACTCTCCTCTTCTTAACTCTACCTGTAACTCTCCTTGCTGATATCCGTTGCACTCTCTCTACTTTTTTAATATTTCCCACCTCATAGGGGTCCCACACTGAACCTGCATATTCCACTATAGGTCTCACAAGAGTTATGTATGCCTTCTCCTTAATATTCCTATCAGTACCCCTGAGCTGTCTCATTGTGAAATTCAACATCTTTAATCCCTTTCCAGCTATCCGATGAACTTGGTCCTCCCATCCCAGACTTTTGTTGAAAACTACTCCCAGATATTTGTAGTTTTCCACAACTTCCAGGATCCGGTCACCAATTCAATAGTTTGGTAATACCCTTTTTTATAAGAATATGAATATAAGAATATGCCTTCTCCTGTTGAAGCTTACTATCTTACTCTTAACCACATTTATTCCCATTCTGTTTCTCCTTACCCAATCCCCCACCCAAACAAGGTCATCTTGTAAAGATGCCTCGTCCTCTTTGCCTTTCACCTCTCCATAGAGTACGCAATCGTCAGCAAAGAGTCTCATGGTCGATGATAGGCCCTGCACAATATCCTCTACGCAGAGATTGAATAGGTATGGGCCTAGAACACTTCCCTGGGGGACACCGGATGTCACCCGCCCTTCCACTGAAGTGGCATTTCCCACTTTAACACACTGTGTTCTGCCTTTCAAAAAATCCCCAATCCAATTCACCCATATTCCCTCACCAATTGCTATTTCGACCTTCTTTAACAGTATTTCATGGTCAACTTTATCGAAAGCCTTTTCCATATCCAAGAAATTAGCATCCACCCTCCTCCCTCCCCTGTCTAACACTCCCGCTAACTCCTCGTAAAATCCCAACAATTGCGTCTCGCATGAGTAACCCTGTCGGAACCCATGCTGCTCATGAGAGAACCCACCTCTCCTGTCGTGGTCTGAATTATATCTTCTAATACAAATCTTTCTGCCAATTTACATATGTTAGAAGTAAGGCTGACTGGCCTGTAGCACCCAATCCTTCCTCTCTCTCCTCCCTTGAAAATTGGAACTACTAGCCTCCTTCCACTCTATTGGAAGTGATCCTTTCTCAACTGTGAGTCTGAATATTCTTTCCAGGTATGGAATGATCGCTTTTCCGGCAAGTTTAATCAGATCATTTTGGATACCATCTTTTCCCGCTGATTTACCATTCTTCAATTTACGTATTACCTTCCATATCCTACTTTCTCCCCACCCCTCCCAAACATCTTGCACACCTGATCCTTCTTCTCTAATCTCTTCACTTTTCGCGATATTTCCCAAACTCACATTAAACACACTGACATAGTGGTTGTTCAAAGCAGTAGCTTTTTCCACCTCAGTCACCCACTCCCTTCCCTCAAGATCCACTAATGTTGGTAAGTCTCCATCTCCTCCTCTCTGACTGGCTATGTAGCGGTACATTTTGTTCCAGCTTCCCTGGAAATCATGTTCATCTAGCATTCCATCCATGAACTTTGCCTTTGCAGTTCTTTTCTCAAAGCAAACTTTCTCCTTATTTCCCCAACTAACTCTTACCCTATTCCCGATCTCTTTCTCTGATTATTAAGCCTCTTTACTCTTCTCTTCAGCGATCTCACTCTCTTATCGTAATATGGCGGGTCATTATTATCCGACAAAACTCTTGACTGAATGCACTCCCCTCGTACATCCTCGCATACAGTTTTGAAAGCATCCCACAAATTTTCGATATCGTCTTCAATCCTTAACCACCCCTCTATTCTACGTAGAAATCTCTAGTACTCTCTAGTAGTCTCTAGAAATTTCTAGTACCCTCCTTTATAACCTGGTAAAAGCCCTCCTCGATTATCCCCGCAATAATATTCTGCACTGAACTTTCGCCCTGTCCCGCAACCCCTGCTTCCCATTTAACCTTCGGTAGATTCAAATCACCTGCTATGATAACATTTCCACTTCTTTTCATCTCAATTATTCCCTCTTTCAATTTTCTGAGTGTTTCAATTCCATCCCCAGGAGGTCGATATACTGCAACTATGTCGACTGAATTTTCTCCCATCTTTACATTCATCCCCATCATTTCCCTCACCTCATCCTTCCACAACATCTTTCCTTGCACCCCTCGTCTCACAGCCACCATCAGCCCACCACCATGCCTGTCCCTGTCCCTTCTGAAAAGTGCATAGTCAACCAGTTCTAATTCGGCATCCGTAGACCCGTCGTCTAGCCATGTTTCAACTGCTATCACAATGTCAGGCTCATACGACTCCAGAAGAGCACAGAATCCTTCAACCTTATTGGCGAGGCTTCTGCAATTCACAACCATCAATTTTACCTCTCTCCTTCCGTCTTGATCACTATACCCACTTGCAGACTTTTCCTCTACCGACAACACCATATCGTCTGCACCCCTTTCACACCTGGTGGCGTCACCCACACCACATCATCCTGCTACCCACACTCTTGAACGACTTGGTGAGCACCCATGCCCGTTATGTGAAGTCCGTCTCCGGCCAGATCACTTCCTCCTCCCAACAGTTGGTTTCAAGAAAACTTACTTCCTGTCTTGGACACAAGTTGGCAAGAAACCTGTTCATGAACATTTACCGGAATTTGCAAATTACTTTTGGCTTCGATTGGAGATACTCTCCGAAAGTACTCTTCGAATACTCTTCTGGAATGCTGAAGGCGTAAGCAGTGTTAAGTTTGTGGAGTTTGAAAAGATGGTTGATGAGTGTAAGGCTGACGTTTATGCCATAGTGGAAGCAGGGCAAAATGTTGAAGACTTCGTTGACAGTGCTGATCGTTCTCCAACTTTTCTATCGTACTCTGGATATACATCAACACCGGATTTAGTCCTAGCATATGATAGTATATGCAATAGAGTTTCATAGCAGCCACAGGGAAATGCCAACGGAACCGGACACAGATCGATGGACTCAATCTGATGGATCAGTCTCTATCGATGGACCTTCTGTGACAAAGAAAATGGAATATATTGATACTACACCTGAATGGAATTTTCATAAGGCAGACTGGAAAAGTTACGAGAATATAACAGACAAATGCATAACTCATAATGTGGGATACTACCATACGTTTCAAACTGTTTGTAGAGAGGCGGAAGTAGTTCCTCTCGCAAAAAAAACATAACAGCAGATAAACTTGAGAAGTTTTGGAAAGAATGGTTATTCGATGGGTTATGCAGTTTCTCGCACAAAGATTTATAAGAGTTAGAGTTGATCAGTCATGCTCAGGATACCGACAAACACACCAAGGTCACCGAGCAGTTTCCAGTCCCACATTGTTTAACGCGATGGTTACGATCTCCTGGATAAAATCAAAAGCATTGGAGGAGCTAATGCACTTATCTTATCATATGAACGACGGGATCATGCATAGTAACAATGCAAACTAAGATCAATGTAGCTCTCTCAACACTGAAAAACCGGACGGAGGCGAATAAGATGACTGTTAACACCGGTAAAACTACATACCGATTGTTTTCAATGTGTACAGCACAACATCACAACAGCTTCAATATAATGAACTACAGTTAAGTTCAGTTAAAAGCAAGTATTTGAGAGTGCATATGGACAACAAACTAACGTGGAAAGAACATACCCAGAAACTAGATGACATTGGAAAAGCCAGTTTGAAAATACTGCGAAGACTAAGTTCCACTCGGTGGGGTGCTACACAAGATGGTCTTTCTACAACGTACAAGACATACGTCAGACCAGTGCTGGAATATGGCCGAGACGCCTTTTGTACTGCTAGTCAAACCAATATTAAAACTCTCGATTTAGTTCAAAATCGGGCTTTCAGAATGATATGTGGCACGATCAACAGGTGAGTAATATCAGCCAAAATATTATTAATAGGAATCAAAAAGTCTCTACATAACGTTTTCCCCAGATTGAATAGATACAAATAGGAATCTTAACTTATGAACAGACTTCACTTAGAGGTTTGTGAAGGTTTCGATACTCTTTTTCAACCTTTTTTGATAGTTTTCGTAATATGATTAACAAGTTCCGATAACAGTTTTTCAACCATTTTCAATAGGCCTCTTAAGGATTCTACATTACGTTTTTATCAGGTTTCTTGATGTTCCAACAGTTTGGAGCATATATGTATTCAATAAGAAAAGAGAGATTTCTATAGGTTTTTAAACTTTTATTTGAATGGGTTTGTGATACAAATAACAGATTTCAATATCAATTTTCGAGCAATTATTTATAGGTCTCTCGAGTATCGTATATGATATTTTTTCTAGGTCTCTGCATGATCCAATAGAATCAACAGATCTGTACACGTTTTTATAGTCTTATTTGAATAGGTTGATAAAAGAAAGAAAGGTTGCAATAACCTTTAATCAACCGTTTCGAATAGGTCTTTTACGAATTCTACAAGATATTTTTGTTAGGTTTCTGTATGTTTCAATGTGTATGCATGTATTTAACAAGAATAAATAGATTTCAATGGGTTCTTATCATCTTATTTGAGGTTTGTAAAAGGAATATTTCATAAGCATATTTTCAACCGTTCTTAATAGGTCTCATGGATTCTACACGACGTTTTCATAAGGTTTCTGTATGTTTCATATAACTGCAGTGAAAAACCAACTTCAATCTTATATCAATTCGTCTCCCAATATAGTTATATGTTATATAGTTATATGCATACATTAACTTGAATTGAAAAGATGTCTACAGGATTTAACAGTCTTATTTGAATAGGTTTGTAATAGGAATAACAGGTTTCAATAACAGTTTTCAAGCAATTTTTATTAGGTATCTTAGGTATTATACATGACATTTTCACTAGGTCTCTGCATGGTTCAATGGGTATTAACATGTATGTATTTAATAAGATTTAACAGATATACACGTTTCTATAGTCTTATAAATAGGTTATAAGTTATAGGTTTATAAAAGAAAAAACAGGTTGCAATAAACATTCATCAACTGTTTTGAATAGGTCTCTTCCTAATTCTACAGGACGTTTTCATTAGGTTTCTGTAAGATTCAACATTATTTAAACAAGAATAAATAGATAATTTAGCAGTGACCACTAGGTGACCACATATTATTTGGTGGTGTGCAATTGGTGACCGCAATACATGCACTTGTGACCAAATAAAAGCCAAAGTGCATTCAATATAGTTACAATATTATGGCCACAGGGAAAGGGGCCAAGAAAAGGTGCAGAATGTTTAATAATTCGACTGTAAGAGGTCAATTTGTGAATCGATTTCAGTAGGTGATACTATTGTGACACCAGATTAGTAACTAGTGTCACGGGGCGCGAACTATTTCGACAATTAGAACATCAAAAAGAAGTTGAGAAAGACATAAATCTTTCTCGTGAGATAAAAAAAGTTCAGTTTGAAAGGCTTTTTCGGGATAGGTTAGTGGGCCTGACACTAACGTCAGCTGGTCGCTATTAGATTCAGGAAGGAGTACGAGCTAGATTTATTGAGCCTAAGAAAGTTTCCAAAAGTTTGACTTAGGCCTACCCAGTTAGCAGATATAGTTGGACTAATCAAGATAAGAATACAATTAACACAAATTATAAAAGAACGAGGAAGTTTCCTCTAGAGCCTATAGATAGATACATCAAGTAGACCTGAATATAAGAGAAAATTCACAAGTTTCAAGTTTTCACTTGACAGGGGATTTTTTTTGGTAGGTTTTCTTTGGGAGACGAATTGATAGAAGATTGAAGTTGGTTTTTTACTTTAGTTCAAGCGTCACAGATGGACAGATATTTAGTACAAGAAACAATTTCTCTAGAACACATAAGGCTCAATAGAGAAAGAAAGAGAAAAAAAACAAAGAGAGCAAAAAAATATAGATCTAAAGATCTCTAGAACCATAAGGCTTCAATAGAGATCGAAAAGAAGCTAACTCTAGAACCATAAGGCTTCCATAGAGACAAGAAGAGACAGAGATCAACAGAGAGAGAGATAGAGAATAATGAGTTGCCAACTTGCTATCGAAGGGCTTTTTCTGTTCTTTTATAGTCAACTGAGTGAAGGAGAAGAAGAAGTGATAGCAATTATAAGGTAGAAAGGGCTAGGAGAAATGATGTGTTTGTCAGTTAGAGAGAGAAGGAAGATAAAATTTTTGTTCCTTAGGTTACATAAATAGAGGTTATGAGGGAATTATTTTGTTGTCATCTATGAATAGAAGTTTACAGCTTGATTTGGAAAGAGAATCAATAACTTTTTCTACATATTTACATGTTGTAGGCCTTATACTGGATCTCAGATAAAACATTAAAATGGAAAAAATTGTACAGGTCTATCATTTGATAATTGAATTATTTAATAACATTTATATTTATATGGTCATCGCGCCACGACATTAGCTCCAAGTTTACCAGTCTTTCAAAGTACTGATATAATGTTGTTCTTGTATTTTATTAACTACAGAACTCATCAGTAGCAACTCTCGGGCTAAGATGAAATGTTGTACTTTGATGAACTGATTAGCACAGCGGTTACCAATCAAGCTATCTAGATTCTGCTACTGAATATAATGAGGCAGTAGATTTCAATGCGATAATATTTAACACTTTATTAAAAGTAGGCCTACTATGTACAAAAAGCAGTCAGCAAAAAATTACACTATTTACGACGCGTACGGCGTGGCCAATCCTCATATCAATTGCTTCGGTTGCGTCAGTTCTGAAATAGAAGTACAATTTTTCAATGAACATTATGAAAGAACAAGGCTTGCACTTGCTGTCAAGTGAAGTGGTAGATCAAGTACCATTAAAATGTATCCTGAAAAATAATTGCCGGTACTGAGAAAAATTTCACTAAAACTTGAAGACAATAGTACAAAAACACTCCAAGTACAGTCCAAGTGAAGACATTACCGATGAAGCAAAAATGTGGGAAATAATTATCCCTTCGAAATCATCTGAAAGAAAGTGACTACAATTAAATACTAATGAGTCATCCATGTGTAGTTTGTGAGAAAAGAACAATGTCGGGATTTGAGTGTGATAAGTGTGGAAGCTGGAGACATTATAAATGTGCTGGGATGGTACTGAAAGAATTTAAGACGTTGAAGAATAGAAAATGGGATTGTGTTAAATGTAGTATGTGTGTAGATGTGGAAAGAAGAGCAGGAAGAGAATGAAGTCATCTGTGCGGTAAGAATGATGAAATTAGTGATGGAACTTATGGAAGAGGTCAAAGAAATGAAGTTGAAGGACAAGAAAAATAAAAAAAATTTATATGATACATTAGCGGATAGATTTATGTGGGAGATGGACATGGAAATGAAAGTAATTACTTTGGTAAAGAAGGTAAATGAATTGGAGCAAGACAAAGTGGAGTCGCAGATGGAGAGGTTTAATGCAGAGAAGAAGATGCGTGTGAATATAGAAGAATTAAAAACTACTATGGAATCTTTATTAGGATGGTCGGAGGAACATAGCCAATCAGTTGGGTCGGTGAAGATGGAGTCTAGTACAGATGTAGTAGAAAAACAGAAGAGGGAAAAAGGAAATGGGTGTGTATAGTATGTACGAGTGGAGTTAAGAATGGAGTGTGGTGCAAAAGCGAGGGTAGGGCGGACGAGGACAAGGTTACCACTGAACTTCTTCTTGTCAAGGACAAGAAGAAGAGTGGAAGAAGAGTGAGGAAAAGCACAGTGGAAGGCTGTGGGCCAAAGTTTAGGCTAGGCCCAACTTTATTAACTGTGGTGCAAAGTGTGAGCTTGGTAATTGTAAGGACGACAAGGTTGTTGAATGCTTCGAAGCCAATTGTACACAAAAGTGGCATTTGGCCTGTGAAAATATTACTGTAGCACAGTACAAAGTAGTTAGGGAGGTGACAGGCCTAAAATGGAGTTTTGAAGGGTACAGGGAGGAAGGGTATAAGATGAGGGATGCTGAAGCTGCAAAGAAGAGATAGGATGCAGCTACAAAGAAGAGAGAGGATGAAGCTACAAAGAAGAGAGACGATGAGGTTTTAAAGAAGAGAGAAGCTTTAGCTATGGAGAAGAGAGAAGAGAGGAAAAGAATAGACAAATTGCGAATGGGAAGCAAATTAAAAAAAGAAGTGATAATATGGAGCTCGTTGGTGCAGGAAGAAAGCAAAAGTTCGGCAGAAAACACAGTCGTTGACGTGAATATTTATGATGAAGAGAATAGTAGATGCGATGCAGGAAATGAATTAGAAGGAAAGGAAGTAATCTTGCATGATGGAGGAAACGAACTAGAAGAGATGGGAAGGGGACAAGATCGTCAGAATATTATGAAGAAAGGAATGAAAGAATTGATAGTTGCTGCAAAGAAAAAAATTGGGGAAGGAAGAGTCGCTGTTAGTGGAATTGTACATAGAAAGAGTGAAAAGAAAGAAACAGTAGACGAAGTAAACAGAATAACAGAAAGAATGTGTGAAGAAAAGAAAGTGTTGTACGAAGAAACAAACTGTTGGATCAAGGACAGTGTCCTGAAAGAGGAAGGTGTTTATCTAAATCATTGGGGGACTAAAAAGATAGGGGACTGTTGGGAAGAGTGGCAGAAAGAATGATGATTGGAGACAAGAGGTGACTGTATACGAAAGAGAGACTCGCTAGTAACAGGGTTGATGAAGGACAGATGACGCGGCAAGGAAAAAAAAGGATACAAAAAAAGGGGAAAAAAGAATACAACAAATTTTGAAGTACATTAAATTTCAATGGATGATTCACAGATGAAGAAATAGAGGTGGAGGGTTACGGTATATTTAGAAGAGACAGGAATAAAAATGGGGGGGTATTGGTGAGGTGTAGAAATGAATTATCAGGGATTATCACCGTATGAACAGAAAAAGAAGCAGAATTGATGGGAATAGAAGTTACGATTGGGACTATAGGATCTGTGATAATTGCGAGATACAGGCCCCCCAATACAACGGAATTTATATTAGAACGGATTAGGAATAGGATATTAGAAAATCATAACAAACGAAACCTAATTGTGTCAGGGGATTTTAATCTATACCAGGGATAATTTGGGAAGAGGGTGGAGTGGGGGTAAGCAAGAGGCAAGATTTAATAACTGAAATAATGAATGAGAGTTTTATACAAACAGTTAGGGAGGGGACAAGAGAAACGAGAACAGGAGGCAGTTCTATAATAAAAAGTTAAATAAAGTTATTTATTTAGGCAGTTAAATAAAAAAAGTTCCTGATATATTCATGCAGTTTGTCTATATGCTATATAGGAATTGTAATCAGACCAAGTGGAACTCATTCCAAAAATGTAAAATAAGCTCATGCGACATGATTCTGCGGAATGATGTGAGAGATTGGATTATTGGATGATTTTCACAGGTATGGGCCTTACATTACAGCTAGAAGTATACGGCCCTACTGCTGGAAAAACATGTTTTCAGCTGTGTGCATACCGTGGAATTTATATTCCATGACTTGAATAGTTTCAACTCAAACCAACTTGAGTGTAATTAGAATAGTATTCTGTATTTCTAGACGAGCTTTAGCGAGGATTCAATTTGACATACTGAAAAAAATGGTGTTCGTTATTATGTCTTTTTGTCGGTACTCCACAGGTCAAACGGCTACAGCTAACAACTTCAAACTTTTTTTCATCATGGTTTCTTATCTAACTTGATTCTGTACAGTTTTGTGGAATTATCGCGTGATTTACTGTGGTAATTATCGCGTGATATATGAGAGTTACTCATTTTGAGATATAAATCTTCGTTTTCTGTTTACGGTGAGTTATTGAATACACATGTCAATATTTCAATATTACAATCTTTGAGAGGAGAAAAAAAAAATATATAGATAAATCATAAATAATTCTATAAAATCACGGCCACTTTCATTAAAGTCAATATAGACCTCGAAGTCAATGCCTATACGATTCAATCCTCTGATTCAGCATGCAAGGTCTATAAATGTGATCATCATAGATATGAAGGAATCTTGCGAAGAAGTGGAGAGTTTATAGATATAATCGAAGACCTTTATATGGTTATAATCATGACAAGTGACGAGAATGTAATCAGAGAAGGAAGAAATTGTGTCATTTCAAGTGTTCAGGAGTGACTAAGAAAGATTTGAGAAAGATAACGAACAGTAAATGGGTTCATTACAAATGCAAAAGTGAGAAGGAGTTATGGAAGAACAATGGGCCTAGTGACCAGAATCAGGACAACTGGTTGTTGAGACTGATAAAATTGGTGAATGATTCGAATATAGAAGTAATAGAAGTAAAGAAGAAAAGTGAACAAGAAAGAGATTTCACAAAGGAATTAATTGACAGATCCATGTTGGAATCCGAAATGGAAATAGATATGGTTGGACTGAGATTAAAAATTAAGTATCTGGAAGAGGATTTGTTGAAAATTGAAAAACAGAAATCAGAAAAACTGTTACATCAGTCGGTGAAATTTGATGAGATCGAGTGTGAATATGAGGTTGATCGTAGAAAATTGCAAATAGATGAAGAGGAAATGAGGATGGTGGAAGCTGAAGAGAAAATGGCTCAGAGTGAAAATGAAAAGAATGACAGAAATACATTCAGTCTCAATGATCAACATGAGCAATACAAGAGTAAACAAAAGGAAAAATTTGCAGCTTGGAAAGAAGACAGCAGGAGAAAAGAGCATCATAAGCAATCTCAAGTCAGAAGATGATGATTATTGTTTGCTTAACGACCCCACCAACAGCTAGGTTATGCGGGGGTACGAATGAGCTGGTGATTATGAATGTATGAAGTGATGATAAGTGAGAGGACATTTACAAAAACCCATGCCTTATGCGGGATTCGAACCCACGCCCAACGGTGACTTCAGTTTCTGAAGCGGTGCCTCAGCTGACCGAGCTACCGAGGGTGGCTCTCAAGTCAGAATTTTAAATGAAAGGCCATCAACAAGATCACCATCAGGAACACTGAATGAAAAGTTCATCATCTATAGTTTACATAAACAGGATGAAAAGTGGAACTCATCAACAGTGGCATTGGGAAACAATGTAATGGTCAATCATGTACTGAAACGAAATGAAATTGTACAGTCAGCAACAGCTTCTTCGGATGATAGTGTAATAATTACGTCACATAATAAATATGAGAAGTAGCGAGTTCTCGAGAATTGGGAACGCACAAGGAAAATTGTAAATTGAAAAGAAAGAGAAGGCCGAACAAACGAGGCAAAAAACATGAATGAGTAATAATGGAGGAGAAGTTGAGCCAATGGTATCAAGAAAAGAAAGGAGCGTTTTAGTGTGCGGCGATTCTATAGTGAATATGGAAGGCATCTTGAGAGGTAGTGCGGTTGCGAGTGATTTTCTCAGTGAGAAATTGGAAGAAGTGGAATTGGAAGAACGTCAAAGCGTCCCAGGGGATTGGAGTCCGGAGAATGGTTCAAGTCATAGAAGAGGATGTGAAAGAGAGTGTGGGTGTAATACTGAGCGTCGGTACAAATGACATTGGTGCTAAGGGATGCCGATGGGGCAAAGTGAAGCTAGTTAATAAAATTAAAAAATTGATCAAAGTGGCATACGAAAGGTTTGACAAAGGAAAAATTGTGTTGTGGTCTGCTTCACAGAAGAGACATAAATGATAGAGTGATCAATGAGATGAACAGGTTTCTTGCCAACTTGTGTCCAAGACAGGAAGTAAGTTTTCTTGAAACCAACTGTTGGGAGGAGGAAGTGATCTGGCCGGAGACGGACTTCACATAACGGGCATGGGTGCTCACCAAGTCGTTCAAGAGTGTGGGTAGCAGGATGATGTGGTGTGGGTGACGCCACCAGGTGTGAAAGGGGTGCAGACGATATGGTGTTGTCGGTAGAGGAAAAGTCTGCAAGTGGGTATAGTGTTCAAGACGGAAGGAGAGAGGTAACATTGATGGTTGTGAATTGCAGAAGCCTCGCCAATAAGGTTGAAGGATTCTGTGCTCTTCTGGAGTCGTATGAGCCTGACATTGTGATAGCAGTTGAAACATGGCTAGACGACGGGTTTACGGATGCCGAATTAGAACTGGTTGACTATGCACTTTTCAGAAGGGACAGGGACAGGCATGGTGGTGGGCCAATAACCAATTACCCTCTAAAAGTAGATTTAGCAGTGAATTAAAAGTATATCAACATATTTGTTATTGGCAGCACTAACATTTACGGAAGGTAATGAATAATTGTTTATATATTAGCGTTCTACCTTAAATAGTCGAAACTGTGCTGATTTTGCGGTCATTCACAATGTTTTAATATGATAATAAATTTATAGAAATGTAAACAACATCCGTTTTAACTGAGAATATATTGTTCTACTTTGCTTATTACGGCCCCCCTCTCCACCCAACCTTCTTCGTAAATAAGCATAACACAACTGAGACGAGTGGCTTAGGCCCGAGTGGTTAATACACTGAACCGTCATTCGGGAGACCGGGGTTCGATTCTCGCCATGGTCGACCATCCTGACAGGTGTTTTTCGTGGCTTCCCTAGATCTGTCGTTCAGGTCAATACTGGGATGGTTCCTTATCGACAGACCACGACCGACTCAATCCTACCATCCAAAAATAGAATAACTTCTCATCTCACCATCCTACCATCTCATAATCATTCAACGACGCCAATAGATCGTAGTCATCAGTAGAGTGCGTCGATGAACCCAATTATGAATTAAGTATAAATGAAACATAAGCATAACATACGATTTGTTTCGAGCATTATTTTGAAATGATAGGCCCGAATACAATCGACGTGCAGTACAATACAAGCAAACTAACCAAGTTAGTCCTCCATTTCACATTCTCCTGAGCACTTGCAGAGTGCTCAGGAGATAGCATATCAGGAGATAGCACGAGATACCTATAGCAGATGTTACAATAACAATTCCACAATTTCATAATCTGCTATAGGTACAATCTGCTATAGCTACAAAATTGTTATGTGGTACCGTCGAAGATTATGTTATGAGTAATGAACCAGAGGGCCTTCATAACATATCACCTTATTTTCATGAAGAAGCCAATACGAGCATCTTTCTTAGTATCCAGAATGCAATTCAGAAAGGATTTTCAGAATATATTATTAGAGTAATTGTAGATACAGACGTCATGGTTTTAGCTGTATCAGCAGTTGCTAAAATTCGTTCAGTTGAGCTGTGGATTGATTTTGGAAGTGGAAGGAATTATAGGTATACATTGGTGCACATCTGATAGCTAGCTCTATATATAGGACCACATCGGTCGACAACTTTGCCAATGTTTCATTCATTATCTGGTTGCGACGCTGTTTCATCATTCTTCGGTGTCGGCAAAATAGAAACACCCTTCCAGACCTTACTGAATCTCTGATTGGATATCAAATCGAGCAAATTTCAAATGAAAATCAAAACGAAGCGAGACTGAAAATTTTTACCAAGAAACTTAGAACTCTTGAAAATATTCCCCCTCGAGTGCTGCATACATCAACATATCATGTGGGCTTCATACCAAGGGGGTCACGTGTGGGGACAGCTATTTCACAAAATACCAAGTTATAGGAGTCCTGAAGACTGGTGATGGAATAATCAAGACAATAGTTGGGTGCCGTTCTGGTCAACTTTGCAAGACACCCGACATTCATTGAGGGAACTAATTGCTCGATTAATTGAAGTGTCTTAAGTCCAACTTGGTATACGGCTCTCTGCAAGTGCTCAGGAGAAAGTGAAATGAAGGACTAACTTGGTTAGTTTGCTTGTATTGTACTGCACGTCGATTGTATTCGGGCCTATCATTTCAAAAAAATGCTCGAAACAAATCGTATGTTATGCTCATGCATGTTTTATTTATACTTAATTCATAAATGGGTTCATCGACGCACTCTACTGATGACTACGATATATTGGCGTCGTTGAATGATTATGAGATGGTAGGATGGTGAGATGAGAGGTTATTTCATTAGCGTTTTTAGATGGTAGGAATGAGTCGGTCGTGGTCTGTCGATAAGGAACCATCCCAGTATTGACCTGAACGACAGATCTAGGGAAGCCACGAAAAACACCTGTCAGGATGGTCGACCATGGCGAGAATCGAACCCCGGTCTCCCGAATGACGGTTCAGTGTATTAACCACTCGGGCCTAGGCCACTCGTCTCAGTTGTGTTATGCTTATTCACGGAGAAGGTTGGGGGGAGAGGGGGCTGTAATAAGCAAAGCAGAACAATATATTCTCAGTTAAAAATGATGTTGTTTACATTTCTCTAAATTTATTATCATATTAATTATTAAAACATTGTGAATGACCGCAAAATCAGCACAGTTTCGACTATTTAAGGTAGAACGCTAATATATAAACAATTATTCATTACCTTCCGTATATGTTAGTGCTGCCAATAACAAATATGTTGATATACTTTTAATTCACTGCTAAATCTACTTTTAGAGGGTATTTGGTTATTGACTGTAGAACTTAAATCGCTTTCTAAGATCAAATTATCAGCTCTAATTGAGGAACATAAATCTAATGAAGACTTAACAAGTGACACATTTCTGTAAAAGATAGTATTAAAACATGAGAGTGAAAAATTCAATGTTTTAAATACAATTACTAGGATAATATGACTGGCTGAGCGAGACAGCGAGAACACGTATAGCACGGGTTAGACGATAGACGGCAAGGGACGAGCGGCGGCGGACGCGCTCACGACCGCACTTCAACATGTTCAATAATTATTTGTGTAACAACTAATTGCGTCAATGTAACATATCGTATATATTATCATGCAAAAATAATGAGGAATCTAAATAGTATTTTTTTTAAATGATGAGTTCTATTGTTTCAACTTTTCTTGAGCAAAAACTGAAAATCTGAGATGCAGTAATTTTGTTTAACATTTTTTTTCTTCAACATTGTTGGCCTAATCCTCACGAATGAAATACTGTTATGAAGAACCACTTTTCTTCTTTCGTTTCATATCAAACATTTTTCTGTAACATATATAGTTGATAAGATAATAAATAAAAACCTAGCGCGCGCGTAGTGACAATTGGGGGCGGCGTACCGCCCCCCGGGGGCAGAACCCAGCCGACGTCCATATCCAAAATCATGTTTTTTTATGTCAAGAACAAGTACTGAAAGTTTCATGCTTTAGTCACAAAATGCACAATAAAAGCTTTATTACATATACTAATCAAGCATTGTGAACAGCCGACAATAAAGTTGTTTTTCTCTCTCTCTCACATTTATAACTTGAATGTCACCCAATTGGGCGATAAGCTTGGCGAAAGTTTGGCAATCATGTGATTATATATATATATATATATATATATATATATATATATATATATATATATATATATATATATATATATATATATATATATATATATATATATATATATATGTATATATATATATATATATATATATATATATATATATAAATATATATATATATATATATATATATATATATATATATATATTATTAATAGTAAAGTTTTCGGACACACTTGTGTTATCTATGTAATACATTTTATTCTTCTAACGTTTCAACGTGATTTGCACACGTCATTATCAAAGAAAATATTATCCTAATATGAAAAGTAAATAAAAATATGACAACTATAACAATATAAAACATTTTCCAAAATAAGAATCTAAGACCACTCTTGATATCTATGTAAGAAACTGAAATATATAAGCTTGCTGTAAATGTATCTATACCTTCTTGTTTCCGTCTAGAACTTGAACAAAACACTTATATATTAATTAGCTTGTCCTTTTTTCCGATTTGCTTCTTGTTGTCGGTCCCGTTTCTCTCTCTAACATTGTATTTCTGGCTCGATTCGTGAGTGTGATGTTCTCATTTATCTCTCTTGTTGCGTTCTGTTGTCCTTCATCCTGGTTTCTCCTTTTCTTCCTATTTCCTTTCTTACCCAGTACCGTTTTCCAACTCTCGTGTAATCTCACACTATCGTTCCTATTGTTCATATTTGGCGTAATTTCTATTTCTATTGCTTCTCTGGTAATACGTGGTATGATGTGCTCCACCCTTGCTATTGTTTTTGTCACTTTGAAATTTATATGATGGCCAGTTAATATTGAGTGTTTACTAAGGGAATTGTTGAAGTCATGTCTTTTTATTGCTGCCTGATGCTCCTTTGCTCTTGCTTCAATTCTCCTGCTTGTCTGTCCTATGTACGCTAAATCACAATCAGAACACGGTATTATATACACTCCTTTCGATTCATTCATTCTAGTACTATCTTCACATTTGAGCACGTCCCCGATTTTCTTCTCCGTTGAGAATACTGTCTTTATATTCCTTTTACTCAACATCCTTCCCATTATGTCTGTCGTTCCCTTTAGAGAAACGGGACCGACAACAAGAAGCAAATCGGAAAAAAGGACAAGCTAATTAATATATAAGTGTTTTGTTCAAGTTCTAGACGGAAACAAGAAGGTATAGATACATATACAGCAAGCTGATATATTTCAGTTTCTTACATAGATATCAAGAGTGGTCTTAGATTCTTATTTTGGAAAATGTTTTATATTGTTATAGTTGTCATATTTTTATTTACTTTTCATATTAGGATAATATTTTCTTTGATAATGACGTGTGCAAATCACGTTGAAACGTTAGAAGAATAAAATGTATTACATAGATAACACAAGTGTGTCCGAAAACTTCACAATTAATAATTTAATACCTTGTGAAAGCTTACACAAACACACACACATATATATATATATATAGATATATATAGATATATATATAGATATATATATAGATATATATATATATATATATATAGATATATATAGATATATATATATATATATATATATATATATATATATATATATATATATATATATATATATATATATATA
>OZ023339.1:10887064-11036367 GCA_964007535.1 Brachyptera risi | reverse complement strand
AATAAACATATTATCATTTATTATTGATATTATCATCATTATCATTATTATATATCTAAATATATATATGTATATATATATATATATATATATATATATATATATATATATATATATATATATATATATATATATATATATATATATATATATATATATATATATATTTATATATATATATATATATATATTTATATATATATATATATATATATATATATATATATATATATATATATATATATATTTATATATATATATATATTTTTATATATATATATATATATATATATATATATATATATTTATATATATATATATATATATATTTATATATATATATATATATATATATATATATATATATATATATATATATATATATATATATATATATATATATATATATATATATATATATATTCATATGTATATAAATAAATATATATATATATATATATATATATATATATATATATATATATATATATATATACATATATATATATATATATATATATATATATATATATATATATATATATATATATATATATATAAATATATATATATATATAAATATATATATATATATATATATATATATATATATATATATATATATATATATATATATATAAATATATATATATGTGTGTGTGATTTCAAATTTCATTCTACATGATGCATATTTGTGAATAAAGACATCTTTCGTGTGATTCTGAAACATTTGTTGCATGAAGTTGTTTTTCGAATGAAACATGATTCACTTTGCAATGGTTAACTATTACTGTTGACGTCACAACTTGTATAGGCCGATTCGTAGACTCTGAGTGCGTATTTTCCGTTTGTTCGTTGTTCAGGATTACTTTATACAAGATTGAAAACGATCTCCTACCCAATCTTACGAGCCATGAAGTAGTTTTTCGAATGAAACATTATCCACTTCGCAATGGTTAACTATTATAGCTGAATAGCAGAAAATGGAATAACGGCGAATAAATCGTGAATAATTTGATCTTTTCAAAAGTGAACGATAAATTATATTTGCTGTTATTCCGAGGAACAATAGCAAATGATTTGTTTTGCTTCATTCCAGTGGAATAACAGCAAATAAGAGTGTTAGCTGTTTTTCCAGTCAGATGTTTCGCATATAAACCCATTTGCTGTTATTCCATGGAATAACAGCTGATTTAATTTTCCAAAATATTTTACATTTTTCTTTCAACGTTTAACACGTTCACGTATTGGCCATTCATTGCCCACACATGCATACCTCTTCACACAAGAGAAGATAGCTCCCAGGTGTGATAACTGTGGACAAATTTTGACCATCAAGCACATTTTAATTGAATGTGATAAATATACGACCATCAGGCAACAGTTGTCGATGAACGACTCTCTCTCGAAAATCCTGGAAAACGATAGTAGACAAATTGATAGGACTTTTAGACTTCTTGGCCGAGCCAAGTTACTGGAAACATTTTAACATCGTGTTCTTTGTTATTTATCATGTGCCGTCCTGCATTTTGTGTTGTTTATTATGGCCTCCTACATCATACATATATTTGCTCCGTGATAAAAGCAATGAGTTTATCAGATATGTTCAACATTAGAACATATTTTATTAGCTTTATTAATATTGGGTTATAACGACGCACTTCACTGATGGCTACGATCTATTGGCGTCGGTGGATGATGAATGAGATGATGGGATGATGAGATAAAAGGGTATTTCATTAGGTGTTTTAGATGGTGGGAAGGAGTCGGTCGTGGCCTGTTGTTTAGGAACCATCCCAGTATCAACCTAAACGACAGAGGAAAACCACGAAAAACCCCTGTCAGTATGGTCGACCATGACGGGAATCGAACCCTGGTCTCCCGAATGACGGTTCAGTGTGTTTTACCACTCGGCCACGCGTCCCGGTCATGTTACTAAAGCATGCACACGTTTTCACATGCCAAATTTTGTTTTGACGTAATAATCTAATTCGAAATTACGGAAAAAATGAGTTGACTCTTGTATAATGTCGGGTAACTGTTAACGGAGAACTGTAATTCAAAATCTATATGGAATTACTTCTCGTTCCTGCAGACGAAATATCGAGTGAGTAAGCCAAAATGTTACCGCCGAGGTAAAATTGTCATATACCGCATCGCGCCCAATTATCATTTTTTTTCCTAAAATGTGGTGTTTTTCAATAGATCTCGAGGAAATCTATTCAGAAATACCACCGCACATTGAGATTTAATGAAGGAAACCTGTCAAATACTTACTCGAATGTGATGAAATTCCTACAACCACATCACCATTTTGGTTGGACTGCACCGTATTCTAATGTTGAATAGGCCACTGTAAAACCACGCAAACTCACTCAATGTACAGTGCATGCATATAAACGTTGGATAGACCACCGGCAAAAACCACGCAAACTCACTCAATTTACATGTTATCAAAATTATCATTTACAAAATTATCGTTCAACGTACCATGGCCTATTTTTTTTTTAGGGGGGGAAATTGATGATTTACGCTGATAACCACATGAATAGTTCATAAAACACTGAAACAACCTCAAAACAACACAAAACAAACTGAAAAAAACACTAAAAATGACTATGCTAATTTTTTTTTACGGGGGGGTCAAAAATTACGAGAAACACTCCAAAACACACATTCTAAAATTCACTGAACTCATAAAACACCACGAAATGACACCGTTCATAACTCAGTTATAACAAAAAAGTCCAATGTTGAAGACATAAAAAAACGGCCATCTTGTCACAGATACAGCAATACCACAGCATGAAAATCGAAAACCACCATCACCAAGGAATACAATAAATTAAAAAAGGCAAAAACTCACGTGTCACACTCCACAAAAACTACACCGGATCACCCCATGTTCACGGAGCCACTCCAACAATTCACCCTCATCACTCACAATCGCAAAAAAACTCCACACGGTCAAAACGCACGACTCGCAACCCATGACGAACACGACTCAACTGACCAAAATCTAATGACAACATATTTAATAATCCACATATTTGACGACAACTGACCTCCAACAATCACAACAAATATACTCACCAAAATATACAAAGAATGACACACGAAATTACGGCAGAGACTATGTACCCACAACTCGAAGTGTGCCGCGACCTGGATTGAGGACAATATTTGGCATCGCTGTACGTGCAAAACGAGTAGATGCCCGGGAAAGCAAGGCCAGCCCTATCTTGGTATCCCTATACGCAGGCACAGGCGTAATGTAGGCGTATATAAGCTCCGTTCCGCCTGCCGGCGGTATACGCGAGGTTTATACAATAACCCACCCCCTAACCCAAACCACTGTCCACCTTTGCAGGCATTACGCCTATTTCAATTTTTCAAATTTAAATACACATTTGGCAACACTGACTGCTCAACTTCGTGTCGTTAATAAAGTAGTTAATTGCAAGTATGTTTTATATTATTTAAATTGAAAAATGGTGGTGTGTATTTCTGAATAGATTTCCTCGAGATCTATTGAAAAACACCACATTTCAGGAAAAAAAATGATAATTGGGCGCGATGCGGTATATGACAATTTTACCCAAAATAGATCAAAAACCTGAGTGGTGTCCCCGCACACCATTCGAATAAACAAGAAACAAAGGCTTGAGAGAAAACAAAACACCCAACTTCGTAAATGATAAAGACCATAACAAAAGTAAATAATTAGAAACAAGAAAGTCTGGAAAGAGATCCTATCAACGACTCAAGAAGAACGAAAATAGAAAAGCAACAACTGCGTATATGCGAAATAATGTACAGTACGTTCGAACTCTAACAAAGTAGAGAACGACGGGAGAAGCTCACACAACAAGAACTGGTCGAGAAAATGACCGAATTCACCCACTTGACGAGCGACTACAAAGTACGTCCGGTCTGAATCGAGTATAGAAGCCAACTGAATGGATACTCGACGAGGGGATGCTATCAACTGTTCGAAAAAAAAACTGTTCGAAAAAAAAAGTGTTCGAAAAAAAAAGTGTTCGAATAAAAAACTGTTCGAAAAAAAAACTGTTCGAAAATAAAACTGTTCGAAAAAAAATCTGTTCGAAAAAAAAACTGTTCGAAAAAAAAAGTGTTCGAAAAAAAAACTGTTCGAAAAAAAAACTGTTCGAAAAAAAACTGTTCGAAAAAAAAACTGTTTGAAAATTTAACTGTTCGAATATTAACAGATCAAATTTAACTGCTCGGTCAAAAAATTGGCGCTATTGAAAGGTCTTGATAGTATTTCAGGGGGAGGGAGAGTCCCCCTCACGCCCGCGTACAGCTTGACCGAAATATCAAACCACTGCGTTAATATTCGAACAGTTATCTTTTCGAACAGTTAATTTTTCGAACAGTTTTATTTTCGAACAGTTTTTTATTCGAACACTTTTTTTTTCGAACACTTTTTTTCGAACAGTTTTTTTTTCGAACAGTTAACGCACTCCCTCGACGAGAGCCGTTTCGAGACGATGAATCAGGTTTCAACTTGGAAATATTATAAACAAAATCCAGTATCGCACATGTAAAAAGCACGTGTATGGGGTGGATCCAGAATATGTAAACAAAAATTCAATCAACCAATCAGCTCATAGCTGAAACTGGTTCAGAACCCAGTACTACACAAGAAATAAACGTTGACGCAAAGAAATAGAACAGCAATCCCAGTTTTTGTGCTGTCAAGTGTACCTAGTAGGATTATATCACAGAGCAATCCAGATCCCATCTATGATAACCAAAAAATCAGAGCACTGAAGAAGAAGTGTAGGAAATTACATAATAATATAATATCGAGGAGAGAGAGGGGAAGTAGAAATGAACAGGCTTAGAGCAGAACTAAACATGGAAGAGAAGAAGGTGAAGGAAATTTTTTTGTGGGTATGTTTGACAAACGTGATTAGAACAAAAGCTGGGAAAACATTTATAAATACATAAATAGTAAAAAAGGACGTGTGAAGGACATGCCAACCTTAATTGACAAAAACGGGCAGGAATTCATAAGGGACAACGAAAAGGCAAATGCGTTAAACAAGTACTATAGTGAAATATTTCAAAAAGGTGTTACAGCTGAGAACAGTGTTGTAGATGAAGCAAGCCCTAAAGAATTAGAAGAAACAGATGAACATAATATTATAATTACAGGGAGGGCAATTCAAAGAATCATAAGTAAATTGAAAAACAATAAAGCACCAGGACTTGACACAAATTATAACAACTTTATAAAACTAGCAGGATCTGAAATTTTCAAGCACTGGTACTTAAGAATCATTAGACGAGCTTTAGCGAGGATTCAATTTGACATACTGAAAAAAATTGGTGTTCGTTTTCATGTTGTTTTTTTTTGTAATGTTATTTTGTCGGTATCCACAGGTCAAACGGCTACAGCTATCAACTTCAAACTTTTTTTCGTTATGATTCCTCATCTAGCTTAGATCTGTAAGGTTTTGTGGCATTATCGGGTGGTAACTTTTATTTGTATGAATTTTAGACATTTCAAAAATACTCATAAGAATAACACGGCGGAAAAAAATAAAAATATTTTTTTTTCCAAAAAAATGAAATTTTGTGTGAAGATGAATTACATCTTGATACACATTTCTGTAAATTCTCAGCTCGATCGGGTCATCCATTTTGAAGAAAAAACATGAAATGTGCTAAATTAGTACCACTCAAAGCAGTTTTTTCCCATTTATAACTCAAATGTCACCCAATTGGCGAATTTAGGCAAAAGTTTGGCAAAGAAATCGACATACTATTACCTTCCGCTCGTCTAACAACGCGCATATAGCGTTTTCCTAGTATTTCAAAATTCCTTGGATTCTGGAACTGTGCCAGAGGAGTGGAAGCAAGCAGCAATAATTTCAACATACAAGGGAGAAAAAGGGCAAATTTGGAAAACTATAGACCTGTTAGCCTAACTTCAGCAGTAGGTAAAATTATGGAACGGGTAGACTTAGAAATTAAAACAATTATTGAAAAAAAGGGGGATCTTCAAGGGGCAGCATGGTTTTCATAAAGGCTATTCGTGCATAACACAACTACAGGGATTCACCCAAGAATTGACTGACATTATAGATAAGGGAGGGAAAATATCTGCCATATTTTTGGACTTTGAAAAAGCATTCGACAAAGTGCTGAATGATCTTTTAGTTAAAAAACTGAAGCACATTATAGAAAGTACTAAATTATCAAACTGGGTGGAGGCCTTCTTAAAAGGCAGATCACAAAAAGTAAAGGTTGGTGAAGAATTTTCGGATTTTGTTGCTCTTACGTCAGGGGTGCCATAAGGAAGTGTCATTGGGCCGCCCGTTATATAACATACTTATTGATAATTCAAAACGTGGTATTTTGTAAAAAATTCGACCATTTGCTGACGATTGTGTTATGTATAGAGTAATTGAGAGCATAGATGATGAAATTCAACTACAGGATGATTTAAACAAAATGAATGAGTGGGTCATAGTCAATCAAATGGGACTAAACACTGGAAAATGTAAGGTAGTTCAGTTCTCCAGAAGCGAAAGAATCATAAAAGTAGCAGCATTTAGAATTGAGGAAATTATACTGGAGGAGGTGGATGGGTACAAATACTTGGGATTATACATACATGGAAATTTAGGGTGGGGGGATCATCTGAGAAACTTGACAAAAAGGGGATTAGATCACTAAATTTCATTATGATTATTATGAGTAAAATCAAAGAAAAGGCATACAAATCCCTCATTAGGCCTACACTGGAATATGCTTGTTCAGTCTGGGACCCTTGCAACATTGGACAAGTCAAGGCCATAGGGAGCATCCAGAGGGTTGCTGCAAGAAGGGGAAGGGTACTGGGGAGAGTCAAGAAATGGAGAACCTTTTAAATTGCAATGGAGTGGTGAAGAAAGAACTAGAAAGGCCAAGCGAAATGGTTAAATAACTGACATGGGAAACTCTAGCGGAACGAATGAAAAAGGATAGACTATGTAATTTCTTTAAAGCAAAAAATAACTGTATCGGATGGGAAGAACTTGACAATAGAGTAGGAAAGAGGCTGCTGCAAAGAGGTACTAGAGGTGGAGGTAAATTGGAAGTGGAGAGTGTTTAGAGAAGTGGGAAAAAATGCATTCATACAGAGGTCTACAAGGGATTTGAACAATTTGGGGAAAATAGAAGATGTGTTTAGAAGTTGATAGAATTTAAGAGAATGTTTAATTAATAATTTGATTTGTAATTGAGTGTGGAGTTATTGATTTGTTTTATATTGGATTCAATTTGAGTGTTGATTTTGTGTTGTGTACCATATTTGAATTGTTTTGTAGCATAAGTAGTTTATAGTCTTGCCACTGCACATAGCTGCATTTGCAAGTTGGACAATATATAAATACATAAATAAATGAGCAGTTACGGTACAATAAGTGAAGATTAGAATATGTTTTCAAAATCATGTGACCGTAAGTGTATTTTTTGTAAATAGTTTAAAAACAGAGTTTGAGCTTGCTTCTCACGGATAAGAATGAAAAGCGTGAAAAACAATATTACTGACATATGCTTTTAATTTTAATATTTTAATATGCATAATTGGCCACGACTTTTAATTAGTTGAGCGATAGGCCTAATTATAACATTATAGGCCTATCACTAATTTAATTTGTGCTTTTTGTATAATGATCAATTTTACATCTGCTGTCAAGGGAAAGAAGATCATTGCCCAAGAGACTTAGTTCAAAGTGGAAGATATCAACATTCGTGTGTTTATACTGAAAGACTTTTATCTACGGCGAAAAATTATGGTCACAGACAGCGCAGTCCTGGTGTTGAAGACCATTAGTTTTAAATAATCAAAATGGGGTGGTAAGATCGCCCTTGTGGTGCCCCGTCCAAACGATC
The DNA here is from genome assembly GCA_964007535.1 of Brachyptera risi. NCBI lineage: Eukaryota > Metazoa > Arthropoda > Insecta > Plecoptera > Taeniopterygidae > Brachyptera > Brachyptera risi. The sequence goes on along the minus strand of OZ023339.1, from coordinate 11,028,459 downwards.
CTATCTTTCATCCATAGCCTTAATTGGGGAACAATGATTTTGTATCAAGTTTCGATGTTATTAAAAAAAAAAAAAACATATGCTGTGAAGCTGGCCCATCATGAACGAGCTATTTGCTGAGCAGTTTTTTAAGCCACCATGATGATGAAACAACCAATCAGTGACGAGAGCGACGCGATTTCCGATTGTTGAGCTGTTGAGCAAATCGCATTCATGGAAGGCCAGCTTAAAACCACAAATTAAACTCATTGTACTGGTGGATGAGCAACTGAGAGATGGAGAGGGCAAAAGGGTACAAGAGAGAGATGGAGAAATAAGAATGGCTAGCACACTGAACCGTCATTCATGGGACCGGGGTTCAATTCCCTCCGCAGTCGACCCTCCGGACAGATGCATCGTGGTTTCCCACTGTCATTCAGGTTGATACTGGGATGGTTTCTAAACAAGTCCTGGCATACTCCTTCTCACAACCCAAAATCATCCAATTTAATAACCTTTTGAACCATCCAATTCAACATCCACCGACGCCAATAGATCTTAGTAATGTACAGTTAGTTGTAAAAATCATACATAAATAAAGAGAGAGAGAGAGTGAGAGAGAAAGAGAGAGAAAGACAGAGAGAGATAAATAACGAGGGGAGAGTTAGAGAAAGAGAAAGACAGAGTGGTAGAGAGACAGAGAGAGAGATTCAGAGAGACAGTGACAGAGAGAGACCAAGTAAAAGAGAGGGGGGAAAGAGAGTGAGCGAAATAGAAAGAGAGATAGAGATAAATAGAACGGGAGGAAGAGAGCTAGAGAGAAATATAGAGTGAGAGTGAGACAGAGACAGAGTCCATTTCGCTGGCATCCCCAAATCGAAAAAGTCGTTTATTTTTTCACCAGTTGTTTGTGCCTAATTTGTGCTCGAAACCGCATCATTTGTGCTGAACTCATTTGCCCGCTAATTAGAATTCAATTTGTGAGTGCCAGCAAAACGACAGCACCCCCAAATAAAAAAACAACTTTTTATCGCGTCAATCCTTTTTGCTTCGTTTGTGCTCGAAACCGCATAGTTTGTGCTCAACTCGTACGCTCGCTAATTAGAATTTAATTTGGGGGTGCCAGCGAAACGACAGCACCCACAATAAAAAAGTTGACTTTTTTCCTCGCCAATAGTTTGTTTCTTTGTACTCGAAACCGCATCGTTTGTGCTCATCTTGTTCGCCCGCTAATCAGAATTAATTAGAATTAGCACCCAAATCAAATTCTGAATAGCGGGCAAACGAGTTGAGCACAAACAATGAAATTTCAAGCACAAACAAACACGAACGAAGCATAAACGATTGGCAAAAAAATAATTTTGTTCCTTCCATTTTGGGGGTGCAATCCGTTTTGGTGGTGCTGTCGTTTCACTGGCACCCCAAATAAATCCCTAATTAGCGGGCGAACGAGTTGAGCAAAAACGATGCGGTTTAGAGTACAAACGAAGCACAAACGATTGTCGGGGTAAAAAATATGGATTTTTCGATTTGGGGGTGCTGTCGTTTTGCTGGCACCCCAAATTGAATTCCAATTAGCGGGCGTACGAGTTGAGCACAAATGATACGGTTTCGAGCACAAACAAGCACAAACGAAGCACAAACGATTGACAAAAAAATCCATTTTGTCATTCGGGAGGTGCAATTCGGCCGTTTTTGATTTGGGGGTGCTGTCGTTTTACTGGCACCCCCAAATTAATCCTCGATTAGCGGGCGAACAAATTGAGCATAAACGATGCGGTTTTAAGCACAAACGTGCACGAACGATTGGCGAGAAAAAAGTCGACTTTTTGATTGTGGGTGCTGACGTTTTGCTGGCACCCCCGAATTAAATTCTAATTAGCGGGCGTACGAGTTGAGCACAAACGATGCGGTTTCGAGCACAAACGAGCACAAACGATTGGCGCAAAAAACAGATCTTTTTATTTGGGGGTGCTGTCGTTTTTTTGGCACCCCCAAATTAAATTCTAATTAGTAGGCGAGCAAGTTGAGCACAAACGATGCGGTTTCAAGCACAAACGAAGCACAAATGACTGGCGAAAAAATAATTCGACTTTTTTGATTTGGGGGTGCCAGCGAAACGGACCTGAGTAAAACACTCTTCAAACGATCAATTTTCGTTGTACATAAAATTTCAATAATTGCAAAGAATAATCATTTTTAATGGTGTAGTGGCGCTCAAAATTTCTGTTGCGAAATTTCAATTTCAGTAGCAACATTTGTGGGCAACATTTGAGAACTTTTTTAGATTTTAGAATTCAGATCGATCGACTTTTGGAGTTTCTACTTTCCTGCGCGCTTCCAGTGTCAAGGTACCGCAACTAGGAATATACATGTAACCTAACTTTACCAACGCGTTGAACTTTACCACTTGACCAAACTCAACCACAACAATTGTGATGTGCCATTTTCCAGTTTTGTTGCACCCAGATAAGTGCTTGCTCATACAGAATCGATATGACATGACATGAAAATTAAAAAGCCAATGTCAAATTGGCGATTTATCTTTTTTTTTTCGTTCAATGTTGGATAACAACGTAGCCCACGGTTTGTAGACCCATACGGAGTCAACGGAAAAGCACGTGACCGTAGGCTCTTTACTCATTGGTTGGCTAGGTGAAAGATTGCAGAAAAGGTGAGCGTAATTCAACTTTGTGAAATTAGTGCATGAAATTGCAATATTTCCGTTCTCGTGTAGTGGCAATATAGGAACGTAGGTATTCTTCTTTTCTGAAATTAATCGATCGTGTGAAGTGGCTTTAAGAGAGCGAGAAAGAGAGAGAGAAATATAGAGAGTGAGAGAGAAAAATATAGAGTGAGAGTGAGAGAGAGGGAGAGAGACAGAGACACAGAGAGATCGACAGAGATGGATAGATTGGGTTTCAACGACGCACTATAATGTTAAATTAAGATCTATTGGCGTCGAATGAATGATTGATGAGATGATGGGATGATGAGATGAAGGTTCCTTAGGTATCGGGAAGGATAGTGGGAAGGAAGCGGTCGTGGCCTATATCGTGGAAACCATCCTGGCATTAGCCTAGACTACAGAGGGAAACCACGAAAAACCCTGTAAAGATGGGCAGTGGCAGGGATCGAACTGGGTCCGATATTCCCCTTCACCTCCCAGATCACATGGAGCGAACTCGTGCGTTTACCACTCAGCTACATGTGCCGGTCAGAGATGGATAGAGACAGAGAAATGTAGAGTAAGAGTGAGAGAGAAAAATATAGATAGTGAGACAGAGAGAGACAGAGTAAGAGAGAGAGAGAAAGAGTAAAAGAGTAAGATTGAGGAGGGGGGTAAGAGAGAGGGGGGATGAGAGATGATGATGATCAAGATGAGAGATGAGAGAGAAAAAAATATAGAGTGAGACAGAGTAGGAGAGTGAGAAAGAGTAAAAGAGTAAGAGAGAGGAAGGGGGGAGAGAGAGAGAGAGAGACAGAGAGAGAGACAGAGAGAAATGTAGAGTGAGAATGAGACAGAGTAAGAGAGTGAGAAAGAGAGAGACAGAGTGAAAGAGTAAGAGAAGGGGGGGGGGAGAGGGAAATAGAAAGAGAGCAAGAGAGATACTGCTATGTTGTGCCGGCACTTACCCGTCAGAAGTGAATATCGGCCGGTTGCTGTGGTACTTTGTATAAGATGAATCTTCCAACATTTGTCGTACGGGCCTCGTGTTGGACTCGGAAGAATTGCTGGGTCTCGACGAACGTAGGCCTACTCTGGGTCCTGAAAAATGAAGAATTATTGAAGAAATAAAAAAGAGGTACTCTCGCTGTGATTCGTACCATCGACTTCCTGGATATGATTCAGGCACCATAGCTATACAGAGCTATGCAGACATTGATGTTATTTCTTTTATCATCATCAAACATAACCTTTATAGAATATTTAACGAAAAATGAGAGTTCTAATGAATGATTGTCTTTAGGTGAGTTAAATTTTGCTATCGTTACGATAGGCCTGAGACATACAATTACATGTTCTAACTGTAATAAGATGTGTCTGTTTACTTGAAAAACAAGACTTAAATAGAGTATAGCCAGCCCGCATCTGAGCTGATATTGTTTCTCTTCGAAATGCGCAACCCAAATTTGATGTGAGTTGAAGAAAAGTTTGGTTGTGGGTTGAAAAGTGGAAGGGGGATAATATTTAAAGAGTCAAGGTAACCACTACTAGATGGAGGATTTCCCCATTTCAGTATTTGGAATAATTTTGTTACATTACATATTTTGACAATAAGGAAAATGGGGAAAATGTAAAATCAATATTAATAATAGTAATGCAAATCAGGATTCCAAATGCGGATGAGTAAAGTTGAACTTAGAGATGTGTCTTTGTGATTCATTTCTACTATTATTCAGAACCAGGAATTGAGCAACAAAAATCATCAAATTGGGCACACTTTGATTCAATCATTTCTCCATAATGAAATTATTCTTCAACTTTTGATAAAGCACATCTAATTGTGAGATGATTATTCATTCGTTGAATTTTACTGCAAGTCCGTAGTGTTTGTAGTTCTTGAGACATAGGACTATGTGGCAAAAGTGCACCCTGTAAATCAGTCCAAGATGCAGGTTTTTATAGCGTTCATACTACCCAAAGTACCGTTTATTCTTTTTATTTAACCTGGGCCTATAGTAATGAACAGTTGAGTGTACCAAGCATGTTTTGTGTTCACCTATTTGAACCCTAATGTCTGCGATCACCATCCGCATTCAGACACCATAATACACATATATACCGAGTGTAATTTCTAACAGCATTGTTTACATCAGAAATCGACTTTCAGTAATCCATAACATAATCCAGAGTCCTACGGTGATTCGTCTTTCCATTATTATTTAACTGATTATCTATATTTCTTAGCTAACTGTATCTATGTATCAAAGTGTCAATATTGTAGTGAAAGTATATTGATTTATCTCAATTCGATATCAATCAATCTGAAATCTAGTAATGTATCATTATTTGTTGTATTATTGTTTTGATATACTATAATCACATATTCGTTGATAAATCATGAACGATGGCTCACTGCCAGACTCAATTGTAATGCTATTTATAAGTTATGATGTGAAATATGTTAATTGTGTATCGATTTCCTCGAAAGAGGGTTAAAGGAATAAACACTACTACCGGTGCTACTACTACTACTTTTGAACAACAACATCATTCTATGGAATGAGAGAGAAGAAGAATTACTTACAATCTCCGAGCGGCTCTTTTTCAACCGCTACGAACGCAAACTCCTCCAATTCCTCCGACTCGGAAGGACATTCATCCTTGATGTCCAGTTCTTCCTGCTTTGGTACAAGTAGCCCTTCCTGTTTCATTTCTGGCTCCATGAGTGAAGCGATCGGCTCTAAGAACTGTTTCGTTACTTCATACTCGCTGGGATGGAACTCAGTCTTGTTTGCAGCCACTGCAAACGAGAACACGGTGAGACTATGATACAGTGAAGCAGCCGGCTTGAAGAACTCAAGACTGCGCTGTCTGTGACTACATTTTTGCTGCAGTTAAATTTGTTCCATTTCTCAATACTCCAGAGCACACTATAAGTAAGGACCGTTTTTGTGACATATTCGGGCATTACTAAGTTTGATATTAAGAGTAGACCAAATACATGAATGTTGATATCTTCCACTTTGAACCAAGTCTGTCAAGAAATGTCAACTTCTTTCCATTAACAGCATATATAAAGTTCAATAAATAAGTGAAGTGAAGACTACATTTAATGCACCCTACTCGACATTTTCTATCTTTATTGTTTTTCTCGCTCCACAGTTCAAACGAAAGTACAAATTCAGTCAAAACTGACATTCTTAATAGTGTCATTATCAATTCCCAAAGTGTATAGTTTTGAGGCACAATCGGTTACACCACTATTTTTATTATTGTTGGTGTTAAATGATGCATCAACATCGAAGGTCACTTTGTGCATAGTTAGTTCTCAACTAGTACCGAATAATTCGAACAACTGAAAGATTTTATTATTACTGATCCATATATAGCATGAAAGATTTTAATGTATAAAGACTGAGTTTTACTTCATATAACAGTGTTTGTTTATTTTATTTTATGTTTTAGATGTTCTGTTTTGTTTGTATGTACTACAATCTAGATTATTCATGTATATTTTTCTATACATTGTATAGAACAAACTATAATTATGTAAATTGACTTGCCATATATTTTTCATTTTTTTTTAATGAAAAATCCTGTGGATTAATAAAGAAATCTAATCTAATCTAATCTAACCTAATACCATGTTGATACATTTCAGTAGTATGAATTGATACTGGAACTTGATACATATTACTGATCCGAAGGCTGACTGGAGTGCCTAGAACTAACTATACATAGAAACCCATTCTGAAGTCTTTTAAAAACCTATGAGAATAATAAGGAGGAGAAAATTTGTAGAGAATACTTTCTTCAAATGAATTCAAATTTTCACGACATTTGAATACATTTATGTTACACAATATTCCGAATTTTCACTCGAATTGTATCGGTTGTTTTGATGTAAGAAAATATAATTTAATTGGTTCACATCGATCAAAACTATCCAGTAACTTATTAGGAAGCCAAGTGACAAGTAACAATCAGCAACAAGTAATTTGAAATGGTTCAAAAGTGATGCAATAAATAAAAATAAAAAAAAATAAAAAAATATAGATAGATAGATAGTTTTTATTCAGTATATTTTCAGCTATTGGCACATTACAGTTAATAATAATACATATAGGTATAAGCATAAGTATTTAGGAACATTACTTTAGAAAAAATATGAGCTTAATTAACAATACGCATTAGAATCAATGATAATTAATAATGAAACTTTGGTGAGAATAGTGATACAAATATAATATTATAAGGTTAAATATAGGCGTACAACGATAGGAAATTCAGTTCTGACAAACTTTGTGGTACATTCTTTCCTGAACGGACTCGAATTTGTAAGGTTTCTCATTTTTAGTTCTAATTTATTATATAATCTGAATCCACTATAGAAGATTGATCTATGAGTATTTATGAGTACTGCTCTAATTTTCACCCTCTAAATATAACTTATTTGAATTTCTAGTATTGTAACAGTGGATATCACTTGAATAACATATTTTATTGCTAAGGTAATCGGGTGACTTATTTTGCATATTATATTATGCATATCATATTTTTATCAATATTAGATCAAATTCCTGGTGCAATTTCTCTTCAAAAATATACTAAATGGTTATTCTCGATCAAGATATCCTCAATACTGAATGTGGATAGAAAGAATGAAACAAAGAATAATACTTAAAACTCTCACTTGGATTAATAAAATCACAAAGGTAGCTTTCTAGTTACCTCCGTAAGAAAATTGTATGAAATACACAGTTAAATAATACCTATAATTCAAGAACTAGCAAGAATGTATTTTTGGACAGGAAAAAACTCATTATTTCACAAAGGAATGAGGATTTTCAATAGGATCCCTAGTGAAATAAGAAATTTGAGGTATGCATCTACTTTTAGAATAAAGTGTTGTAAATTAATGGAAGATGATCACTTAATCCCAAAACCGTATAAAAAAACGTGTTTTGGGATCTTGTGAATTACAGTCGGGCCCACATATAACGAACTTGGTTTTAACGAAATTTCGGTTTGTATGAATTAATTATCATTCCCCTTCAAATCTCCTATCCTTACAATGTTAAATAAAGACCTATAACAAAGTAATTTATATTTTAAAATTCGGTTTTTATGAATTTTTCGTCACTTTTCAGCATATTTTGCTCATTATTTTCAGCTATTTCCAACAAAATACTCGAAAATCGGAACATTTTGCGTACATTTATTTTCAGGTAAGGCGTACATTTATTTTTAATGGACTGTACATCGTAGCATAGTTGATATGGTGACGCGTAAGGAAGTACGCGGTCATAACAACACTTGCTGCACCCCTCCCCACCACTCCCCTCCTCATCCATCATTGTAGAATACATAATGCATTTTCCTAGTAGTATTCAATATACGCTACCTGATTCACACTCATCCCGTGGCTCCTTCACTACAGCGTCTCCCTCCTCCTTCACCAAGGCCAGCGGATCCAGGTCCATCCTGCTGCTCTCCCACAGGTTGAAGGTGAAGGAATGCTTGTCGACTTCCTGTGACAGACCTTTCAGGCTACAGTATTGCTAAAATCCATATCTTAAGAGTCCACGGGAGTCGATTTAGCGAATTATCAGTATTTTGGTGATAACTTTTGAACGGTATGAGATATCAAAATTAAATCACACGAGAAACACAGATAATTATAATAGCTTCAAGATGATATAAGTTATAACTATTCAAGTCATGTCGCATAACTGTTGACCGTATACAGATGAAAGATGTATTTTTCTTAGCTGTATACGATTGACAGTTAAATGTGACATGACTTAAATAGGTATAACTTGTATCTTCCTGAAGCTATTATAATTATCTGTGTTTCCTTTGTATTAGAATTCTGATATCTCATACCGTTCAAAAGTTATCATCAAAGAACTGATATTTCGCTGAATCGACTCCCGTGGACTCTCAAGGTAACTATCTATATGAATCCCTACAGCTCACTACAGGCATTGAATTTGTAGTGGTTAAAGAAGGGACATCCTGTGTTAAAATTGTCGGCGAGCCACCGAGACCGGTTTGCTCAGAGCTTCCAAAAAGCAGTCCCGAAAAATATAGAGGGCCAACGAGCTGAGCGAGCTTCCGAAAAACAGACAAGAAATTTATAGAGGGCCAGGTTACTGACCATAGCGCTTCGAAACGCAGCGGATATTTTGTAGTACAAGTCATTCTAAACCGAGAGCGGTACGTACAACATCGCTGCTGTTAGCGCCCTAGCGTTCTGCGTGGGCTAGTTAATATGCAGGCTTACAGTCTGTCTATTGACAATAGCCAGAAACCTGTAACTCGAAGAGTCGATACTTCTAACCGTCAGTATCAGAAACGAACGGTCGTGTCTACTTTTAACCATTTGTGCTTTCAACATGAGAAACTTGAATCTTATTATATTTGTAAACTCCACGCTAGACAGACAAGTGTCGACAGTTTAATTTCATTATAGTATAAGTTATTTCAACTATTATAATATAATAACTATTTCAAACGTATTTTGAACATAGAAACATTACGAGAAATGAATATTTGAAGTAGGCCTACAAAATATTTACCAGATTGAAAAAAATTTAAAAAATACCCAGTGTCTTTTCCGTACAAAGACTCACATGATGAAATTTACCCATCTACATTCCATTCTGAATAATTGTAATTAATTGTATCATATTTGTAGCAAGTGTATCAACTATAAGATCTGGGATTTTTTCTTTTCCATTGAAAAGAACATCAGATAGGCCTACTCAGGTATATAATAAACCAATTGACGCCAACCGTTATCAATTGCATATTAAACTCGAAATCAAGAGAAAAAAAACATGAAACCGAAAAATAAATACAGTTGTATCATCCATTCGTAGTTGAACCCACTCCAAAAAATTATGAATTTGATGGGTGTCTTCGCTATCCCAAAACAATGTTATATAGGTCTACTCCTGTGCAATACCCTTTTTTTTATAACATCGAAACTTGATACAAAACCATTGTTTCCCAATTAAGGCTATGGATGAAAGATAGGATCGTTAAATGTCCTAATTGATGTCACTCGTTGTCAATAGCTGTAGGTGAGATGACAGTGCATTGAAAACTATAATAGAGGCAAGACATTTGACAAATAATTTGGATGTTTATCGTTTGAGAGATGAGTTGTTTTCCAACTTAGCAACCCTTGAATCAAACGATTAAAGCATACCTTCATACAGTCTAATTACTATATTTACTAATTACTATTTGTATTTAGTATTACCGGTACCATAGACTGAAGAACAAACGGAATTTGTGTTCTTTAGTTTATGGTATTACACTTTTAAGCCACCGATTACAGTAAACCCTCGATAATTCGAACTCGGTTAATTCGAATTCCGCGCTAATTCGAACCAGAGAAATGACCCCGGCCGCTGGTATAGGGATATCAATGTTAATTCATTTCGATAATTCGAATTTTTATTATTTCGAATTTCGAACTAATGATTAGTCCAAACTACTGTTTTATTATTGTTTCGTGTTTGTTTAATTCGAATTTCAGCAAAAATTACGAATAAAAGTTTTCACAATTGGATATTTTATCACGTGAAATCCTTTGTCATCAACATTCCTGGCGACCCGGCAAGCTAGAGATACGTCATAGCCACATGTGCAGCGCGTGCTATCATGATGAGGGGTGAGGCAGGGGGTCTTTTCAGGGTCACAGACAGACATCTGGCTGGTCGAGACACCCGAGCGGTAATGTTTAGGATAATGGATGTGATTGTGTCAACTTTTATTCGTAATTTTTGCTGAAATTCAAATTGAACAAACACGAAACAATAATAAATGGACCAGCCGGCTAGTGCATGTAGAGAGAATAATTCATTCATTTCATTCGGGGTCCCAATATTTATATTAACTGCCTTGCTTCCTACTTTTAATCCTAACATCCAGTTTGGTAATTTGACTCTTTCAACACTGTGAACTGTGATAAGTGTTACCTAATGAATGACATGATAATATATAGTATTAATGGGACTCCTTGTTGTGTTGTTAAAATTGCTGAGAAAACACTTGACTTGAAGATAACCACATGGCTGTCAAAGTTGGCTTCCTTAGAGCAAGGGGGAAGTAGGAGGGAACAAACAACGTGCAAGGCGCACATGGTCAACCAAACTGCACGCACACAGTATTCGGCACAAAAAGTTGCAGTCATGCGCTCTATCGGCGACTACCGTAAATAGAGTTTGGAGGACAGAATTCTGCACGTGGCTATGTTACAACGTTGTTTGTGACTACTTTCTCGCCCCAAAAATGTGTTTCACGGCGAAATTGTTGCGTACCACAGGGTAATTCTGTGGCAGGAAAGAACCGCGAATGTTCCTTTTATTTATTCCCGAAATGCGGCAATTTATTTCAATTGTTGAACATTTTAGGTTGATTGCAAATGATATGCCTATCTGTAACTTTTCAGATCAATTGCAAATAGCATAATTGTAATTAATTATTTGTCACCATCGATTTCAATTGATGATGAATTTTAGGTTTTAAAAGTGCTATAATATGTGCCTGTAACATTTAGGGTAATTGTAAATACTATTTTTGTAAATAACATTCGACTGTAAATAACATTTAACTGGAAATAATTATTTGACATTGTCCATAACAACTGATGATATCATGTTCTGGGTTGATTGCAAATAGGGCCTATCATACAAAAACTATGCAAAACTGCTTTGTATACTTCATTATACAAAACAAAAACCGTATAATTAATAATTTACTCTTAAAGCATAACACATTTTTGATGTTTTCCTTGCAATTAATTTCCTTGGAGTGCTTATAGGTAGTCATACATAGACCTAGATTAGATAACAAGTAATGAAAATGTTTAGAAAAAATAAAAATCCCATACATTTCACCAATACCTACTGGACATTTTAAGCTTGGGTCAAATGGTGTTTTGAACTAATATCAATAAACGAATACAAATGTTACATGGGTAAATTAATTGGTTAATGTAGGCCCTAGGCTATAAAAGTTTTTGATAGGTTACTAAAGGAGTGAAATAATATAATAATCTAAATTCTCACACAACATTTACGTGGTAATTATAATTAATACCTAACTCACAACAATTGTTTAAACAAATGTGGTGGGGCATATTATTAAAATAATCCGATCTGAGTTTCAATAACATTTTCTCTACAAATGAAACATCCAAATCCACTTGAATAAGTTGGACAGATTTATCAAAAGATGAATCTAAAACAATATCGCACGTATGAACGTTTAGCATGGCCATTCCAAGCTGCATTACAAGCAAAGTAGCCATAGTAAACACTACGGAGAGGTTACTCTGTCCTCCAAACTTCCGCCATGTTGGATTTTTGACAGCTGCCGCTAGCGCATTCTATAGGTACTTTTTGTGCCGAATACTACTGTACTATACAAGGAAAAAACATTTTTTTCGTAATTCGAATTTTTTTAATTCGAATTTTGATTTTTGGGGTCCCTTGGAATTCGAATTAACGAGGGTTTACTGTACCATTATTTTAGTATAGTCGACGTTAAAAAAATGCATCAAGGCCTCAAAGGCCAAATAATTAGTAGTCAAATTGAATCAAATTTTTTTAAAAAAGGTAATATTTTTCAATATTACTCGATTTCATTATTAACATTGTTTATAATATCACTTTTATATTTGTATCAGCGTATTCATCGTTATTTATTGGAGTGGCCCACATCGACATGGAATTATATAAGTTTTAGGTGAACAAAGAAAAGGCACAAAGCTTATCTGTAGGCCTACTCGAGCTTATTATAGGCATTACTCTAATCTGAAAAACGTTCCTCATTTCTGTTGTCGAAAATACATAAGTCAATATTCCTCATGATGGTCTGCCTTCAACAAGTATAGCAAGCGATGGTACAAGAAGATTAAGGATTAGGGGCCGTGGGAGAGGGAGGGGGAAATGGGCAGGGGAGGAGGAGAGGCTTCAGGGGTGTGGGCTTGTAAGTTGTACGCCAGCCATCTCACCAGCTCATTTTGAATACGGAACTATTTAATTCATATTTTTATCCATCCTGACTTGGTTTTTCGTGGTTTCCCACAGTCCTCGAAGCAAGTGCTTGTATATAAAGTACTAATTGGCCACGACCTTTAATTAGTAGAGTAATTATAACATAACATATAACATTTCACTCATTTTATTTTCTATTTTGTATTATCATTATGATAAACTTTTTTTTTTCTTTTTTTTTTATTGGGTTTTAACGACGCACTGTAATGATGACTGAGATCTATTGGCGTCGGATGAATGATTAATGAGATGATGGGATGATGAGATGAAGGTTTTTTGTGTAATGGGAAGGATAGTGGGAAGGAAGCGGTCGTGGCCTATATTGTGGGAACCATCCCGGCATTAGCCTGGACTACAGAGGGAAACCACAAAAAAACCCTGGACGGTAGCGGGGATCGAACCGGGTCCGACATGTCCCTTCACCTCCCGGTCACACGAAGTAAGTGCGCTAACCACTCAGCTACTGTGCCGGTGATATATAAACTTTACATCTGCTGTAAATGGAAAGAGGTGATCATTGCCCAAGAGACTTATTTCAAAGTGGAAGATATCAACATTTGTGTGTTTTGTTTACTCTTAATACCAATGCTATAATAGACTATAAATGTATAATAGACCCTTTCGGCTACGATACGGTCAAGAGCTTCTAACCTCACCCCTAACAGAGTACAGTACGTAGTGTAGGACCACGTTGCGGGAAAAAAAGCTCTGACGAATGACGTCAGTCTCAACTCTCCCTGACGATTAAATGACACTTAGGACACTTGGGCGACAAAAGTTGTTTAATTTATAAATTGTCACTTTTGGGCAATTGTGAAAACGAATTATGACTTTAAAACATAATTCACATACTAAAAATATAAATGCGCTATTTTAAAGCATTTTTTGTGTCTACACATTTTTCATCCGATTTCACCAAAGTGTCCCCCGTCTCGCCAAAGTGTCTGTCGCCCCCCCCCCCCCCCCCCCCCCGCCGTCTCAACAAAGTGTCCAGTTTTGAAGTAGGCCTATGTTAAAAGCATATACTTGCCTATCATGAAGATGTCGATATATATATATATATATATGATATCTAATTTAATATGATTGTGAGCAATTTGATTGCATGTTTTTTAATTTTGGAGGAATGAAATGCTCAAAGAATAGATTGTTGAAAACATTGTTCTTGTGTCAAGTTTTGAAGTTTCTACCCTGAAATTTGAAAGAATCAGAATAGATTGAATTGGAATATCTATTAATTTGGCGGATGACTATTCAAAAACATCAAAAACATTGAATTAAATTGGTAATATAAAACATATTATTGAGTTAGAAATTTTAATTAAGGATGCCCTTCATCTTTCTACTGATTCCCTATTCTATGGTTATTAAAATTGCAAGTTCTACACCTCAGATAATTGTGTTTATATAATGATGTTGCAATTAAGACAGTTATCAATATTTGCGTAACATTTCGTCGTAGGGAAAATTAATTGTGTTGGTTAAATGCAGGTCTTTGCTCTAGTTTTTGAGAATTTGAATTCAATAATTATCAATGTTTACAAAATTGCAAAAGCAGAAATGTTACGAAACTTAAAATTGAAAATTGATAGAGAAATGAAAAATAACAAATAATAATCTGATGGTTTCAATTCAGAACATTTTCCCAACATGACCTGTAATTTAATTTGAATCTGTGGAGTTTCAAGTTTTTTAATAATTATATTGTGTTTCTTTCCATTCCATGTATAAGCTTAAGCACTCCATATAGGCTACTACTGGTATAACCTTCTATGGCGTTTTTTCGTTTCCCATTTATGGCGTTTTGTCCTTTGAACCCGTGTTAATCAATGCTAACTAGGAAAACGCTATATGTACGCGTTGATGGACGAGCGATGTTGAAAAAAGTGTTAAAAGGGTCACTTTCCATTTTTTCTCTTCAAAATGGCTGAGCTGGAAAAATTGAAAATTTCTAAAATGATAGACAATTGCGTTTTACATATCCAGTACAATTTTTTTTTTAAATTCATTTCTTTTCTTCTCTAATAAGCCTTTGACCATGTAAAATTGGCCGTCGCCAATGTGTCCGTCGCCTAAGTGTCCAATGATCAAAGTGGATTAAAGTAGATCGCCCAAGTGTCTGTCGCCCAACGTCTCTCGCCTAAGTGTCCGTATACCCTCCCTGACATGGACATTAGTATCGATTAGTCTATAGCTGAATTTAAATAATAACATAGTAACCATAATAATCATAATAATATAATAAGTAATAACAGATATAATCTGAGAAATACATGTTTTAAGACTTCAAGGCGGTACTAAAATGCAATCATTTCTTCCACAGACAAGAACCGAAAGGGTCGCTTCCCTCTCTACGCTTCAATCGATTGATTGATGGGTTGATAAGTTGTAAAACAACATATTTCTCAAACCAGATTGTATGAAGGTTCGCTTTTTGCGAAGCGAGTTTGTGGTTTATCTAATTATTGTTAATTTGTTATTACTTTATAACTTTCAAAATCCAAGCATTACATACACAGAATGTTATTTACAATTAAACGAGGATAATATTAAGATTTTATTTGGGGAATGGGGCTTATTCACTGTAAAATAGTAAGTATTCGAATATGAACACTTGATTATTCGCCGTGTAATAATAATAATAATAATACAGTGATTACTGTATTTGTCATTTGTGTAAATATAGGTCTACACTTGGAATACTGCTCAAGTGTTGTTATACTAATTAATGACTACTAGCACTAATCAGCGCCAAGTTAGGGTCAATAGGGTCATTGCGTGCTAGAACGAGAGGCTGGCTAATATCAAATATCAATCGCAGTTTATTTTTATTGCGCGCCAAACACGGCTAGCAGTTTGCTCGCAGCGGCGATGTGCTACGGCCCGCTGCCAGTCGAGAGTGAGTAGTTTTAGGAGAAAACCGCTCGCTTCGGAGGGCACTACCAGCTAGTCTGTCGACCCAAGAATCGACACTAGCTCTACCTATAAATTTCTCGACTAAATGGGCCGAACCCTCAAACTGGCTTGGCGCAGAGGCTCCCATATACGTATCCTATCTTTAACCTTACAAAATCAATGCTACAGGGCATTTACATGGAATGAACACATAATAATAAATTTATAAATGAATGTGGGGAGTGAATGTGTGAATGCATTGTAGGCCTATGTTGTGTATGAACGAGTTTTTTA
Organism: Brachyptera risi; assembly: GCA_964007535.1. Taxonomy (NCBI): domain Eukaryota; kingdom Metazoa; phylum Arthropoda; class Insecta; order Plecoptera; family Taeniopterygidae; genus Brachyptera; species Brachyptera risi. Next base: position 11,012,550 of record OZ023339.1, on the reverse strand, counting down.
AATATGTATAACACATGCATATAGGCCTAGTTTAGTTTTAGTCTATGGGCCTACTATATTGACGTTTATATTTATATTTGACGTGCCATATATTTCCTCATGACCTATCAAAGAATATAAAAATCAACTTGGCAAATATAGCATTGAAATTGAAATTGAAATAGTCACTAACTGTTCATTTTTCTATTTCATGAAAGCATACCAAACACCTCTACCAACCACAAGTGCCTTCCATTGTCATTAGTTTGTGAGTTAGAGCACGTCTCCTTCATATTATGATAAAATAGTTTGGTGTAACTACATCGTGGTCAAACCCTATGACATGTGCAGCGTCTTACTTTAAAAAAGTTTACTTAAAAAAAAAGTTATCATACAAATTATGATTTTAATTGTATTCATTTTGGAAATATATTAGGCCTACAAGAGTTTTTCATTTCCCAAAAAATGATCGGTTCAAGTCACTTCACTCAGTCAATTAATTTCTGAAATTGATTTAACAAATTAATTTAAGAAAAGTAGAATACCCAAGTTTCCTGTGTAGCCCACACATGAAAACAGAGAAATTTCAATTACATGCCAGAATTGCAGAAAGTTCAACTACGTTCAACTTTACTGAAAGATTTCACCTAGGCCTAGTTGACCAATGAAAGACGATCCTACGGTCACTTGCATTTCCGTTGACTTCGTAGGATCTATAAACCATACGTCGTCATTCCCATTGAACACACTAAAAAAGAGGGTAGACTACATACGCTAGGTCAACGTAACTTTATTCATTGTCAATTTGACATTAGCTTTTTAGTTTATGTTATTATTTATTGATCGAGTGTCGAGACAAAAACCGAAGTAAAATTAGTATAAATTCATGGATGCAAGAGCAGCTAAAGCTAAACTTGTTCTTAAAGTTGGGTTAGTTTAGGTGCTGGTATACCCAAATCTCGAAAACTTATCAATTGTTGCCCACAGGTTTCGCATATGGAGTGAAAATTTTGCAACCGAAATTGCGAGCGCCTTTACACCATCAAAATTATTCCTCCGCAATTAGTGACATTTCATGCAATGAAAGTGGATTGTGTAGAGGGTGTTTTACATATATACGGCATAGTTATCCTTGTAAAATCCAGGCTAGTCTACGTGACAACCTGATGAATATACCTGATCGATATCGCCTTCAACTTGGTTCGGGGCGTCTAGCCGATTCGACGACGATTGGTTCTCAAGACGCAGTTTTCTCCAATTCCGGCTTGCAGTTTTGCCGATGTTGTTGGTACATGTGAAAATGGTGGGCACAGAATTACGCTTCAGCCTTCGCCGGGTCAACTTATAACCTGAAACATTACCATAGGAATATTAGGGAAATGTCGGCTACATATAAAACCTAATGAAGAAGTTCGGCTGGGCAAAATAAGTTCCATAGTCATGAGCCTAGTTTGATTGAGATTTAGGCATTGAGTTTGTAGTTAACACGAAAAACTCAATGCTTGTAGTTTGTAGTTAAACTACAAACTCAATGTTTTACGTGCAAACGAAAGACCACTAACCTAGGGCTAGGACGTGCAGTATGCGTGGGCCCAACTGAGCTGTACCATTGATTGTAAGGTTCAAGGTTGTAAGGTTTGGAAGGTTAACCTTGGGTCATTCCATGAGAAATCACCCAATTTGAATTAATCTGGTTGCTGACACATTTTAGATTATTTTTGAAATTTGCTCATAGGTTCCCACATGTCAGTAGATTACAAAACTGGTTGAATTTTATTTTTAGAATCATTAGTTTAGAAGATATGGGCATAAGAAGATCTGCTGGCGTAGCAAAAATGGTACTTTTAGAGATTAGCGGTAATTCCACCACCATCAAAGGGGTGAACCGATTGTGATGAAACTTGGGTTACAGGGATTAAAAAATGAGATCTACAGGAAAATAAGTTCAAAATGCTTCTTTTTTTTTTTTTTTGGTGATATAATTCAAGGTCAAAGTATTTCTATCGGAACGTGATTTTCCCATACTTTGGGGTGCCATAACTTGGTGAGGGTTGAAAATATTGAATGTTGATATTTTTATTCAAACACTTCACATATATGTGTACTTGAAAAAAAATATACATTAGTGATTTTGTGCACCCTTATTACCAAAATTAATTACTGAATGTGACAAAAACTCGAAAATTTGGATTTTCAAGGCTCCACAGCAAAAAAAGGGTAAGTCCCAAAAAATTGAAAATTTATATTCAGGTTAAGCTATATACAAGGAACAATAATCCAAAAACTTTGAGTTGATTTTTCATCTATTATAGAAGTTACAGCCCTTTTAAATGGTCATTTTCAATGTCCAGCAAGCAAATCGTGGGCACTCGGTAAACTCTACAATCATTCAGTTTACCATTATTATCTATATTCAAATTGAATATTTAGGTGAATAGCTATTTATTTATATGTCCATTAGTTTAATTTTTCTTGTAAATACACATATGTACAACATTATTCAGCTATTTACTTCTGAGAAAGGCAAATCTATGCAAGTTTGGACAGGCTAAGACAAACACAATCAGACAAGTTTCAGCTACTCATGGTAGTGGCAAGTCAGTTCATGTCAACAGTTCTTACTGTTCACATCATCTTTATCAGCAAGCATGGAGTGTTCAATTGGATTATATTTAAATAGTAGCTGTAACAATGTGTCTTATGGTAAATCTGACATAATAAAAGACATTGAAGAATTTTCAAGTGCAGATCAAAATTTATTACTCATGAGAAGTGGAGTTGAATTAATCAAGACAGTGTGTTTTTATCATGAAAGTCAATTTTTGAATAAATATCATCACCTTTTTGGTAGAATATGTTGTGATCCTTTAGCTGTTCACAAAAAAGTGATCAGAAAGGCCCAAAATTTACGTATAATTACGAGGGAGTTTTCGTCATTTGTGCATCAACTTAAACTTGAAATCAATCCCATTCTTTGAATTCACTGTCAGCAAATTTTCTAAAAAACATGTAGTTTCTGGTGAAGTTAAAGTTAACGATTATCTTGCATGTGTCTACGATAAGATGTGGTATTTAGGTATCGTGAAGCAACATTGCAAAGATAATGAGGACTATGAGGTCCATTTCTTTAGTCCTGCTGGACCTGGAACTGCATTCAAGTTAACAACTAATGACAAGTCGTGGGTTAAGGAGTGCAACATTTTGAGGAAACTATCAGCATCCGAATTATCCACTGCAACAGGTCGATCGCACAACATCAGTTATGACTTGAGCATTGAGATATAAGCAATCTGATGAGAAATAATACTTGAAGGATGTGTAAATGTATGTAATCCTATTTGATCATATCTTTTATGATTTGATTCAAATGTAATAAATCGTAGTAATTACAATTTGAATATAGATAATAATGGCAAAATGAATTATCGTAGAGTTTACCGAGTGCCCACGAATTGCTTGCTGGACATTGAAAATGACCATATTAAAAGGGCTGTAACTTCTATAATAGATGAAAAATCAACTCAAAGTTTTTGGATTATTGTTCCTTGTATATATGTTTCCTTGATAGGGGGGGACGTGTTGATGCAGTGTTTTTAGATTTCGAGAAGGCTTTTGATAAGGTAGATCACAATATATTATTAGGGAAGTTAAAAATGTCCGTTGGGAATGCTGGGTTGGTTAATTGGATTGGAAACTTTCTTCAGGATAGAGTGCAAAGAGTTCGGGTGGGTTCAGAGGTTTCAAGTGAGACTAAGGTTACGTCAGGAGTTCCACAGGGTAGTGTGTTGGGTCCCTTATTGTTTGATTTATATATAGATGATCTGACTAGTGTTGTTGATTCGAAAATAAGGTTATTTGCAGATGATTGTGTGTTATATAGGGAAATCATTACAGAGGAGGATGTAGTAGCTCTTCAGGTAGATTTAGCGGCAATTAATCGTTGGGTTCAGTCAAACAAGATGGGGTTGAATACAGGAAAGTGCAAGTTAGTCACATTCGGTAAGAGAAACATAAGGACGGATGTAGTGTATGAGGTAGGAGGGAAGATGCTGGAGTTGGTGGAAAACTACAAGTATTTGGGGGTGGTATTTGATAGGCGTCTAGGGTGGGGGAGTCAGATTGAGAGAATAGTAAAAAAGAGTATGAATGCACTAAACTTTGTAATGAGGCAACTTAGGGGGGCAGGTATGGAGATTAAGGAAAAAGCATATTTCTCGTTAGTGCGTCCCATGGTAGAATATGCTAGTTCAGTTTGGGATCCTTATAGATTAGGTGAGATAAGGGATGTGGAAAGGGTTCAAAGGATTGCTGTGAGAAGGGTTACAGGTAGGGTTAGGAGGTGGAAATGGGATGAGAATGAAAGGGGGGAGAGGGTAAGAATGTTGGAGAGTCCAACTGAGATGATGAGAGACCTGGGGTGGCAGAAATTGGAAATACGGAGGAAGGAGGATCGTTTATGTAATTTCTTCAGGGTAATGGAGGGAGAGGGGGGGTGGGGGGAGCTGCATGAGTTGATAAAAAGAAATAAGTCAGGGTATGGAGGTAGGCGGGGTCATGATAGAGCGGTAGTCATAAAGGGGGCTACATTAGATGTCGGTAAATTCTCTTTCTTAAATAGGACAGGTAGGGACTGGAATGGGCTTAGTAGAAATGTTTTTGAAGGGGATGAAATCAGGTTAAAGTTATTCCGTCAGAGGGTTAAGGAGATGGTGGGATAGGGGTACTTAGGGAACTTGCCACCGCGCATTTATGTGCATTTGCAAGAGTTAAATAATAATAATAATAATATATCTCAACCTGAATATAAATTTTCAATTTTTTGGGACTTACCCCTTTTTTGCTGTGTAGCCTTGAAAATCCAAATTTTCGAGTTTTTGTCACATTTAGTAATTAATTTTGGTACTAAGGGTGCACAAAATCACTGATGTATATTTTTTTTCAAGTACACATATAGGGGCCTATGTGAAGTGTTTGAATAAAAATATTAACATTCAATATTTTCAACCCTCACCAAGTTATGGCACCCCAAAGTATGGAAAAATCACGTTCCGATAGAAATACTTTGACCTTGAATTATATCACCAAAAAAAAAAAAGCATTTTGAACTTATTTTCCTGTAGATCTCATTTTTACAAAATAAATTGACTGGGACTAAAACATATTTCTATGCCAACGTCTAGCAAATAAGACGTCACAAACTGTTCAATTCATATATACATGAGTGATACTATTTGATTTGACAAATTGACATAGGCCTACCGTACCTCCTTCAGCACTTTCCAGTACGAAATCCGAAATAAGAAAATGTTGATGACAAACAGTGCTTGTTTTGGTTGGGGTCCAATTCTTTCTTCCAACTGCATTCAACCACACTTCTTTTAGCATTGCACACTTGGGAAAACAATGCCCTCCTTTATTATTACACCTATAAACGCAGCAGGTGGGCATTTTCAACAACGATTATATAAAAACAGCAGTCGACAGAGAAAACGTCCATACTAAGTACCACCAGGTGCTAGGCGGCCCTTTTAACTGACGAGTGGGCTTTAGTTCACTAGCGCAACGAGTGCGAGCAATTGGCAGTGCGGACCTTCTCTTTCGAAAAGAAGGAGCCATCTAGCGGCAATATTTGAACTAGAACGGGATGCGGTCCCTGGTAACCTGCTGCCAATGCTATTCAGCACGAAATACACGAATGATTCATATTATTAATGAATGTATCTACTCACAATATGATAGTAGTTTCAACATTCATATATTCACTATACTGAGACTTGAAAGATTCACACACTGTTGGAGAAGGTAAAATAAGAGTTAATGCATGTTATATATCCGATCTCATCAAGATATTTTGCCTTTTACTCTGTTTTCCAACAGTAAAAAAGCTCCCAAAACGTCATTGCGGTATTTTCCATATGTAAATTAATGAGAATATCGATTGATGAACTAAAATTGAATAGTCAATTTTTCGTATGATTGATTTATCGAATTTTTTTATCAATCGGATTTTGTGACCACCCCCCACCCCTGAATAGATACGGATCAAATCCAGGCAACAAGTGTCACCAATTGATTGGGAACGAATTTAACGAAGAAAACGCGTCATTAGGTTTACTCGTTGATGGATGAATTAGAGCGTATCGACATTTTATCTTTGATTGGTTATATATATATATATATATATATATATATATATATATATATATATATATATATATATATATATATATATATACATAAATTCTTTTTTTTTTTCATTTCATCATATTTATATATATATATATATATATATATATATATATATATATATATATATATATATATATTATTATTATTAATTTTATTAAATAGCTTAGCAGCCAGTGTTTTCTGTGTACATTAACATACAACAACACACAATCACAACATACAGCATTAAAAATAACAGGTAATGAATACATCAAAATACATTGAAAATATGGTTCACACTTCTATTAAATTATTGTCAACTATCTCTTCCTTCTGATCCATTCGATACACTTGATTTTAAAAAACCCCACACTTCTTAAATTCCTGACGTTACTATAGGTAACTTATCGTATTCTTGCATCCCATTATTAAAAATTGAGCTTGCCCATTTTTTCCCACTGCACTGTCTACGAAAACATTTCCCTTCTGTAGCCTGTCTTGTGCACACATTGTGTTTTTTTGTTGACATATTCGATGCGGCTCTGTAGATATGTTGGCATCATGCCTATCTTAATCTTAAATATAAAAACTAGTACTAGTAACAAAATGGATTCTTTTACATTTAACCATTCTATAACATCCAACATTTTTACAATAAGCGTCTCCCTTCTAAATCTTAAAATACATCTCATTGATTTGTTTTGGAGAACTTGAAGTCTTTGAAAATCAGTCGTACAAGCTTGGTAAATCACAGTTGCTCCATATTTAAATGAGGTCTAATTATGGCATTGTACACCATCATTCTTGTCCAGAGTGAAATTTTTCCTCCGATTCTCCTCAGATATCCTACCTTCTTTCCAATTTTCTTAATAATGAAGTCCAGATGTTGTCTAAAATAAAGCTTACAGTCTATTACAATTCCCAAGTATTTAAAATTATCCACCACCTCAATAATTTCCTTATTCATCTGCAAGTTGAAATGTAAGGTTGAATAATCAGTGTTGTGGTATTTACCAGCTCCTATGAAAATTCCCTTTGATTTACTTACATTGAGCTTCAATTTGTTCAACTGTAACCAGTGCTCAATATTAATCAATTCATTATTCATTAGAAAATTTAAATCATCAGCGTCACTTCCACTAATTCATCAGCATACATGTTAAGGAAACTCCTCTCACAGCATAGACTAACATCGTTAATATATATAAGGAACAATAGTGGTCCAAGGACTGAGCCTTGAGGAACTCCATTAATACATTCAATTCGCTCTGAGAGTTCATTTTTAAATTTAACTCTCTGCTTTCTCTCAGTCAGGAAATCTTTTATCCATTTCAGAGCCAATTCACTCACACCATACATATATTCTAATTTTTCTAATAATCTATTTATATCAACAGTCTCAAAAGCTCTGCGTAGGTCTAAAAAAACAGCAATGGTCGATTTCTTATTGTCCATCTCTTCGAGCCATTTGCTCAGTATATTTTGTATGGCAGTCTCACATGAATACACTCACAAACTCTAAAGCCAGACTGGTTTTCACTGATTAGATTATTACTATTGAAATAATGATAAAGTTGACCATGTACAATTAGTTCAATCAGTTTATCCAATATAGAGAGCATGTTAATAGGCCTGAAATCACATATTTTGTTGGATCCTACAATTTTTCCTACCGGCTGAATGATTGATTCCTTCAAAATCTTTGGAAAAGATCCTGTCCTAAATGAAACGTTGATTAGTTCAAGTAGTTTATATTTTATGATTCTATATGCATCTTTGAATATCTGATAATTGATTCCATCCATAGATCCTTTCTTGTTTTTCAATCTACACACCGCTGTATCTAAATCCTTTCCTGTTATCTCATTAAAAACTGATAGTCTACATGTTTCATTTCGTTCGTACATGTGCAAATTTACTGAGTTTTTAACTATCACATTTTTTATCGCGTCAATATCAATTTCTAAAATACTTTTCATAATATCTTCAATACTTTGAACAAAATAATTATTAAATACGGTTGCAATGAACTTACTGTCACAATGCATAATCCCATGTACATCTTCTATTTCTGATGGAGTATTTATCTTTTCGCCAATATTTATAACTTCTTTCAATGTTTTCCATAGTCGTACAGTATCATTTTTTACGTTATCAATTTTTCTCTCATAATAATCTCTTTCATTTTTTCTGATCAAAGCTTTAACTAGATTTCTCTCCACCTTATATTCTTCCCATGTCTCAGTAGTGTTGAGCATTTTTGCCCTTTTGTAGCATGAATCTCTCATTTTTATACGCCTCTGTACTTCACACGTAAACCAGGGTTTTCTAGTTTCCTTTTCATTCCCTTTTTTCACAGCTACATTTTTATTTTTACATTTAATAATATTACTAATTATTTGTTCAGTCTGAGTATTCAAATTGCTACCTACATTCCAAGTGCAACAAGTGAGATCAAATTGGAAACTGTTTTTATCATATTTAGACCAATCAAAAATTACTTTCATTTCTGTGGGAGGATATTCATGTCTGTCTCTACTCCTATAACTAGATTTAACCAAGGTATCATTTTTCTGTACAATATTAATATTAAGCATCTCATGATCTGAAATATTATTTGAATCGTCCACTTCCACGTTAATGCCATTCTTATTATTGGTAATGACTAGGTCAATAATTGTACTAGATTTAGAAGTTTTCCTAGTAGGTACATTGACCATTTGCTTTAGACCATGAGTCTCAATTATATTCTTATATATATATATATTATATATATATATATATCTTATATATTATATATAAATATATATATATATATATATATATATATATATATATATATATATATATATATATATATATATATATATATATATATATATATATATATATATATATATATATATATATATATATATAAATATATATATATATATATATATAAATATATATATATATATATATATATATATATATATATATATATATATATATATATATATATATATATATATATATATATATATATATATATATATATATATATATATATATATATATATATATGTATATATATATATATATATATATGTTGTACCGTGCTCTCGGGTTGACCGCGTATGCTCTTTAGAAGAGAACTGCTTCTAACTTTCTAACTGCTCCCGCGCATTTTCCGGGAGGCCATCGAAATTGAGAGGCGCAGCCACTGTCTGAACACTCGGGACGACGCCCGAAGACTCCCGGACACATGGAAACCAGCCCTGAACAACTGCCGAGTCGTACCTACATCTCCACCAACTAGGACACGAGACCAACAGCCAGCAGCACGCACTGACAAGAGAAGGAAAGTCAGACCACCGGACGATGCCAGCAGCGCGACAAGGCCGACCACCAGGGCATCCACTCGCAACATGCTCGCATCTCAGCCAGACCGCATGGAGAATTCCACAGCAAGCAGCGGAACCAGGAACGGAGCACTGACCCGGGCGGCCACGCGGACCGCAGGGCAAACGGTCCAGTGCGCACCGTGATTGGACGGACACCAGAGCCAATCACAGACGACCCTTTTCCATAAAGGGTATATAAACACCGGCCGATGAGCTTCGAGTCATTCGATCTACGCACGCCGAAGACTACGGATCCCCTGAAGATGGCAAGTCACATCTTGCCGAAACGTTGGAGAGACAAAGGATCTTTTAAGATCCAGCAGTACTCTTCTAAAGAGCATACGCGGTCAACCCGAGAGCACGGTACAACATATATATATATATATATATATATATATATACATATATATATATATATATATATATATATATATATATATATACATATATATATATATATATATATATATATATATATATATATATATATATATATATATATATAAACTGATTTTGAATTTTCTTTTGACCTGTGGAGCACGAACAAAAATAAAAGAAGCACTTTTTTTCGAGTATGGTGAAATTGAGTCTTCGTTTCGCTCATCCAATTAAATCATTTCGAATCAACCTACCTTATGTTGACCCACAAAACTAATATTAGTTGTTTGAAGAGGTTGTCTGAATGTGATGGATGAGGTGAGAGATGAAAAAGATTAATGATGAGAACAAAGTAGAGACAAATGGATATGAGAGTGTTGAGGAGAGTATAAATAAGGTAAAAAACATGTGAGTGCGTCAGTGGTTTACTGTACAGAGGCGTCACGCAAGCAATATACTAGGGTACCCAAGGATAATTCTTGATTTTGCCGCCCCCCTCCTCAATTTTTTGTTCATCGCGACGGTCAGCTCCGAAAATGGCACCTCCATTGAAGTCATGAGCGCCTCATGCCCGTCGGCTCCGAAAATGCCACCTCCATTGAAGTCATGAACGCCTTATGCCCGTCAGCTCCGAAAATGGCACCTCCATTGAAGTCATGAGCGCCTCATGCCCTTTTGACCCGACTAGCACACTTCCAGCGAACTGTTTCTGCTCTAAAGTCTAAATAGTACGTGTTTTACTTTATTTCAAAGATATGAAATGATTTATTTTGATGACTCAAAATCTTTGAATACTTTTATCAGTTTTTCGGAAAATTGATGAAATATAAAGAAAATCGGGAGCTAATATTGCGAAGGTCGCCTTTGCAATATTCTACCTTGAATGTTTCAAATGCGGCTGCGCCGCCTTTGAAATGTTCAGGGTAGGCTAGCGCCCATCCTGCCTACCCGTGCATGACGCCTCTGTTACTGTACAAGGCCTTAGTGTAGTAACCTTGGTTCACAGGACTGTTTCACGATTTATACGTCTGACAAAGACTTGATTTTTAGGTAATATTGATGTTTGAACTTTAGGGTCGCAGAATAGTGACCTTGGGTAAATAACATCGTTTATAAATACGTCTCATAATCCTGACGTTGTTTTACATTTGTCTGTATTTTGGTCGACAAACGTAGCGTATATTGTTTCATGCATCAAGTGCATTCTTTTTGATAGACATTCTCTATATATGTATTGTACTTTTCCATGAGATATTTTTACGGGTTTCTAATTTGTACTGATTAAACTTGCTGAATGTGTGCCAAGAATTACTTTTCCACGAGATACTTTTACAGTTTTCTAATTTGTACTGATTAAACTTGCTGAATGTGTGCCAAGAGATATACAGTGCAATCTAAAAAAAAAAAAAAGTGGTTTAGTGTGACCCACTTTTGATTCAACATTTCTAGTGTTACCAATGATTTTTTAGGATTAGTCTTGAACCTAGATTACCTCTTGACTTGTCACTGAGAGTTATTACAACATCTGATGCCAAATGATAGCAGCTTTATAATTTTTGTATTCTTAATGTTCGTCTTTTAGTCAAAAATGATCATAGGTCTGTGCGTGAACATTTATTAATGTTGACTGAATATGGGTGACTAAATGTGATATCATTGTTATAGTGTTACCCATGCATGTATTTTTGTAATGATCTTGTACATGACTACCTCAACTGTTGTGAACTTTGTACCTAGCATGGTTAATGGGGTTTGTGGTGCTATAGGATAGTATTTTCTCTTGATGAAACGTCTTATAGTGTTAACAAATATGTATTTTTATAATGTCCTTGTGCCACACCCTGTCTGGCATCTGACTGGTTCAACTATGAAGTAGCATGTGTACACTGAATTAGTTGATCCATGAATATGGTTTCCACCATGTATTAAGAATGAGCAATTTCCTTGTCGAGTTTATTCTACGCCAAAGTAGTAACTATCTGTAAGACTGTTTGGTATATGTTCACTATTGCAATATTTGTATTATAATGTTGAAAAAAGGTGGGTAAATGCAGTTTACCCAAAAACTGACCACAAATTGCTTTTTTGAATGAACATCAATAACTGTGAGGGGCATGTATAGGCCTATACTACCTTACCCTATGGCACTACGGCCCTTGTAGGGCCCTGGCCTCTTCCACTATTCCTTTCCACACATCCCGATCCAGTGCACGCCTCCTCCATCCTCGCACGCCAAGCCCACATAGATCCTCTTCTACGTCATACAGCCACCTCTTGCGCGGTCTTCCGGGGAGTCGCCTTGCTTCCGGTTTTTGTCGATATACCCTCCGAACTCCCCTTTCATCAGGCATTCACTCCATGTGGCCGGCCCAACGTAACCTTCCCTTCCTTACTTCTGTTGAGATGGATGGATCTTCGTACATGGCGTAGAGCTTGATTTGCAGATTCTCCAATCCCCGCTATCCTGGATAGGCCCGTAGATCTGGCGGAAGATCTTGCGCTCCCAGGTATTCAGAGCATCCTCATCCCTCTTGGTAACTGTTCAGCTCTTGCACCAGGCTCGCAAGAGCCCCCGCTCTATACAGGCTTAACACATTCCATGTTCCTATCCAAAAATCATGTCCTTTTTCTCGCTCGAGTCGTTCCCTTTGATCAGTCCGGTTTCTTGTTTTTAGTGGTTGTTTCGTAACCGCCTTTTTTTACGAAGTGGAGTGGTTAGCCCCACGTCCAACCTGATAGGAGGCTGCCCCTTACAGCTCATAGGTAGTGTCCATTTCTGTTAGGGTGGGTCCCTTAGCCCTTGGGGATCCCTTCCCCACCCACAGGGCAGTGGGTTTGCCGTATTAGCCCCGCCGTAGCTTTGCCGTACAGAACCACATGTTCTCCGCCATCACCATCGTTGAGGACTTTACACCTCCAACAAAGTTGGGTCGGACTACCTTTCGTCTGGCTTCTCCCCTTCGACCTGTCCGGCATGGGAGACCCTACCGGAAGTTTACACTTCCGCCGGCATAGCTCTTGGGATCATGAAAGCACGCAAAACCGTTCACCCCGTTAAGGTAGTAGTCCCAGAACGGACCTATACTAACTATTTGTAATATTGAAATAATTCTCTTGGACATTTACTATGGTTTTCTATTTTATTCCTATTTTGTGTAGAATCAAATCATGCCAAATAAATGTCGAAATAATTCAAAGATACTGTATGCTTATTTGTGACTAGTACTTTTTAGCTTTTGTTTATCAAATAAAATTGAAAAAATATTGTCAGAGAAAATAATAGAGTTAAATAATAGACTTTATACCGATTCAATTTATTGTAAGTAGATATATAGGGTAGAACTATAAACCATTTAGTAAAATGTTGCACATTTCTTCTCATCACTATATAAGTGGAGTAACAAATCTCATCATTCAATGATTGTAGTTTTAGGAATTTGTGAATAGTGAGAAGGAAGCAGTTTTGGTATATATTAAGGAAACATGGTAAAGATGGTCTGTAGCAAGGATTGAACCCTCGGATCACTAGGACAGTGGTCTAGAGAACTTGCAGTCTACCAAAATTCTTGACTTGGTATTAATGTTCCTCTTACAGGATAACTGGAGTGACTGGTATCTCTTAAAAGACTACTAAGTTGTCTATGATAAATAAATGTTCCGACAAGCTAGAGAATTTGCATAGGCAGTAATATGTTGACATGGGCTGTATTAATATATCCGCTTGGTTGGTTCCGTCATTAATGGCAGGGTTGGATAGGCGTGTGTTCAGAGTCCCGCATAGGTTTCTGTGCATGTTTACAGCTAGCATTATTGCAATGCTTGGCAGATATGGACATCGACCCACGACCATAATTAGGGGCGGGGAGATGCAACACTTTCACTGGAAATGAGGTCATGTAGGCCCTATTTTGATTTAAAAAGAATTAGTGGCAAAAAGGTAGGTACACACATTATGTGCAGCTCTGCTGCTGTCATCTGTTGCACCCCAAAAATTTTAAGACCAAGTTGTAATACATTTTTTATGGCAGCACCTATAGACACAAGACTCGTGAATCCAAGAGCACCAATTACTACAGACACGATTTACTCGTGACTCCTACGTACAAAACAGCTATAGACACGAGTTTTGCAACACGAGTATCGTGGATAGAGATGTACAAAATACTATAGCCACGAGTAACGGCAACGTCGCACTTGAACTTATACAACACGAGAGTCGTGAATCCAATAAAACCAATTACTATAAACACGAGTATTGCACTTGAACTTATACAACACGAGAGTCGTGAATCCAATAAAACCAATTACTATAGACACGAGTTACGTAACACGAGTATTGCACTTGAACTTATAAACCACGAGAGTCGTGAATCCAATAAAACCAATTACTATAGACATGAGCTACGCAACACGAGTATCGCACTTGAACTTATACAACGCGAGAGTCATGAATCCAATAAAACCAATTACTATAGACACGAGTTACGCTACACGAGTATCGGTTTAATCGGGACTATAGTTTTCGAAGTAGCTGGATCCACGAGTATTTTGGTGCTCGTTCTTGGCCTTGTTGTCATATCAAACGCTAGACTATAGGCTTTCCAGTATTTGCATCCACGAGCAAAATACTCGTGTCTATAGATTTTCTTGTGCATGCATCCACGATTCTCGTGCCTATAGCCACTTCGTTTTTATATATATATATATATATATACTGGGTTTTAACGACACACTATAATGATGACCAAGATCTATTGGCGTTGGATGATTGATGAGATGAAGGTTTCGTAGGTATTGGGTAGGAAGCGATCATGGCTGACTTATTGTAGGAATCATCCTGGCATTTGTCCAGACTACATAGGGAAACTTTGAAAAACCCCTGTAAAGATGGATGATGGCGGGGATCGAACCGGGTTCGATAACCCCTGCACCTTCCGGATCACTCAAAACGAGTGCAGCAACCACTGCGCTGCGTGTTTCGGTTTGTAATACTTGTAACTGGGAGAACATTTTGTAGGGCCTATGCCTAATGACAGATAATCAAGCTATTTACTGCATCAACAGATGACCAAATCTGTCACACCCAATATCAGACTATTGATCATTAACTGGTTGAGAAGTGCATTCTGCAATTGCGCTGGATCATAGAACAGGGTATTTTAATGCTCTTTAGTTAAATTATACACCTGAACTATTTAAAAGGAGTGTAAAATCCTTTACGTTTGGTTTTCTAGCAACACATAACCTCAACAACAACCTAATTTTAAAGTAAAGCACAATTTGAGCTTAAATACACAGTATTTATTCATACTAGTTAGTAGTTCTTCTCTTCAATAATGTGTAATAAACTTATCGTATATGTAGATTCAATTGGTTTACTCATCTTTCTCTAAAACAACAGTGAGACTGAATAAGACTCGAGATATTCACATAGGACTTCTCTATCGTCACACGATCGCACATGCGATGATTCCAGTGTTGCCGAAATTTTGGTGTATATTTTTACCTTGCGAATAGTGTTTCCAGTTCTAGTTCGCACAGTAAAACCCCTTTCCACATTTACCTTGTGAATAGCGTTTCCGGTCCTTGTTCGCAAAATTTACTGTGCGAATAGTGTTT
This sequence comes from Brachyptera risi, assembly GCA_964007535.1. Classification (NCBI taxonomy): domain Eukaryota; kingdom Metazoa; phylum Arthropoda; class Insecta; order Plecoptera; family Taeniopterygidae; genus Brachyptera; species Brachyptera risi. The sequence goes on along the minus strand of OZ023339.1, from coordinate 10,997,020 downwards.
TCGGTCCTTGTTCGCACAATTTACCTTGCGAATAGCGTTTTCGGTTCTTGTTCGCACAATTTACCTTGCGAATAGCGTTTTCGGTCCTTGTTCGCACAATTTACCTTGCGAATAGCGTTTTCGGTCCTTGTTCGCACAATTTACCTTGCGAATAGCGTTTTCGGTCCTTGTTCGCACAATTTACCTTGCGAATAGCGTTTTCGGTTCTTGTTCGCACAATTTACCTTGCGAATAGTGTTTTCGGTCCTTGTTCGCACAATTTACCTTGCGAATAGCGTTTTCGGTCCTTGTTCGCAAAATTTACTGTGCGAATAGCGTTTTTGGTTCTTGTTCGCACAATTTACCTTGCGAATAGTGTTTTCGGTCCTTGTTCGCACAATTTACCTTGCGAATAGTGTTTTCGGTTCTTGTTCGCACAATTTACCTTGCGAATAGCGTTTTCGGTTCTTGTTCGCACAATTTACCTTGCGAATAGCGTTTTCGGTTCTTGTTCGCACAATTTACCTTGCGAATAGTGTTTTCGGTCCTTGTTCGCACAATTTACCTTGCGAATAGCGTTTTCGGTCCTTGTTCGCAAAATTTACTGTGCGAATAGCGTTTTCGGTTCTTGTTCGCACAATTTACCTTGCGAATAGTGTTTTCGGTCCTTGTTCGCACAATTTACCTTGCGAATAGTGTTTTCGGTCCTTGTTCGCACAATTTACCTTGCGAATAGCGTTTTCGGTTCTTGTTCGCACAATTTACCTTGCGAATAGTGTTTTCGGTCCTTGTTCGCACAATTTACCTTGCGAATAGCGTTTTCGGTTCTTGTTCGCACAATTTACCTTGCGAATAGTGTTTTCGGTCCTTGTTCGCACAATTTACCTTGCGAATAGCGTTTTCGGTCCTTGTTCGCACAATTTACCTTGCGAATAGTGTTTTCGGTCCTTGTTCGCACAATTTACCTTGCGAATAGCGTTTTCGGTTCTTGTTCGCAAAATTTACCTTGCGAATAGTGTTTTCGGTCCTTGTTCGCACAATTTACCTTGCGAATAGCGTTTTCGGTTCTTGTTCGCACAATTTACCTTGCGAATAGTGTTTTCGGTTCTTGTTCGCACAATTTACCTTGCGAATAGCGTTTTCGGTCCTTGTTCGCACAATTTACCTTGCGAATAGCGTTTTCGGTTCTTGTTCGCACAATTTACCTTGCGAATAGCGTTTTCGGTCCTTGTTCGCACAATTTACCTTGCGAATAGCGTTTTCGGTCCTTGTTCGCACAATTTACTGTGCGAATAGTGTTTTCGGTCCTTGTTCGCACAATTTACTGTGCGAATAGTGTTTTCGGTCCTTGTTCGCACAATTTACCTTGCGAATAGCGTTTTCGGTTCTTGTTCGCAAAATTTACCTTGCGAATAGCGTTTTCAGTCCTTGTTCGCACAATTTACCTTGCGAATAGCGTTTTCGGTCCTTGTTCGCACAATTTACCTTGCGAATAGCGTTTTCGGTCCTTGTTCGCAAAATTTACTGTGCGAATAGCGTTTTGGGTCCTTGTTCGCAAAATTTACCTTGCGAATAGCGTTTTCAGTCCTTGTTCGCACAATTTACCTTGCGAATAGGGCCGGCCTAAGTATTTAGGAACATTACTTTAGAAAAAATATGAGCTTAATTAACAATACGCATTAGAATCAATGATAATTAATAATGAAACTTTGGTGAGAATAGTGATACAAATATAATATTATAAGGTTAAATATAGGCGTACAACGATAGGAAATTCAGTTCTGACAAACTTTGTGGTACATTCTTTCCTGAACGGACTCGAATTTGTAAGGTATCTCATTTTTAGTTCTAATTTATTATATAATCTGAATCCACTATAGAAGATTGATCTATGAGTATTAATGAGTACTGCTCTAATTTTCACCCTCTAAATATAACTTATTTGAATTTCTAGTATTGTAACAGTGGATATCACTTGAATAACATATTTTATTGCTAAGGTAATCGGGTGACTTATTTTGCATATTATATTATGCATATCATATTTTTATCAATATTAGATCAAATTCCTGGTGCAATTTCTCTTCAAAAATATACTAAATGGTTATTCTCGATCAAGATATCCTCAATACTGAATGTGGATAGAAAGAATGAAACAAAGAATAATACTTAAAACTCTCACTTGGATTAATAAAATCACAAAGGTAGCTTTCTAGTTACCTCCGTAAGAAAATTGTATGAAATACACAGTTAAATAATACCTATACGGTAATTCAAGAACTAGCAAGAATGTATTTTTGGACAGGAAAAAACTCATTATTTCACAAAGGAATGAGGATTTTCAATAGGATCCCTAGTGAAATAAGAAATTCGAGGTATGCATCTACTTTTAGAATAAAGTGTTGTAAATTAATGGAAGATGATCACTTAATCCCAAAACCGTATAAAAAAACGTGTTTTGGGATCTTGTGAATTACAGTCGGGCCCACATATAACGAACTTGGTTTTAACGAAATTTCGGTTTGTATGAATTAATTATCATTCCCCTTCAAATCTCCTATCCTTACAATGTTAAATAAAGACCTATAACGAAGTAATTTATATTTTAAAATTCGGTTTTTATGAATTTTTCGTCACTTTTCAGCATATTTTGCTCATTATTTTCAGCTATTTCCAACAAAATACTCGAAAATCGGAACATTTTGCGTACATTTATTTTCAGGTAAGGCGTACATTTATTTTTAATGGACTGTACATCGTAGCATAGTTGATATGGTGACGCGTAAGGAAGTACGCGGTCATAACAACACTTGCTGCACCCCTCCCCACCACTCCCCTCCTCATCCATCATTGTAGAATACATAATGCATTTTCCTAGTAGTATTCAATATACGCTACCTGATTCACACTCATCCCGTGGCTCCTTCACTACAGCGTCTCCCTCCTCCTTCACCAAGGCCAGCGGATCCAGGTCCATCCTGCTGCTCTCCCACAGGTTGAAGGTGAAGGAATGCTTGTCGACTTCCTGTGACAGACCTTTCAGGCTACAGTATTGCTAAAATCCATATCTTAAGAGTCCACGGGAGTCGATTTAGCGAATTATCAGTATTTTGGTGATAACTTTTGAACGGTGTGAGAAATCATAATTCTAATACGCGAGAAACACAGATAATTATAATAGCTTCAAGATGATATAGGTTATAACTATTCAAGTCATGTCGCCATTGACTTTATAATAACTACGTTAGAAAGACTGGACATTCTTATGGGAGGCTCTATAATTCTGACAGTTCGAGCTTCACCCAAAAAACAAGGTGTTTTGTCCAGGTGGTGCTAGTGTCGCCGGTTGACTAGTAACGCCGACACTAGCACCACCTGGACAAAACACCATGCTTTTGAGGTGAAGCTCAAGCTGGCCGATCACGGTTGCTCTTATAGAACTTCAACATTGGAGGTACTCTCTTATAACTACAAACTCAATGATGTTGCATAACTGACAACCGTATACAGATGAAAGATGTATTTTTTTAGCTGTATACAGCTACATATACATATAGCTACGTATACATACGCTTGACAGTTATGTGACATGACTTGAATAGTTACCATTAATACCATGATAGTATATCATTTCGAAGCTATTATAATTATCCGTGTTTCCCGCGTATTAGAATTATGACATCTCATACCGTTCAGAAGTTAAAACCAAAAAACTGATATTTCGCTGAATCGACTCCCATGGACTCTTAAGGTAGTTCTATCTATATTCCCTACAATTCACTACAGGGCATTTACATGGAATGAACACATAATAATATATTTATAAATGAATGTGGGGAGTGAATGCGTTGTATGTTGTGTATGAACGAGTTTTTTGATATATGTATAACACATGCATAGGCATAGTTTAGTTTTAGTCTATACTATATTGGCGTTTATGTTTGTATTTGACGTGCCATATATTTCCTCATGACCTATCAAAGAATGTAAAAATCAACTTGGCAAATATAGCATTGAAATTGAAATTGAAATAGTCACAAACTGTTCGCTTTCCTATCTCATGAAAGCATACCAAACACCTCGACCAACCACAAATGCCTTCCATTGTCATTAGTTTGTGAGTTAGAGCACGTCTCCTTCATATTATGATAAAATAGTTTGGTGTAACTACATCGTGGTCAAACCCTATGACATGTGCAGCGTCTTACTTTAAAAAAGTTTACTTAAAAAAAAAGTTATCATACAAATTATGATTTTAATTGTATTCATTTTGGAAATATATTAGGCCTACAAGAGTTTTTCATTTCCCAAAAAATGATCGGTTCAAGTCACTTCACTCGATCAATTAATTTCTGAAATTGATTTATAAAATTAATTCAAGAAAAGTAGAATACCCAAGTTTCCTGTGTAGCCCACACATGAAAACAGAGAAATTTCAATTACATGCCAGAATTGCAGAAAGTTCAACTACGTTCAACTTTACTGAAAGATTTCACCTAGGCCTAGTTGACCAATGAAAGACGATCCTACGGTCACTTGCATTTCCGTTGACTTCGTAGGATCTATAAACCATACGTCGTCATTCCCATTGAACACACTAAAAAAGAGGGTAGACTACATACGCTGGGTCAACGTAACTTTGTTCATCGTTAATTTGACATTGACTTTTTAGGTTATGTTATTATTTATTGTTCGAGTGTCGAGACAAAAACCGAAGTAAAATTAGTATAAATTCATGGATGCAAGAGCAGCTAAAGCTAACTTGTTCTTAAAGTTGGGTTAGGTTAGGTGCTAGTATACCCAAATCTCGAAAACTTATCAATTGTTGCCCACAGGTTTTGCATATGGAGTGAAAATTTTGCAACCGAAATTGCGAGCGCCTTTACACCATCAAAATTATTCCTCCGCAATTAGTGACATTTCATGCAACGAAAGTTGATTGTGTAGAGGGTGTTTTACATATATGGCATAGTTACCCTTGTGAAATCCAGGCTAGTCTACGTGACAACCTGATGAATATACCTGATCGATATCACTTTCAACTTGAGCATCTAGCCGTTTGGACGACGATTGGTTCTCAAGTCGCAGTTTTCTCAAATTCCGTCTCGCAGTTTTGCCGATGTTGTTGGTACATGTGAAAACGGTGGACACAGAATTACGCTTTAGCCTTCGCTGGGTCAACTTATAACCTAAAACATTACCATGTAGGAATATATTAGAGAAGTGTTGGCTACATACAAAACCTACTGAAGAAATACGGCTGAGCAAAGTACATTCCATAATCATAGGCCTAGTTTGATTGAGCTTTAGACATTGAGTTTGTAGTCAACACTACAAACTCAATGCCTTAGGTGAACGTAGGACCACAAACCTAGAGCTAGGTTGTGCAGTAAGTCTATGCGTAACTGGGTTGTACCATTGAGTATATAACTATATAGGCCTACTCAATGGTTGTATACCATCAATGGTTGTACATAGGCCTAACCATCGAGTTATTTATTGACATACCAGTAGTTTATATTGAGTTGTTTATTGACATAACCCCCGTAGTAGGCCTAGGCTAAGCTATAAATTGACTAGGGCTAACATAATTATATGCCCATGCCAACGGCTAGCAATTGAGACGCCATGAAATTTTCAATTCATACAAATATCAGTAATACGATAATTTGACATAGGCCTACCTCCTTCGAAACTTTCCTTTACGAAATCAGACGTCAGAAAGTGTTCATGACAAATAGACCGATGTGAAGTTAGTTATTATTATTATTTTATTATTATTATTATTATTAACTCTTGCAGTTGCACATAAATGCGCGGTGGCAAGTTCCCTATCAATCCTATCCTATCGCCTCCCTAACCTTCTGACGGAATAGCTTCAACCCTATTTCATCCTCCTCAAGTATACTTCTACTAAGCCCATTCCAATCACTACCTGTCCTATTCAAGAAAGAGAACTTACCGACATCTAATCTAGCCCCCTTTATAACTACTGCTCTATCATGACTTCGCCTACCCCCATACCCTGACTCATTCCTTTCAATCAACCTATTCAACTCTCCCCAGCCCCCTTCTCCTTCCATTACCCTGAAGAAATTACAGATCCGATCCTCCTTTCTCCGTATTTCCAATTCCCGCCATCCCAAGTCTCGGATCATCTCAGATGGACTCTCCAATATTCTCACCCTCTCCCCCCTTTCATTCTCCCCCCATTTCCACCTCCTAACCCTACCTGTAACCCTTCTAACTGCAATCCTTTGCACCCTTTCCACATCCCTTATCTCACCTAATCTATAAGGATCCCAAACTGAACTAGCATATTCCACCATGGGACGCACTAACGAGAAATAAGCCTTTTCCTTTATCTTCATACTTGTCCCCCTAAGCTGCCTCATTACAAAGTTTAGTGCATTTATACTCTTTTTTACTATTCTCTCAATCTGACTCCCCCACCCTAGACGTCTATCAAATACCACCCCCAAGTACTTGTAATTTTCCACTGACTCAAGTGACTTCCCTCCTACATCATACACTACATCAGCCCTCACTCTCCTCCTACCAAAGGTGACTAACTTACACTTCCCTTCATTTAACCCCATCTTGTTCAACTGAACCCAACAATTAAGTGCCGTCAAATCTGCCTGAATAGCTACTACATCCTCCTCTGTATTGATTTCCCTATATACCACACAATCATCTGCAAATAACCTTATTCTCGAATTAACAACCCTAGTCAGATCATCTATATATAAATCAAATAATAACGGACCTAGCACACTACCCTGTGGAACTCCTGACGTAACCTTAACCTCACTTGAAACCTCCGAACCTACTCGAACCGTTTGAACTCTATCCTGAAGAAAGTTTCCAATCCAATTAACTAACCCAGCATTCCCAATGGACAGTTTCAACTTCCCTAATAGTATAGTGTGATCTACCTTGTCGAAAGCCTTTTCAAAATCTAAAAACACTGCATCAATACAGCCCCCCTTGTCTACTACCCCTGCCAGCTCTTCCGCAAAACCTAACAACTGTGTCTCACATGAATACCCCTTCCTAAACCCATGCTGCACTTCCGAAATACCCCTATGTTCATCTACTTTCTCCATTATTCTCTTTATAACTACCCTTTCCATCATCTTACATACATGTGACGTTAAACTGATTCCCCTGTAGTTGTCTACCCTGCCCCTTTGCCCTCCCTTTGAAATTGGAACCACCTCCGCTTTTTTCCAATCTTGCGGTACTCTACCTGCTGTGAGTGAGGCTTGGAACAACCTTAGCAAATAACCTACAACCCCCCTACCCGCTAATTTCAGGAGATCGCTTTGCACCCCATCTATGCCTGGTGACTTCCCACTTTTTAGTTTCCTCAATACATTCCACACTTCCCCCTCTGTAAGCAGGACTTCTTCCCCCTCCCCCTCCAGTGTTGTTTCTCCCTCCCCTATAATTCCAGTCACATTGAACACTTCCCCGTAGAATCTATTTAATGCTGCTGCCTTCTCCTTATCCGTTTTCCACTCATTCCCTCCCTGATCAACTAAGGTGGGCAACTCCTTACTACTACCCTTCTGACTAGAAACAAACCTGTACATTCTATTCCAGCTACCCTGTACATCACGTTCATTAAACATACCACCCATGAAGTTTTCTTTCGCCTCCCTCTTAGCCTTGTTTAAGTCCCGCCTCAGGTCCCTGATCGCTTCCTTTCCCTCCCCTGACTCCCTCAATTTCCTACTCATCTTTCTACCCTTTCTCTTAAGCCTCCTAACCGTACTAAATCCTCCTGACTGCATTCAACCACACGTCTCTTAGCTTTGCACACTTTGGAAAACAATGTCCTGCGTTATTCTTAAACCCAGGAACGCAGCAATAAGGCATTTTTAACAATAATTGATGGGCGTAGCGAAGTCTCCATCCCACTCTTATAGGGCTTTGTCTGTGTTTTTTTTTTTTTTTTTTTTTTTGTAAGCACTCCACAGGTCGCAAGGGTTGACTGATCAACATGAAACTTTTTTTGTACACCCAAACTCATCCAACTTAGAACTGCAGAGTTTTTGGGATGAATCGGTCGGACCGATTTTGAGAATCATCATCTCAAAGTATCTAAAAACCCCATAAGATTTGGCTGGGCGGAAAATGTTGAAAAATAAAATCTCTCCAAATGGAATGAAATTCTCTCTAATTGTGTATACATGGATTTTACACATTATTACGATTTTTGAAGCAATTCTGATCAGTCGTTTTGAAGAAAAAAAATAAAATGACTGATAATATTCATAAAATATATCATACAAATTGTGACAGAATTAAGTTGTCGAGATTCACTGCTTTCTAGATTCAAGAGTTGACCAACAATGAAGTATTTTTTATATCCGTCAAGGTGTGTAGAATACCAGAGTCAATGAAGTGGCAAGACTAGAACTACTTTAACGACTTTTATAGCTTATTCAGATATCAAGGTGTGTAGAATACCAGAGTCGATAAAGTAGCAAGGGTACAACTACTTCAAGGACTTTTATACCTTATTCGAATACCTCGCTCATCTTACAACGCATATTTCGCGTTTGACTAGTAATATGAAAATACCAGTACACACAGTCACCGCCTATTCCAACAGGTGTTAAGAGGCCGGCGGCCCCTAGATGTTAGCTCTGGACTAAAGTGAAAAGCGCACTATTGTCACGGGGCGCGAGCGTTTTTGAGAATTGAAGCCTTTAAAAAAAAACTTATATTTCTCACTTGACATAAAAAAAAAAGGATTATTTATGATAGGCTTTTTCGGGCTAGGTCTGTGGGCCTGACACTAACGTCAGCAAGTCGCTGTTAAATTCAGGAGGGTGAACAAGATAGGTTCTATAATTAAAATCAGTTTGGACTTACCCAGTTGTGAAGTGTAAGTGGAGTTTAATGAGATAATAACACACAAAATTATATATAATAGTTCAATCACTAAATATAATATTGAAAAGAAAAACTGGTACTCTTTTTACAAAGAATAATAGTCAAATAAAACGCAAGTAAAGTGGATACAATTAAAATTAATATTACTTTTTAGTTGTAGAAAACATTTATCAAATTTCAGTTATAAATTAAAGTTCGCTGTTTGAATTTAGATAAAATTAGTTTAAAATAACAACAAAATTAGAGGAGTCAGTTAGGCATTGATTCTAAGAGGATGAGATCTCTATAGTAAAATTGGCTCTAGTAAAGATCTCAAACTTCAGAGCTAATCCGCTCAATGAAGTTGAAAGGATTCCCTAGAGCCTTAGGCTCAATAGAGAGAGAAGAGGAAGTTGGAGAGAGGGTTTAACACTGGTGTTTTTTGGCTTTTTCATAGTCAAATGGGGGTTGGAGAGGAGGGGGAAGTGATCAGAGGTCGGTCAAAGGGGTAGGGGGTGGGGGAAAGGTATTTTCGTTTTTCAGGGTTTGCAGGACTGGAAGTTGTAGTGGGGAATATTTTGTTGAAAGTTTGGTCAACTGTAAATTTGTGTTTATACAGCTGATCACGACAGTAGAGATATTAAACAGTGAACTTTCTTACAATATTCCAAGTTGTACAGTGTAACTGAATGATAACTAGGTTGAAAACAATTATAAAAGGAAAAAAAAAATGTGCAGATGTATCATATACTATGCTAGGAATATGCTATCATTAGTATTGTTGATAGTACTACTGTAATCACACCATGACATTACCCTCCACTTCCAAAGTGTTGCAGTGCTTCCAATGGGGCACTGCAAACCGATGAATTCCGTGGTAAGGGTGTAGAAAGTGAAAGTTGTAAAGTGGCGATGACGTCAACCGAGACTTCATGATTTGAAGGTCACAAGGCTTCAAGACACATGAAAAGAAAAGTCATGGAGTGATAAAGTATAGATGACAATTAATATATAACAGTACCTCTTGGTAGCTAGACAGGTTTATAACAGTACCTGTGTAGTGTTAGTAAAGCCTTATAATAATGATAATGATAATAATAATAATAATAACATAATTCTCATATATTTTGAAGTTAAAAACATTACAGTGAGGTAAAAGTATAAATTGATTCATACAGTGTTAACTGTTGTTGATGAATTGATGAATGTGAGGCACTTTTTAATGTGTAAATAATAATAGAAATTCATAATTTTTCCTGTCAACACATGATTTATACCCACGGCGGTCATAGGGGGTTTAATTATGTAACGATTAGTTTGAAGGTGATTGTCGAGTTTTGGAGATAGTCAGATGCACTATTTATTTATTCAATTACTTTGCAATTAATATAAATTATTGGTGGCAAAGATCTTAAAACTAGGTTACATTGAAAAGACATTATTTTTAAAAAAGAACACTACAAAACACATGAACAATTTACAAAAAACAATAGCAATAATTCAGACTGGACACAAATTCTCTAACCATTTCCTAAAACCTCTGACATTCAATTTCTCGTCCTCAAACACTTTTCCATTCAACTCATTCCATTCACTCCCAGCTCTAGCCAGAAAAGAGAACTTTCCAACATCTGTTCTCGATGTGCCAACCATTACTTTCATTTTGTGGCTCAATCGAACACTCATATACCTTTTATCCAACTTAATCGTTCAACTCTCCCCATCCTCCTCCTCCACCAACAAATGCTCTGAAAAAATTGCATAGCCTATCCGCTATCGTTCCTTCTCCTCGCTTCTAGTGACTGCCATCCAAGCTCTTTTATCATTTCAGATGGACTCTCCCAAACCATCATCTCCTCTCCCTTCTTGTTTAACTCGACTCTCCTCTTCTTAACTCTACCTGTAACTCTCCTTGCTGCTATCCATTGCACTCTCTCTACTTTTTTAATATTTCCCACCTTATAGGGGTCCCACACTGAACCTGCATATTCCACTATAGGTCTCACAAGAGTTATGTATGCCTTCTCCTTAATATTCCTATCAGTACCCCTGAGCTGTCTCATTGTGAAATTCAACATCTTTAATCCCTTTCCAGCTATCCGATGAACCTGGTCCTCCCATCCCAGACTTTTGTTGAAAACTACTCCCAGATATTTGTAGTTTTCCACAACTTCCAGGATCCGGTCACCAATCCAATAGTTTGGTAATACCCCTCGCCTTCTCCTGTTGAAGCTTACTATCTTACTCTTAACCACATTTATTCCCATTCTGTTTCTCCTTACCCAATCCCCCACCCAAACAAGGTCATCTTGTAAAGATGCCTCGTCCTCTTTGCCTTTCACCTCTCCATAGAGTACGCAATCGTCAGCAAAGAGTCTCATGGTCGATGATAGGCCCTGCACAATATCCTCTACGCAGAGATTGAATAGGTATGGGCCTAGAACACTTCCCTGGGGGACACCGGCTGTCACCCGCCCTTCCACTGAATTGACATTTCCCACTTTAACACACTGTGTTCTGCCTTTCAAAAAATCCCCAATCCAATTCACCCATATTCCCTCACCAATTGCTATTTCGACCTTCTTTAACAGTATTTCATGGTCAACTTTATCGAAAGCCTTTTCCATATCCAAGAAATTAGCATCCACCCTCCTCCCTCCCCTGTCTAACACTCCCGCTAACTCCTCGTAAAATCCCAACAATTGCGTCTCGCATGAGTAACCCTGTCGGAACCCATGCTGCTCATGAGAGAACCCACCTCTCCTGTCGTGGTCTGAATTATATCTTCTAATACAAATCTTTCTGCCAATTTACATATGTTAGAAGTAAGGCTGACTGGTCTGTAGCACCCAATCCTTCCTCTCTCTCCTCCCTTGAAAATTGGAACTACTAGCCTCCTTCCACTCTATTGGAAGTGATCCTTCCTCAACTGTGAGTCTGAATATTCTTTCCAGGTATGGAATGATCGCTTTTGAGTCACTATTGAGATGACACTTGACACTGTGTTGATGGGGAGGGCATGACGTTGATTAGATAGGAAGAGATTGTTCCAGGACGATGTAAGTTCAACACAATCACTGCGGTCGGAGTACACGTAGTCCATCAGGCAGACTTGAGGTCGGTAGAGTCCACGGGGTTCAGGTCACGCACTACGAACGCGGTGTGGAGGGAGGGGGGTGTTGTTGTTGGATGTTCTGGTGGTCCGTCGTTCGTTTAGCCGTAACTCGTGGTACCTTTAAACCCTCTCGATCAGCTGTGGCTCGTGTCACCAGTTGCAACGTTGTATGTCTCGTATCGTCCGGTTGGTGGGGGGGGAGGGGGGGGGGGTTGGTGAATTGCTAGAAACAGACAGAAGAACGGTAGTTTGTGTGACATTTAATGAGGGTATTTCACATGTGTAACAAGAATTATCGAGCTGTAACATAAGGGAAATTCTATAAGATTAAACCCAGGCTAAGGTTCTCTATTGAACAATAATAATAATTATTTATTTTTTTATAGAGGCGAGCATTCGATTTGTTCAGTAGCAACCGGTTTAACACTGTATGATCAAAGTAATGATTTATGTATCAGTCTTTAAGATGCAGTCTTTAGATGTATCAGTCTAATATAATAGTCTATTGGGATGCAATTTTTTTACCATGGTGCTTGATAATATTATAAAATTATAATATATGGAATATAGAACAGGCATATTAAACACTTGGATAATATATACATATTCATATATATATATATTTAAGATTAATTGCTAAAGGAACATTTCAGTATATTTGGGTACAAGGAATCTAAAGATAAGTATTATTGATAGTATTCGAAGACACATATGGTGATATCAGTTTTCATTGTAAATGTAAACTTTGAACGTAATATTAGGAATGGATACACAAATTCAATTGGTAGTATATTACGTATAGTTGTACTTTAGACATAACGGAAGGGTTTTGCTGTCGCATAGCAACCACTGCTGATAAGGACGAATTTACTCATGACTATGCTGAGGATAAAGAAAATCAAGTGTACCAGTTAATTAATGTTTAATGAGTAGGGTAAAACATAATGAAATAATACGAAGGGGAAACATTCCTAAGATATTATGATAGTTTGAAATATGGAAACGTCGGTGAGCCGTTGGTAGAGGTTGAGTTGAGTGGAATAAAGTGCAAAAACTAATTCTAAGGGAAGTAAAGTAATTCTAATTGGATTCGTGAGAACTATCGAATCAATAAACTTTTTGAACCAATGTAGGAGACATTTATTAGGCTTGAATAATGATGCGTCCATATTTGTACTATTTAATATATTATTAATGTTTTTTTTTTCTTTTTTTTTCACTTAACTAAATATTGAGCGCGGTTGGTGTGTGGCGAGTATTGATGGCTTGTAGATGAGGCGTCGGCAGGTGGTTGTTCCTTCTCTCGGTTGATTGGGGGGGGGGGTCGTGGAAGCCATTTATTGGAATAGCTAGTGGATGTTTGAGGGATATCGGTTGTATTGACGGGAGTAATTATGGTAGAGGCAGAAGAATTGCTGGCAAAGCTCCACTTCTGTTGGAGTCCGCTCAGCTGAGGTTAGGATCCGTAGTTGGGTGAGTTGTCTTATGGTGCGGAAGAGGGCGATGAGGAGTGTTATGTCGACGTCGATTTTTGTCGAGGAGGTAGATATGTCAGTGGGGGAGGAATATATAGAGGTATATTCCTCCGGAGGACAGAGGAATTGATCTTCCACGCCAGGTGAGTTTTTCGTATTCCGCTGCGGGCTGGTCCGGGAATCGGCAGTTGTTGTAGCGGTCGATCCCCTGGTAGTGTCGGCCTCGTCTCCCCCCTTGCACGGCCGGAGATGACGAGCCGGTCGTTTCCCGCAGACGGCACAATACGTCCTTCTTCGCCGCGGCATCTTCTCAATTGGTCAAAATTTTTTTGGGGGTTTGGATGAGGTGGAGGAGAACGTGACTTGTGACGGTGGATAAGGATTTTCTGAATCTGATTATGAGGGGATGAATTGTAGGGTCTATGTGTAACAGGTGGAGTGGTGGTAATTGAAGGGCTGGATTTATTACATAGGTCGGGGTGGCAGGTTTCGGTATTTAAGTACTTCAAGAGCCCTGCGTTGCTCTATGATTAGGTGGTGTCACGTCCTCGGGATATGTGAGCCGCGGGGGGGGTCTTGCCGGAGCCAGGTGTATTGGCCGGGGATCTCCACGAATTGGTTTTCTGAATTCCTGATTTTCACGACGTATGCTCCGGGGTCGGGGTGGGGGCAAAGTATGCCGAGATCGCACTTAGCGTGGTGTTGGGCCCCGTAGCATACGGCGCCTTGGTACAGGGTGAAGTGGGTGATATTGCCTCTGAAGTTTTGGTAGTGTAGTTGGTGAAGTTGCCAGAGTTGTGTGGGTGTGGTAGGTGGCGGTTCCGGGTGGTGGTTTCTCTCAGGGATGTCTGTGATGAACGGGGTGACGCACATCCTCTGCTGCCCTTTTTTTTTATCTGAAATGTCTGCACCAAAAAATGCAGAATAGAAGGCACTTGAATTAGTCCCCTAATCAATCATTCACATATCTGAGGCACACGTTTTCAAGTTTTCGGTTTAGTTCTCGTTAGCAGGAACGGAGTTTCACACTGGCGAAGAGGGAGTCATTGAATTCGGGATGATAGGTTTGATTGTTAGTAGTTCGGTTGTGCACACGTTGTTTCATCATAATGTAATGACCGCACACTCAAACATTTGAGCACTGATTAATAAGGTTGGAGGGGTGGGGTTGTATTAATATCCAATGGGTAGTTTATTGGGATAGGTGGGTGCGAAGTTGGGTGATGTATTGGGGGTTTCGGTTAGAGCGAGTACAGTTGGTTTGAGTGGTTGCAATTCAGCGGACCCGGTGGAGGATTGAGGGTACACTGCGTGATAAGTGGAGGAGGGTGAGATGATTTGCAAGTGACGAGGTGAAGATGACGGATGGCCCTTAGAAGATTTTTTTCGACAACATTTTTGTAATATTCGAAAAACTAGTTGACGTTGCCAGACAAGTAGTATTAAGATGAGAATTAAGATGAGGGTGTATGTCAAATGGTAATAGGTATTGTGCGGTACATCATACCAAGGGGTGGTTTGTATTGTTCGCAGTTCTTTTTGCCAGCGGGCTATCGGAATACTTGATATTGAGGTGGGCGTTAGGAAGAGACTACTTATAATCTGTTGAATGTCGGATGGGGTGCCAAAAGTGTCATTAACATTATCATTAGTAGTATTGATAGATAGATGGTATATATCTGGTATTTTGGGGATTCTCAACCCGAGTTGATCAATGTGAGATATAGTTTGGGAGGTGTGAGACAGGAGAACGAATGTATTTCCCATGGCGCGGCAGTTGGCTGGTATGGTTAGTGTACCAGTACCTTTTATTACGAGTAGCTGTGAGCTTCGGTCGGTGGTGTTACCTGTCGGCGTGTGAGAACAGTGAATGGTCAAAGTTTCCGTTTTAACAGAATAGATCCAGGTGTCACCACCGGATAGACGGTAAAAAAGTGGGTGTGTGTTTATCAAGATTGACGTTTCACAAAATTGTTTGGTTAAATCTGAATTGCCAGTAAATAGGGAATATAAACATGATTGACTGTTGGTCTTGAATATTTGATATAAGGGTTCACAAATAGAGATTAATCCCTTAGTACAACGGCTCAAATCCTCATTATTGATCTCGAAATGGTATTCGTTATCAGGAGTGACTGCGAGGTAGGTATTTTTGGGTTGAATAACTAATGACAATGTGCGATTGATTGGATGGGGAAGGGGTAAAGCACGATAGAGATGAAAGAACTTGTTATCACTTTTGATTGGGATTTCAATGAATAGGCGTAGACGGGATTCCATTGAAATAATTGACACCTTAGCTATGTTATAATAGGTATATATAGAATGAATATCTAGGTTAGTCAATAGGCTAAAACCTGGCTTGAGTTGTGGATTGATCTCGGTGAGAATAGAAAGTAATTTAGACGGAGCGATGAAGTAAGGACTCAATTTTCCCTCTGCAGTCAAGGCTAGGGCTGGCTCAAATCGATTAATATCTTCGCGGATAGTATGTAGGGTGGATTCCATGGTACGAAAGTTTGCTTGTAGGTGAAAAAGTTCGGATTGAAATTCTTCCCTGTTGTTTTCAGCTTGCTCGATCACTGAGAATAATCTATCCGATAATTTTTGAATTGCTGTAGTCATGTGAGCAATACGCTGTGAATTTATTATGCTTGTTACCTATGACTATCAATAACGTAACGGGATAAGCAACATGGCGCTTTCCTTTCGCACCATGCGTATATCAAAGGGATGCCGCCTCACAAATGTTATAATGATTTGCTGGTATTATTGTGTGTTGATCTATACAAGTAATAGATGTAATGCAATCTGTGAATCCAGCTCTTTCCAACTGCATCAAACAATATTGGGATAAATTTCATTTGAATTAGCCAATCTAAATTTAAAATACGTCTGTAAAAGCATTTAGTCCCCTAGTCAAGAGCCCTACTGCTATATTTACCATTTGCTAACTGGACAAT
The DNA here is from genome assembly GCA_964007535.1 of Brachyptera risi. Lineage (NCBI taxonomy): Eukaryota > Metazoa > Arthropoda > Insecta > Plecoptera > Taeniopterygidae > Brachyptera > Brachyptera risi. The sequence goes on along the minus strand of OZ023339.1, from coordinate 10,980,602 downwards.
TACTCATCATATACGAGAAAGATTAAAATCAATGCAATTGTACAACTATGTACTATATATTGAAATACGAGCGTAATACGTACGATTTGATTTGAAATTGTGAATCTCACAAATGTACACGAAAGCGCGCTGATTCCATCATGGTGAAAACGGCCTAATGTTAAAAGGATAGGACTCACGCCATGTTGCTTATCCCGTTACGTTATTGATAGTCATAGTTGTTACAAAGGAACTAATGATGTAAGTCAGTTGCTCTTCTATGATGTGTGTCAGCTCAATGTTTTGCTTTTTTAGGCATGTGATTTGTTGATTATAGTGGTTCAGATCGTCGGTATCTGCTGTACCAAACAGGAATTTCAGTATACTACCGCCGACATTTATGAGGGCGCGTCTGTTACGTGGGGTTTGAATGGTACTGGTTGGTGCCAAGGTAAATATGAGGTCATCAAGCTGTTGTCTTGTTGTGATAGCTAATTCTTGCAGCAAGGATTTTTCTCCTTTGATTAATGAATTAATATCTGCAATGAAGGGTTGTTGTTTTGGTGTTGCATGAGGAACTTTTATGGGATCTATGCGCCCCACATGGTCGAGAAATGTTGCGAGTACAGTTTGATATTCCAGAATATTTATGTCTACAGTGACCATCCACTTTGATCCGGTCAAGAGTATATCACCGTCACGGGCAAAGAAGACGCCTTTGTCGAACTTGTCATCTGAAGTTGCACTGGCAATGGCAGCCAAGATCATTAGTGGGACCAGCATAGTGATTTAGCTGAATCTAGAAAGAGTAAAGAAAAAGGTGTGAGTACTTGGTAAGGTTACTCATCACGTTTTCTTGACTTCGGTAGTTTGAGCATGTCGCGAAATGACTGGGGTACTCGGTCTCGTAGATGATAACGGGTTCTGATTGAACGTCTTAGAGTATCTGGTAGAGAGGTTTGACTTGATAGTGAATCACTGTCTAGTAAATTAGCTGAAAGGGGAAAAGTTCTAACAGGGGTAGGGGTAGATCGTATTGGTACGAAATCTAGGGGAGGGGAACGTACATTTTGAGGGGTAAGTGGTGAAAAGGGTGGAGGGCTTGTAGTGGTATCTAAACTACGGTCCGCTGAGGTTGAGTAGGATGTGTGAGGAAGGGAGGATCGTGGGGTAACTGGTTGATTGGTCATTGTAAGGTGGTTTGAGGGTTGGGCATGGTTGTCGGGAAAATAATCATCTTCTGGATCAAACGTAAGGGGAATTGTTTCGTCGAGGTTAGAGATTGATACAGGGGTTTTGAAAAGTAGATCATCTAGGTGTTTGGTTACAGGTGTCAGATCATCATTAAAACTTTCTGGGTGAAAAGAGTGAAAGTGTTTTAGGCGGTTGAAATGGGCTGCTTGTATTTTTCCAGTGTAAATCTGACGTATGGAGAAATCTACTGGACCCATTTGGTCTATCACCCGGTATGGTCCAGTCCAAAGCCGTGCCATCTTTCGAGTTATTCCTTTCTTCACTACAGGGGTATATAACACCACTAAATCTCCAATGTTTATGTCCACTGGTTTACTGGTCTTGTTATAATAGTGTTCATTTTTGTCTTTACTGTGGGAAATATTGGCCCTAGTTATTTCAAAGGCTCGTTTTAATTTTTGATGCAGTTCGGTTGGATAGTGATCTTGTAGTGGGGTCTCCAGGGGTCGAGTGATGGTATCAAAAGGGAGGGTCATGTCAAAACCATGTAACAGATAAAAGGGGGTATATCCAGTTGTGGCGGAGACGGCACTTCTCATGGCGAGTAAAACATAGGGAATTTGTTCGTCCCATTCGATTTCTTCTGCATAATGTGACATTATGTCTGCTATCACTCGGTGTATTCTTTCCACAGCTCCATTCGTAGAAGGTTGGTAAGCCTGTGTGAGTAGTCGTTCAATCTTGAGCATTTTATTACATGTTTCAGCAAACATTTTACTAGTGAACTGCGCACCTCGATCAGTAAGAAGGGCCTCGGGGCAGCCATATTGAGAAATTATTTCTGTAATGAAAGCTTTGGCTACTGTCCTTGCCGTTATGTTGGCTAAGGGAATAATCACAGGATATTTAGTAAAGTGATCCACATATGTTAGGAGGTATCTATTCTGTCGTTTTGTTGTTAACAGGGGTCCTACAATATCCATTGACACCCTTTGCCAAGGTGTGATTACTTCCTCGAAACGTTGCAACGGTGCCTTTGTTCGCCCGACTGGATTCTTTCTCATCTGACAGGACATGCAATTAGTGCAATAGGTAGCTATCTCACTATGCATTGATCTCCAGAAGAAACGAGAGCAGATGAGATCAGTGGTGCGATGTTTCCCTAAGTGACCCGCGAATGGTGGATCGTGGTATGTTCTGAGTATTTTGTTTTTAAGGGAGGAGGGAATAACTAATCTATCGTTGTGATCTGAATCTATGGTATATTTATAGAGAATACCTTCTTCATCTAGGTAGAACTGTTTTTTGTCTGGGGGTTGTCCCTCCAGGCTTTTTATGATGGATTGAATTTCTTCATCACGATCTTGTTCCTTCCTTATTAGGTGTCTGTCAAGTAGAGGTTCAACGGGTGGAGTGGGCTGTTCCCAATTAACATTAACCCGGAGTCGTGATAATGCGTCTACATGTGAAATTGAACTTCCTGGGCGATGTTCAACTGTGAATGTATATTCTGCCAAGGTTAGAGCCCAACGGGTTTGTTTGCAATTAGGTTTTGGGAGAGAGAGAAGCCACTTCAATGATCTGTGATCAGTGTACACAGTGAAGTACCTACCATAGAGGTAGCAATTGAAGAATTTGATGCCAAATAAGACAGCAAGTAATTCTCGCTCAGTGGTAGAATAATTACATTCCGCAGCATTCAGCTGTCTGTCGGGAAGCATACCCGATGGGTCGCTCTTGTCCATCTATCTTCTGCGACAGGACTGCAGCGAGGGCATAGCCTGAGGAGTCTGTTGTGAGGTAAAACTCTTTGGTAAAGTCGGGATAGGCCAGCACAGGGTCAGTACAGAGGGCTGTCCTTAGAGTCTGAAATGCCTCGGTATGTTGGGTTTTCCAATCAAAGGGAGCATCCTTTTTAGTTAACAGTGTGAGAGGCTTGGCGATGTAAGCATAGTTGGGTATGAATCTTCTATAATAACCGGTTAGCCCCAAAAAACCTCGAATCGTTTTAAGATTAGTGGGTTGGGGGCAACTAAGAATAGCTGTGATGGTACGAGGGTTTGGTTTCAGTATGCTGATGATTCCAGCGCCTTGGTAGAAGCCAAGTCGAACACCATCGGCCGTGATACGGTGTCCTAGATATTCTACTTCTGTTTGTAAGAAGTGACATTTATCTGGTCGTAGTTTCAGATTAGCATCTTGCAACCTATCTAGGACTGTAGCTAGTTTTTCTACATGCTCTTCAACCGTATTTGACCAGATAATGAGGTCATCTATATAGATCAGGACGGTATTTCCAGTCAATCCACTGAGAACTGTGTCCATCAATCTTTGCCAAGAAGCTGGGGCATTACATAAACCAAAAGAAGACGCTTGTACTGCCATAGGCCTGTGGGAGTACAAAATGCTGTTTTAGCAACATCCTCAGGCGCTATATCAATATGATTATAACTCGAATGAAGATCAAGAGTGGTGAAATATTTAGCGTTACCGAGGAGGTCCAGGGTTTCTGGTATGTTTGGTAAAGGGTAACTATCCTTTACCGTGACTGCGTTAAGGCGACGGCAGTCACATACCATTCTGTATTCCTTTTCACCGCTAATGGTGCGTTTCGGCACGAGGAGCATGGGCGCTGCCCAAGGAGAGTAGGAAGGCTCTATTATGCCTTTGGAGAACTGGTCAGAGATAATGTCTTTGACGATTTTTCTCTGGGTTTGAGGAATGCGATAAGGAGGCCTCCTTATCGGCATTGATGATCCCGTATCAATTCGGTGCTGAATTGTGGGATGTTTTCCGATCTCATCTCCGTTTAGGAAGAAAAGATTTGTGTACCGTACCAAGAGATTTTTTACTAATTCTTGGTGGTGAGAGGAGAGGTGACTGAGTTGGCACTTTTCAGCAATGATTGCCTCTCGCTCTGCTTTTGATTGACCTGCTACTATGGCATTTTCGCCTGTAGTTAAGGTAGCAACGCGGGAATCGTCAGTACTTAATAAGTCCGTATTAATACTATCATCCATAGGTTGAACACATCCTAGGACTGTGTTTACTGGTATAACTAATTCTCTATCAACTATATTTAATAACCTAATTTGAAGAGTTGAATCTTCTCTTTCGTTAGTCAATACCCTAGCACAACTAAGGCCATGGATATTTATCTCATGGGGTTCAAACAAAATTGGCATTCGTAAGCCTGGGGAGGTAGCTAATCTCTTTTTTTGTTTGCCCATGCACAGGTATTCACATCGTGGAGGAATGATTATTTGGGAGGTGACTCGAACAGATGTTCTGTTGAGTGTGTTGGGAGGGGTGAAGGGAGGAGGATGACCCGAATCCAGCGCTATTTCCGTGGAGACCTCGGAATCTTCTTTACAAATGGGGGTATTCGTGGTCCGTGATACCGTAGAACGTGCACTTTCTACTTCATCACAGAGGTGGATTACCCGTAAGAAGGGGTTTTTTGGATGAATTTTTTTATACACCGAAATGTGTACGTCAGTGTCTTAGAATATTTCTGCTATTTCCCAATTGAATGGGTCTATGTTTCCTCCCACTTGAGGAATCGCTAGCTTAGTTATCTTATGTTCCTCACAATGTTTTTTTAATTCTTGGAGGGCTGACAGATAGTCATGATAGCTAGAGGTGGAGGACGACATGGTCTCCATGTTCAAGTAGCAACTAAATCGATCCTTTTCGTGATTGTATTCTATCTTGCCTGAGGCTCTGCTGGAGGTACGCTTTGTGGTTACACTAGGGGTTTGAGATTCTAATTGGGGTAATATGTTTGGTAGGATCGATTGGTCTGAGGCTACGTAGTGGACAAGGGTTGTGTTGTTTGGCTTAGTGGATATTAAATCATCTTCTATCTCTGTGAGGGTAAACTGTGGAGGTGGTATTGCTGGAAATGTGGGGAGTGTTTTGGACCACAATGAAAATACTTGGGTTTTCCCATAGGGTATCTTATTATGTCCATCAATTAAGCACTTTTGTGTGCCATCTAAGCTGAGTTTAAAATGATTGAAGAAATCGAATCCGATAATTCCACCATCTCCCATATCTAGTTGTTTTTTCCCCACTAAGAAAGGAAAATTGTAGATTTTATTTCCTAGTTGAATTTTGACATCGGCTTCTCCAATAATGGGCAAGGGGTCTCCTGTGACAGAGTGTATGGCTCGTTCACTATATTTAATGGGTATATGTCCTTCTGTTAGAACGGATTCGTGAATTATTGACACATCAGCTCCTGTATCGACCAAACTAGGGTAGTAAATGCGTGTTTCTGGGTTAGCTGATCCAAGCACGTACACTGGGATGCTGGGTTTATGCGAAACTGGTGTCACTTGGATGTTGGAATTTACTACGATCCGTTTTTGGGCTCCAGCGGTCGAAGGCATTATGCTGAGCCAGGGGGGAAATTTTGTGTCTTTTGGAACCCAGGCGGAGGTAAAGTTGTACGTGGTGAAGGCACATTAGTAGGGTGTGGTTGTTGCTGAGTATTATACCATGTGTGAAACTGATTGAAGGGTGATTGTTGGGGTGGTTGTTGTTCCCCTTGACAGTATTTGGATTGTCGGCACTCGGTAATCAAGTGTCCTATCTTTTTACAGTATCGGCAAATTTTTTGCTGATTAGGGTCAGTTACGTTACTCGGAGGATTCGTCACAGGGTGATTTTGGGATAGTGATGGTTGAGTAGCACAATGGCTGGCGTAGTGGCCGAGGCCGCCACATCGGTAACAAGTAACTGCTGCGAATACGGCTGCGTTAGTTGCAGGGGTTGGATTTTGTTAAGTTACTATGTTAGTAGGGGGGTTTTCAATAGGTTGTTCGCCAGGTTTTACGTTGTGGGTATTATTTTTGTCTGTTTTACTGTTCTGTCCGGTAGGGTGAGAAGTTACTGCTTTTACCCTATGTCGGTCTAGGCGTTGGGTTTCATATAGGTCTGCAAGCTGTAAGGCATCGCCTATGTTTTGTGGTGATTGAAGAATGATTTGAGAACGACCATTTTCCTCTCGTAAACCATCTAGGAAAATTGATAGTATGGCATTTTCTATGAAAGTCCGATTTACAGCTTGGGCTTCTGTATATGGATTGAGGGGATCATCTACTCTAGGTCGTGGTGGTGCCAAAATCATCCCGGCTTTTCTTATTCGAGTAAGATTTTTTTGCCGTTTCACCAGGTAACTGGACGCACTGGAAGAAAGCTGTGTATGGATATATATGTTATATGTGTTGGTATATATATATATATAGTTTTCCGACTTGGTACTTCTTTGAACCATGTTTTGAAAGAAGCAATAATGTGATCCCATTCTGCAGTTTGAAATTCAGGATTGGTATTATAGTACCGGTAATCTAGAGCAGGTCCGGTTAAACGTAACTCGAATACGCTCAGTCGTTGGTGATTATTCCAATTTCCTAGGACCCTAGCGGATTCTAGTTCTCGCAAAAATTCTGATAAGGTAAGGGTGTTAGGGAGGCCGGAGAATTTTTGGACAATATTCATTATTCCTCCTACATTACTCCTGTCTGGTGGAGGGGGTGGTGGTGGTGTCCCCTGATTCATGTTTCCTTGTTCCCCATTAGTAGTGGATCCGAAGGATCTCCCAGGAGGTTGGTCCCCATTTTGTCCATCAGCCATTATTGTTGGGTCTTGGGCGGATTTGTAAACACACGTATTCTTTACGGAATAAACTATTGTCACAAGTAATTTTATCAATAGTTTTGTTTGGTCATTAGAAATGAAATTATCTGCCAAAAATGAAGAATGATTCTTGGTTTTTGTCTGTTTGTTTTGATGAAGGATTTAACAGGAGAAATTACTTTATTCCTTCAAATCTATCCTTTACCGCTGTCACCATTTTATGTCACGGGGCGCGAGCGTTTTTGAGAATTGAAGCCTTTAAAATAAAAACTTATATTTCTCACTTGACATAAAAAAAAAGGATTATTTATGATAGGCTTTTTCGGGATAGGTCTGTGGGCCTGACACTAACGTCAGCAAGTCGCTGTTAAATTCAGGAGGGTGAACAAGATAGGTTCTATAATTAAAATCAGTTTGGACTTACCCAGTTGTGAAGTGTAAGTGGAGTTTAATGAGATAATAACACACAAAATTATATATAATAGTTCAATCACTAAATATAATATTGAAAAGAAAAACTGGTACTCTTTTTACAAAGAATAATAGTCAAATAAAACGCAAGTAAAGTGGATACAATTAAAATTAATATTACTTTTTAGTTGTAGAAAACATTTATCAAATTTCAGTTATAAATTAAAGTTCGCTGTTTGAATTTAGATAAAATCAGTTTAAAATAACAACAAAATTAGAGGAGTCAGTTAGGCATTGATTCTAAGAGGATGAGATCTCTATAGTAAAATTGGCTCTAGTAAAGATCTCAAACTTCAGAGCTAATCCGCTCAATGAAGTTGAAAGGATTCCCTAGAGCCTTAGGCTCAATAGAGAGAGAAGAGGAAGTTGGAGAGAGGGTTTAACACTGGTGTTTTTTGGCTTTTTCATAGTCAAATGGGGGTTGGAGAGGAGGGGGAAGTGATCAGAGGTCGGTCAAAGGGGTAGGGGGTGGGGGAAAGGTATTTTCGTTTTTCAGGGTTTGCAGGACTGGAAGTTGTAGTGGGGAATATTTTGTTGAAAGTTTGGTCAACTGTAAATTTGTGTTTATACAGCTGATCACGACAGTAGAGATATTAAACAGTGAACTTTCTTACAATATTCCAAGTTGTACAGTGTAACTGAATGATAACTTGGTTGAAAACAATTATAAAAGGAAAAAAAAAATGTACAGATGTATCATATATTATGCTAGGAATATGCTATCATTAGTATTGTTGATAGTACTACTGTAATCACACCATGACACTATAGCGCAGCGAGTGAGAGCAATTGATATTATTTCTCTTTTATTATACTTTCAATAAAATGTATACTCTTATTGCGTTTTCTTTGTTATTTGTAATCCGATTATTGTAAAAGTCACTGAAAATATCCGTACTTATGTTTTTGATATTCAGTGAGAATTTTAAAGCTTGTGAAATTTTTCCACATTTCAAGTATTTTCCATCCGTGTTATTTCTCAAACTTTCCGAATTTTTTCCGGAAAAACCTTCCGACTGATTTTTCTGAAAAACAATCCCAACCTTTTCTGGTATGACAGAAATATGTAGAAAAAGTTTCAAGTTGGTAGGTATTTTTTCCTGACCTGTAGGCCTATGCCGCGTACAAAATTACAAACAACAAAAAAAATACCATTTTTTCGGTATGTAGAATGGAATTTTCGCTGCGCTCATCTAACTAGGAAAACGCGGGATGCGCGTTGTGAGATGAGCTTAGATAAGTATGGAAATCTAGAATGAAAAATAACTTGTCAGCTCAATTTACATCTACGGACCTTGGATCACTTCAAACGTTCAAAAACCTTACTTGCAACTTGTTCATACTTATAGTGCTGCAACCTGTCGCATATACACTTTGCAAATCCAATTGATCCAAATATTCAATAAAATGTATACTTTTATTGCGTTTTCTTTATTATTTCTCACTCAATTGTTGCAAAAATCTCTGAAAAGGTGTATTGTTCATATTCGGTGAGAATTTGAGTAAGTATTTTTCCTCCGGGTTATTCTTATGAGGATTTTTCAAACTTCACGATTATTTTCCGAAAAAACCTTTCAACCGATTCTTCTGAAAAGCAATCCCAACCTATTCTGGTATGACACCAACGTTCAGAAAAAGTTTCAAGTTGATTGATTCATTTCTCTGACCTGTATGCCGCGTACATAATTACAAAAAAACGAGCAAAAAAAAACAACATGAAAACGAAGCCCATTTTTTTTCAGGGTGTGAAATGGAAAGCTTCGCTACGCTCATCTAACTAGGAAAGCGCAGAATGTGCGTTGTGAGATGAGCTTAGAGTATGGCAATCTAGAATGAAAAATAACTTGTCAGCTCAATTTACATCTACAAACCTTGACTTACTTCAAACGTTCAAAAACCTCACCTGCAACTTGTTGATATTTATAGTAACCTGCAACCTGTCGCATAAACACTTTGCAAAACCAATTGATCCAAATATTCAATAAAATGTACAGGTTTATTGCGTTTTCTTCATTATTTCTCATTCGGTTGTTGTAAAAATCTCTGAGAATGTGTATAATAGTATTTTTCATATTCTGTGAGAATTTGAGAGCTTTTGAAAAATTCTTGTTTTTCAAGTATTTTTCCTCCGGGTTATTCTTATGAGGATTTTCCAAACTTTCCGATTATTTTCCGGAAAAACCTTCCGACCGATTCCTCTGAATAACAATCCCAACCTATTCTGGTATGACACCAACGTTCAGAAAAAGTTTCAAGTTGATTGATTCATTTCTCTGACCTGTATGCCGCGTACATAATTACAAAAAAAAAAAAAAACATGAAAACGAAGCCCATTTTTTTTCAGGGTGTGAAATGGAAAGCTTCGCTACGCTCATCTAATTCTTAGGGAAGTTGAAAATGTCCGTTGGGAATGCTGGGTTAGTTAATTGGATTGGAAACTTTCTTCAGTATAGCGTGCAAAGAGTTCGGGTGGGTTCAGAGGTTCCAAGTGAGACTCAGGTTACGTCAGGAGTTCCACAGGGTAGTGTGTTGGTCCCTTATTATTTGATTTATATATAGATGATCTCACTAGCGTTGTTAATTCGAGAATAAGATTATTTGCGGACGATTGTGTGTTATATAGGGAAATCAATACAGAGAGTAGCTCTTCAGGCAGATTTGGCAGCAATTGATTGTTTGGTTCAGTCAAACAAGATGGGGTTGAATACAGAGAAGTGCAAGTCAGTCACATTTGGTAAGAGGACCATAAGGACAGATGTAGTGTATTAGGTAGGAGGGAAGACACTGGAGTTGGTGAAAAATTACAAGTATTTGGGGGTGGTATTTGATGGCTGCGTCTAGGGCTAGGGTGGGGGGGGCCAGATTGACAGAATAGTAAAAAAGAGTATAAATGCACTAAACTTTGTAATGAGGCAACTTAGGGGGGCAGGTATGGACATTGAGGAAAAAGCATATTTCTCGTTAGTGCGTCTCATGGTAGAATATGCTAGTTCAGTTTGGGATCCTTATAGATTAGGCGAGATAAGGGATGTGGAAAGGGTTAGGTTAGGTTGAAGGGTTACAGGTAGGGTAAGGAGGTGGAAATGGGAATGGGAATGGAGTGAGAATGAAAGGGGGGAGAAGGTGAGAATGTTGGAGAGTCCAAGTGAGATGATGCCTGGGATGGCAGAAATTGGAAATATGTAGGAAGGAGGATAGTTGATGTAATTTCTTCAGGGTAATGCAGGGAGAGGGGGGATGGGGGGAGCTGCATAAGTTGATTGAAAGGAATGAGTCAGGGTATGGAGGTAGGCGGGGTCATGATAGAGTTGTAGTCATAAAGGGGGCTAGATTAGATGTCGGTAAATTCTCTTTCTTGAATAGGACAAGTAGGGACTGAAATGGGCTTAGTAAAAGTGTTTTTGAAGGGAATGAGATTAGGTTAAAGTTATTCCATCAGAGGGTTAAGGAGATAGTGGGATAGGGGTAGTTAGGGATCTTGCCACCGCCCATTCGTGTGCAATTGCAAGAGTTAAATAATAATATTCACTGTATTTCTTAATTACTCAACCATTTTTTTCGTTACCTATATTCATTAGAAGGCCTATAGTTAGTGTATGTATTTCCTGGACCGATGGAGAACCGTATTTTCAATGTATCGACCGGTCGCATCTGACTATGCCGGATGCACTCAACGTTCATTAATTTTTTTTTCCAAGTGCAGAACCCATAGACCTTTTTCAAAATGAATGTGCCATCTAGCGGCAATATTTGAAATAGAACGGGATGTTATTTCAAGTTCAAGTTTATTATCATGTTCACAATTTGTACAATGTACAGGTGGCAAAGTCCTTATTCTAAATGATAACAAAACTATAATGATTAAATACAATGAAAATGGAAAAGAGAAAAAAATATGATGATAATTTTTTTTTTTAAATTTTTTATTCGTGTTCTCACAAAGATTTCAGTAAAATTTCGTACAGTTTCGAATAATAATAATGATAACGATGATACACTACATAAACGAAGTCCCATTTCACTGTTCATCATCATTTGCATTGTTCTAGATTCACCGTCTAAAAGTTGCCACTGACTCGGGCAATTTTTCCATCACATTCTTCTTGAGCTTTTCCAGTCGTCTAAAGACCGACTTAGAATGAATATCTTCCGACATCAGTTCTTCCAGTCTTACACATTAATCTGGCTGTATGGTCACCTCTTGCAACGTATTGTCCCTTCATCATTCTTTCTTGAATTTCCTTCCATGGCTTATTGCCAGAATATGCTTTGAATATGGTACAAAGTCTTGCCAATCTGCGCCTTGTTTCTAAGGACTCCCACTTTAACTCGTCTATCATCTCAGACCCCGTTTACATTACTACTCAACTACTCTAGTATAACCCCACCTACGATCGTAAGTTACCGTGTGTGAACGTAAATTAGTTGCTACGCTAGAAAAAAAAGCTACTACAGTCAACTTACTACCGTTAGTAAGGTTACTCTAGTAGATGTAGTAGTGTAAACGCTCGATAGTTGGTACTACCGTTCGATACAAGGAGAAGATGGCGACGAAGAAAGCAGCTGGCGTGCCAAGCTGTCAATGCACAGCCTTGTAATTCTTGTAGTGTCGCTTGTTAGACGGCTGTTTCGAAATAATCTGCTCTCGCGGTAAAACATATAACTAAAACCTCTAGTAAACAAGAATCTCTATAGGGCAGCAAAGTAGGCTGTGGCGCGGAAGGATAGGGTTCTAATGTAGGTTCATTCTTATGGGTAATAGCACGCACATGATTTTAAAACTGTCATAACTTCTAAACTATTAATACTACGGCTAAACCAGTTAGCCTACAATGTTCAGTAAACTGTTATCTTTACGGTGATACACATACATTGTATCAAACGCCTGGTAAATTTAAACAATTGGATGATAAAAAACATGCTGTAATTGCGATGTCGCCAGGCGAATGAAAGAGAGAGATAGTTGCATCGGAATTCTCACAGTGGCCGTGTTCTCAAGAAACTTGCTAGCTGCTTGCTAGGTATCGCTTGGCATCATCGCAAAACAGATGTTGCAACATTAAGCTTGGACCGTCATGCGGCTGCACTCCTACGCGCACGGCTATCGTTAGTTTTCGACGTTGCAATTACAACATGTTTTTCATCATCCAATTGTTTAAATTAACCAGGCGTTTGATACAATGTATGTGTCTCATCGTAAAGATAACAGTTTACTGAACATTGTAGGCTAACTGGTTTAGCTGTAGTGTTAGTAGTTTAGAAGTTATGACAGTTTTAAAATCATGTGCGTGCTATTACCCATAAGAATGAACCTAAATTAGAACCCTATCCTTCCGCGCCACAGCCTACTTTGCTGCCCTATTTGACAGTGTAAACGCAAAAATAGTCACTATCGTTTTACACCAGTAACCTTACTAGAGTAGTTGAGTAGTAATGTAAACGGGGTCAGACGCTTGCCGGTATCCTCTTTATAGTTAATTTTAAATTACCTGCGGTTGAAAGTCCTATGCTGCCAACGCTATTTTGAACATATGTTATATATTCTTTTGCGTTACGATGAGCGTATTCTCTTATAATATGATAGTAGTTTCCACATTCATTATGTTTACTACTTACTGATAAATGAATCAAATAATGGGGATATGATGATAATTCACAACCAATGGAGGAATGATTTATGATTTGGATAACTTTTCAGTTCGAAATCGAAATTTCGACAATAATTAACTGGAAACGTCTTAAAACGTGGTTGATTTTTGTTTGTATTTAAAATTTCCTCAAATATGTTATACTCATACAAAAATTACAACCCTTATGTAGGTTTATATTGAGATAACTATGACTATCAATAACGTAACGGGATAAGCAACAAGGCGTAAGTCCTATCCTTTTAACATTAGGCCGTCTTCACCATGATGGAATCAGCGCTTTCGTGTACATTTCTGAGATTCGCAATTTCAAATCAAATTGTACGTATTAGGCTCTTATTTCAATGTATAGTATATAGTTGTGTACTTGCATTGTTTCTGATCTTTCTCGTAGATGATGAGTAATTATCCAGTTATCAAATGGTAAATATAGCAGTAGGGCTCTTGACTAGGGGACTAAATGCTTTTACAGACATATCTTAATTTTAGATTGGCCAATTCAAATGAAATGTATTCCAATATTGCTTAACGCAGTTGAGAAGAGCTGGATTCATAGATTGCATTACATCTATTACTTGTATAGACCAACTTACAACAATACCAGCAAATCATCATAACATTTGTGAGGCGGCATCCCTTTGATGTACGCATGGTGCGAAAGGAAAGCGCCATGTTGCTTATCCCGTTACGTTATTGATAGTCATAGAGATAGCACAGCATGCTAATTTTACTATTTTCTATTGAAGCCCATTCTGAATTTTCGAAATTTGAACTTGAATATCTCGAAAATGAGTTCATGGAATCAATAAGTTTCAAATTTTAACCACACAAAATTCCGTTGATTTACAAAAGTAGTGTGAAAATAGGGGAAAATATAAATTAAATTTGAACTTCCACCCGGAGCAAGATGGCGGCCGTGACGTCACAGTCTAACCTGATTGGTTTGAGGATAGAAAGTCTTTATTCAAAATGCATAAACTAATATAAATAGATCGATCAGAAATGGAACCAAGACGATGATGTTAATCTATAGTTGATATTTTTTCAGGATAATAAATAGAATAGGCCTAGAATAGAACGTCTTTATTCATCATGTCAAAGTCAGTTGGGTCCACAGTCGGCCTAAGAAAGGGCGAGGTTTAGTCAGCTGACCGTTCTTCCACACCTTACCTTATATGAACAACTTAAAAAGTGAAAAACGAATAATATGAAATGTAGATGCAAATTAAATAATACAAATAACTTACACGATAGGACATAGAACAGTTTCAACTTGAGAGTTGATTTGAGAAATATCAGTTTCTTAGTGATAACTTTTGAACGGTATGAGATATCGAAATTCTAATACGCAAGAAACACAGATAATTATGATAGCTTCAAGATGATATAAGTTATAACTATTCAAGTCATGTCACATAACTGTCAAACGTATTTTTTTATTTTTTTATTTTTTTTTAAAAATACATCTTTTCATCTGTATACGCTTGACAGTTATGCGACATGGCTTGAATAGTTGAAACTCATAATCTTGAAGCCATTATAATTATCTGTGTTTCTCGCGTATTGGAATTTCGATATCTCATACCATTCAAAAGTTATCACCAAAAAAACTGATATTTCTGTAAATCGAATCCCATGGACTCTACATGATAACAATTAGTCCACATAACAGTGAACATAATACAATACAGGTACAATAATTTAACTCCAAACTAACCACATTTGACCAAATGACGGGTACCACAAAAGTGTGCTCGTTCCCATATTCTCATCACCATAGATATTTATTACCTCACCGAGACACGTGCTCTTGCAGCAGATAGTAACATATGCTCGTTCCAATCTCGGCGCCCATATTGGACATTCACAAATAGAATCTTAGTAAGGCATTCTATAAAACTATATTATCACTGTCGAATATGGAGAAAAGCTCCTGGTTTGCAAAGCGGTGTGAAGCTACTGCCGAGACACAAATATGTAGGCCTACGCCTTCTTAAGAGTTCACGGGAGTCGATTTGGAAGAATATCAGTTTTTTGGTGATAACTTTCGAACGGTATGAGATATCGAAATTCTATCGGAGAGGAAAATCAGATATATATTTATTCAATACCTTCAAAATGAAATTGATCATAACCACTTATCTAATATCGCATAGCTGTTGTGTCGCGTATACAGCTATACATGCAGCTTATGCGACATGACTTGAATAGTTATTACTTATATCATCTCGAAGCTATTATAATTATCTGTGTTTTCTATGAATTAAAATTTCGATATCTCATACCGTTAAAAAGTTATCACCAAGAAACTGATATTTCGCTAAATCGACTCCCATGGACTGAACGTTGAGTCACGTGTCTCGGTGATGTTTACAAACTCCTCACAAACATTCTAGGGTTATCAAGAGTGAATGGACGGATCAGCAAGGGTGTTGCTTGTAGGCGATCCTGAAGCCTCTACCGACAATGTTTCCATTGGTCCGCACAGCTATTGTGAACGGCCCGTTGGAATTATCTAAAACAACACAAATTAAAACTAGATTCTTTCGTTTCCCCGCCTTTTTGACGTCAGAATACTCGACATCCAATCATTGGACTGTTTAAACTGTGATAAACTTGACATATCCAATCGGGGTATGTCTCTGAATAACTGCAAATAATACAGATCTGACTGGATGATTGATAAGCCACGCCTATTTTTATCCAGTCATCAATTACGACAACACAATCCTGAAAAACTAGATTTTTGACGTCAAAATACACAATATCCAATCATTGGACTGTTGAAACTGTGGTAAGCATGACATATTCAATCAAATCATTTCTCAATAATTGCAAATGATACCGATCTAACTGGATGATTAATAAGTCACGCCTATTTGTATCCAATCATCAATTAGGCCCTAAGCGACAACACAATCCTGAAACTGGATTTTAATTAATAGGCTTGATGCCAATATTTATTCTCATGATTATAAAAAAAACTAGAAATCATCAACACAATTTCAGTAATGATGATTGTGTTTTTATCCCCCAGAGACCATGAGTCATGACGTAGACGTTACTGATTCTGTATAGAAACATGAAGAGTATCAAGTAACTGTGATGTCTACGTCACGACTCTGAAAAAGAGCAGGGTCCTTGAGGACGAATGAATTAATGAATTACAATTTCTGAAATTGAGAAGATGATTTCTAGTTTTCTCTAAAATTAGGGAAATAAATATCATCATTATTTGTGGAAATCTATTTTCAGGGTTGTGATGTCCTTTGAACACTTGGATAAGAAATAATTGTTCAAGGTTATATTTGTTGATGGGGCTTACAAACCAAGCAGGGTTTACAAAGTCTCCGGAAATAATTGTAATATTTGCATGTAGCTATTTATCATATCGAAAGTAAACATAAATTTATCACAAATACAACAGAATGAGTGAAGATAAAAATGGAAGATTTGAGAAGGTGAGATAGGGCACTCGATACAAAATTGGAAAGTCCAATTTTATTAAATTTCAACAGTGCAGAAAAAATGATAATGAAATTGGAAAATGTTATATTCTAAAATAAGTCATGGATAATTCGACACATATCTTTCAAGCTGCCTTTCCATAAATATGTAAGCAAAGCGAAACGAAACAAAACAAAAACAATTAGTCAATAGCCAATCACAGGCCTGAAAACCTCTAGGAGTCCATGTTGGAATTTTGCAACATGGCGGCCAAGATGAGTTGGACCAAACTCAACTTTTTTCGTTGCGAATAAAAATCGCTATTGCGCAATCGCTAGTGTCCACTTCCGTTCACGGCACATCGAGTGCTACTCAGTCCAAAATGAAATCACTAGGATGCGCTAGAATTGTGCGAAATTATTTCGCCCATCATGGAAACAGCTATGTGAATTCATCACGCAAAGTTTCACAGTCATTTTTTTTATGGAAAGCTAGCTTTAGTGCTCAAGCTAGAATACGAAGTTGATGTAACAATACATTAGAACTACTCTCTTTCATATCACGGTCTCTTGGGCTGCACAATGTGATGCAATAGGGTATTCTCAAGTGACGTCACCCATTGTTGAAAGAGAGACAACAATGTGCAGCGTTAAATGACCTCGCTGTCGATGCGCCTTAAAACCCTAATATTAATTAATCAACAATGTGCACCAGTTGGAATTGGCCAATCAGAATATTTGGTAGTCCACCAGTTTGCTGTGTTGCTATACTAACGATTGTTTGTCGTTTGTTACGTGCGAACACCCTATTGAGTCTGGCTCTAACCCAAGGTATCTATATATGGCAGAAAAATGGGAAGATAAGATGCATGAGAATCAATAAGAAATTATAGAGTCCACTTTCACCTAATCACAGAAGTACAGAACAAAAGTTAGAATGTCGTTCGTCTCACCGATTACCGGCGCGTCTTTAGTAAAGTCCACCTCCGTTGACGCGTCGTTGAGGCGCTCGCCGCACAGCCGCAAGCCGTTGACGACGATGTAATCGTCCGGACAGTTGAACGTCTCGACGCCGGCCTGACGCGGGTCAATCAGCGAGACGCCATCTTGAATACGACAACAAACATTCAACAATTTTTTCTCAATCTTATTTCCATTCTGTTGTTATAATCAAAATTTCGCATGAATTGAATGTATCATTGAATGAATTGGAACTGTTTGAAAATAGCGACTTCTCCCGGGAATCGAACCCGGATCTCCAGATTAACGGTCTGACTTGTTGCCAATTCCGCCAGAGAGGAAGATCTTCTTGAACATTGTCAATTTTTAATATATATATATATATATATATATATATATATATATATATATATATATATATATATATATATATATATATAAATATATATATATATATATATATATATATATATATATATATATATACATATTTATATATATAATATATATATATATATATATATATATATATATATATATATATATATATATATATATATATATATATATATATATATATATATATATATATATATATATATATATATATATATATATATATATATATATATATATATATATATATATATATATATATATATATATATATATATATATATATATATATATATATATATATATATATATATATATATATATATATATGTGTGTGTATGTGTGTGTGTATGTGTGTGTGTGGTGCTCGAACCTGCGTCGACGTTGATGATCTGGAACACCCCAGCGTTTGCGTACGTAACGCTACAGTAGTTCGCTTCTTTACGGATACAGATGGCGTAGTTCAAGTTGTTCTTAAACAGACATAACAACAGAACATCAAATAATGGAACATTTATTACTCAGCATTAGATAATACAAAGATACCAGACTTGTCTAACGTTATCTAACGTTAGATAAAAGTTCATCCGAATGTATGAATGTGACAATATATAATGTACCAAATTATAACCTCTATTCGTCGTTTTTGAAGGGACCAGAAAAATGAAACCATCCTTGCAGGAAAATGATTGATCCAGGAAAGTTTAATACGTACTGATTATATCATGGAAGTATGGGGTGAGTGAAAGTGAATGATACAAGCAGGAAAACGATGGATCCGGGAACGATGCATGGAGGTTTCACTGTATATCAATATATTGTTCATAAAATTCTGGCTTAGGCCTGCAATTGAGGTAGAAGAATCCAATCGTTTTATATATATATGTATCTTTA
This sequence comes from Brachyptera risi, assembly GCA_964007535.1. Taxonomy (NCBI): domain Eukaryota; kingdom Metazoa; phylum Arthropoda; class Insecta; order Plecoptera; family Taeniopterygidae; genus Brachyptera; species Brachyptera risi. Next base: position 10,961,971 of record OZ023339.1, on the reverse strand, counting down.
TTCAGACTCTGTCTTACATTAAAAGGTTGCAAAAACACAGAATAAAAATCAATTAATTCGTCGAATCTGTGAAACAATCATATATCATGAAAGTTCCAGGTTTAATTGTACATTAACAAAGAACCACATTCTCATCATTATACAGAAATTTCTCAGAGAAAAATCTCTGAACAAAAGTTCCTTATATTCAAGACTTCACAACACCTGATGAAATGACAAGTTATTTCAATTATTCCCAGAGACTGTGTGGTTCTGTCTCCCTCTCCATATCGATATCTCTTTTCTCCTTCAGCTCTCTTCCATAGCCATTTGCTCTTTTCTCCCCTTCATTCACTCTCTCCCATTTCTCTATCTTCACTCTATATCTCTTTGTCTCTCTCCCTCTCTCCTCTCTCTCCTCTATATCTCCTATTTCTCTCTTCTTTCTTCCCTCTCTCTCCTCTCTCGTCCCCTTTCTTCCCAGACTCTCTTTGTCCTCTTTCGATCATCACTCCAACCTCCAGTCTCTTTCCCCATATTTTATGATACTCATCTTCTCATCATCTCAGTCTGTAAGTATATATAATCGTACTTATTGATATATTATATTGTTTATAAATAAAGCACAGGGGGCGCATTCCTGTACGATTTAATCCGGTTTTAGTGATATTGGTACTAACTTGGTATTCCTAAAAAGATAGACCCGCAAATAATACCAGAAAAGCAGGATTAACTTAAACCTGCCAGAGAGCGGGTTTAGCGTGTTTTAAGATTCACTTCAAGATTTCAAATATTAATTTAAATATCCAATATAGTGAATATCGTCACGGGAATGCAATTTCTAGAATAAGAACTGAAGGCAACGGAATGCGAATGTTTTGAAATAATTTTACCATCAGTTTTATTATTAATAATTCATTTGCCAGAATTCTTTTCGATGCTCGTATTCTTATGTTGTTCTAAGAGCATATATTCACATCGGCAGATCGGTTGCAACGTTAGCGCGGCTGCATCCAGAGGAAGACGGACGGGGTTCGAGGCCACTTGGGTCAACTTTTTGTTTTTCATTTAATTTCATTGAAAATTGTGCTTTAGGCTGAGATTTGATTTAGTTCAAGTTTCGTTGAAATTGGATGATATTTAGGTACATTTTAGCTGATTTGTAACAACATTTGTCAAAAAACTGTTTTACCGACGTACTAACCTACGCTTTCCTTAAACCTACTATAAAACTCGTACAGGAATACGAAGTTGAACCTCTCTAAAACCGGTATTAACACGGTATTAACTTGGACTAGGTTTATCTAGATAACACCAATTGTACAGGAATGCACCCCCAGGTGCTTAAGCTATGTGAAATCTTCGTACGTAGTATCACCATCCTTCTCTGCATCCCTCTGCCTTAGAGAACTTAATACGATTAGGCTGCGGTCTAATCTATGTTGTATCAATGGGGTACAACATATTGTCTACCCCGGCGCCGTAAAACCTGATATAGATCAACTCTCTCTCTCTCTCTCTCTCTCTCTCTCTCACCAGGTATCCGCTCCGCGTGCCTATACCCCCCGGCACGTGTTGGTAGTTGAAGCTCTCGACCGTCCCGCTTGCTCCGCGGTAGAACTGCAGGCAGTTCCGCGGAGCTGCCAGCTCGTCTCCGCGGTGCAGCTGCGTGACCTTGATGCGGTACTGCCGGCCGGGGCTCTGGGACAGCACGGACAGCCGGATCGGCTCGTGGGACTCGTCCCAGTCGAGGTACACTGCAATCAGAGAACGGTTAGGTTAGGTTGGGTTAGGTTAGGTTAGTCGAGGTACGTTGCGGACAGAGATCGGTTAGATTATGTTAGGTTAGGTCGGGTTAGGTTAGGCGAGGTACGTTTCGGACAGAGAACGGTTAGGTTAGGTTAGGCGAGGTACGTTGGGGACAGAGAACGGTTAGGTTAGGTTAGGCGAGGTACGTTGCGGACAGAGAATGGTTAGGTTAGGCAAGGTACGTTGCGGACAGAGAACGGTTAGGTTGTGTTGGGTTAGGTTAGGTGAGGTATGTTGCGGACAGAGAACAGTTAGGTTAGGCGAGGTACGTTGCGGACAGAGAACGGTTAGGTTAGGTTGGGTTAGTCGAGGTACGTTGCGAACAGAGAACGGTTAGGTTAGGTTAGGCGAGGTACGTTGCGGACAGAGAACGGTTAGGTTAGGTTAGTCGAGGTACGTTGCGAACAGAGAACGGTTAAGTTAGGTTAGGCGAGGTACGTTGCGGACAGAGAACGGTTAGGTTAGGCAAGGTACGTTGCGGACAGAGAACGGTTAGGTTAGGTTAGTCGAGGTACGTTGCGAACAGAGAACGGTTAGGTTAGGTTAGGCGAGGTACGTTGCGGACAGAGAACGGTTAGGTTAGGCAAGGTACGTTGCGGACAGAGAACGGTTAGGTTGGGTTGGGTTGGGTTAGTCGAGGTATGTTGCGGACAGAGAACAGTTAGGTTAGGCGAGGTACGTTGCGGACAGAGAACGGTTAGGTTAGGTTGGGTTAGTCGAGGTACGTTGCGAACAGAGAACGGTTAGGTTAGGTTAGGCGAGGTACGTTGCGGACAGAGAACGGTTAGGTTAGGTTGGGTTAGGTAAGGCGAGGTACGTTGCGGACAGAGAACGGTTAGGTTAGGTTAGGCGAGGTACGTTGCGGACAGAGAACGGTTAGGTTAGGTTGGGTTAGGTTAGTCGAGGTACGTTGCGGACAGAGAACGGTTAGGTTAGGTTGGGTTAGGTTAGGCGAGGTACGTTGCGGACAGAGAACGGTTAGGCTAGGTTAGGTTAGGTTAGGCGAGGTACGATGCGGACAGAGAACGGTTAGGTTAGGTTGGGTTAGGTTAGGCGAGGTACGTTGCGGACAGAGAACGGTTAGGTTAGGTTAGGTTAGGCGAGGTACGTTGCGGACAGAGAACGGTTAGGTTAGGTTGGGTTGGGTTAGGTTAGTCGAGGTACGTTGCGTTCGTCACATTCGACATCTGCTTTCGCATAGTTGATGACCGGCTTCGCACTGAAACGTAAGTCTTCCTAAACCATGTTATTCATTCCCCAACACTAAAATACAGTCCACTTAATTTTATCTCTATCACGGCGCCCTTTAGCGCTAACATAAACAATGAATATGAATGTACTTATAGAACAATAATGAAAGTAATTATCACATATTCTGAAGAACATCCATGATTTCAACTCTCTCTCAATTCATCTATCAATACTATATAATTCTTGTTATCTTCATGTATTTGGATGAGCGAAGCGAAGACTCAATTTCGCCATACCCGAAAACAAAGTGCCTGTTTTTTTGTTTTGTTTTTTTTCTTTGTTAGTTTTTTTGTTCGCGCTCCACAGGTCAGACGAAAGTTCAAAATCAGTTCAAACTTGGCACACACAAGTATCCTTATCCAATTCGATACTGTATAGTTTTGAGGCGCGATCGGTCGAACCACTTCTGAGAAAACTCATTCCAAAGTTTTCAAAAATCCCATTAGAATAACCCAGAGGAAAACATTCGTGAAAAATATTTCATCTGAGAGGATTCAAATTTTCAGGGAATTTTAATCTGATAATGATACACATTATTCCGAACTTTCACTCAAATCGGATCAGCCGTTTCGATGTAAAAAAATATATAATGTAATTTGTGTTAATTATTCAAAGCTATTAAGATACCTATTAAATCAAAGCAACAAGTGTCACCACTTGATTGTAAACGATTAAAACAAAGCCTTCTTTATTATCATATAAATTATTAATGGAAAATAAGATGGCAGTGATGTAATAGTTTGGATCTCAAGGTGGATATATATAATAACCAATCCAAAGATACGTTGATATGTTCCAGCTCATCCATCAACGCGGAAACACATGACGCGTTTGCCTAGTTTAGGTAAAATAAACCATGATTGATTCATATTTATTTCTAGTTTATGCTGCTCTGAAAATTAATTTGTGATTAATTAGATTTATGGATGGAGGTTAGATTGGTTCAGGTGAGTCGAAGTATACTGAGGCCAGAGAATTGGCTCAAATGTTTTATTTCATGAAGACTCATTTTACTAGGCCTACTTGTATCGTATCTCTCCTACGGAGAAGGTAACAACCGTACTGAAAACTAATAGTCAAATAATTGACGATCCTAACATTTAACTGCCCTAAACTTGTACTTTTGAGCAACCTGTACATATAGCATAATTATACAAAATATGGATAATTGAATGAGAGTATAGAACTAATAATTGAATTAATACAATAAAATACGGGACAAATCACAAAATGAACAATAATTGTGAAAGCTCAGGAAATATTTCTAATGAGAAAAAGCTCAAAACCAACAAGCACTTTCTTTGATCCATCCTGACTTGGTTTTTCTTGGTTTCCCACAGTCCTCAAAGCAAATGCTTGGATGAAGTACTAATTGGCCACGACCATTAATTAGTAGAGTGATAGGCCTAATTATAACATTATAGGCCTATCACTAATTTAATTTGTCGATTGTGCAAAATTATAAACTTTACATCTGCTGTCAAGGGAAAGAAGTGATCATTGCCCAAGAGACTTAGTTCAAAGTGGAAGATATCAACATTCGTGTGTTTATACTGAAATACTTTTATCTACAGCGAAAAATTATGGTCACAGACAGCGCAGTCCTGGGGTTGAAGTTCATTGGTTTTAAATAATTAAAATGGGGTGGTAAGATCGCCCTTGTGGTGCCCCGTCCAAACGATCCTACCTTACATCCATAGCCTTAATTGGGGAACAATGATTTTGTATCAAGTTTCGATGTTATTAAAAATATATATATATATATATATATATATATATATATATATATATATATATATATATATATATATATATATATATTTCTGCCAAATAAAGTTGAAGATAAAAATGTGAGATATGTATAGACAAAAATCACGAAGATTTGAAAATGGACTGAAAATTTGTGAAGATGATAGTAAAAAAGAAGAGTAAAATGAGAGTTATTGTTCTCACCGTGTTGACCCGTGTTGACCCCGCAGAGAACAGGAACAATATTGTTCCTGTTCTGGCCGCTGACGATGAACTGGTCGTCGACGCAAGTCCCCGCCGTCGGCCCTTTCAACTGTCACACAGAACATTTTTTTTTTTTTTTTTCAATTCAACAAAAGAACATAGATCATACATATAAATATATGAACAGTCACGTGATGTCCACAAAGCCCTAAAGAGCTTGACTGTGGATTAAATATGGAGAAATAATGGGACAGAATATTGCATAGTGCGATGGTTGAAGCAGAAGTATACATAAAACAAGGTCGAATAAAATACAAAATGAATTGAATATCTTAGAAAATGAACAAGGTGGTGAGTTGAACAGTGAAAGTGAATAATGAATATAGATATAACAAACAATAAGTGAAAAATTTGAAATATTGAGAAACAATATGCTGAAACACGTTTTATACAACACTCTTCAGTCAAGACAATTCACAGTTGAGATAAATAACCATTTCTTAATTTCTAATTTAATTGACTCAGGCACAGTATTACCAAGTCCAGTTAGTATTAATCTGAGAGTTGGTGAAAACAAATACCACAGGTAACCATGGTGATAACAAGTTTAAAATGTCAGATAAAGGCTAACTGGACTTGGTAATACCCGACCTTACATATGTTCATATTTCTTGAATTTACTGGTATTCCACTGAATATAACTGGTACAGTATATTCAAGTCGTCTTTGTCCTTTGTCCATATATATTATTGTAATCAGGAATTTTAATTGTTTAGGAGTCTTAATGTGGTATTTAAAGAGTAATCATTCAATGGCATGAATGGCATCAGAACCAGAACAACACGACTCCGTGCTACACCAATCTCAACTCCGTTTACTTTCGTGGTTTGTGCTACGTACAACATGCTTATGAGCGAGGGGCAACGTGCGCTGACCAATCAGAGAGCGAGTTTCTCCCGGTTGCATGAACACTTGCTACGTGCCCTGAGAGATGAGCTATGTGCATCTTTCCTAGAGGCAACGTGCGCTGACCAATCAGAGAGTGAGTTTCTCCCGGTTGCATGAACACTTGCTACATGCGCCAAGAGATGAGCTATGTGCATCTTTCCTAGAGGCAACATGCGCTGACCAATCAGAGAGTGAGTTTCTCCCGGTTGCATGAACACTTGCTACATGCGCCAAGAGATGGGCTATGTGCATCTTTCCTAGAGGCAACGTGCGCTGACCAATCAGAGAGTGAGTTTCTCCCGGTTGCATGAACACTTGCTACATGCGCCAAGAGATGAGCTATGTGCATCTTTCCTAGAGGCAACGTGCGCTGACCAATCAGAGAGTGAGTTTCTCCCGGTTGCATGAACACTTGCTACATGCGCCAAGAGATGGGCTATGTTCATCTTTCCTAGAGGCAACGTGCGCTGACCAATCAGAGAGTGAGTTTCTCCCGGTTGCATGAACACTTGCTACGTGCGCCAAGAGATGAGCTATGTGCATCTTTCCTAGAGGCAACATGCGCTGACCAATCAGAGAGTGAGTTTTTCCCGGTTGCATGAACACTTGCTACGTGCGCCAAGAGATGGGCTATGTGCATCTTTCCTAGAGGCAACGTGCGCTGACCAATCAGAGAGTGAGTTTCTCCTGGTTGCATGAACACTTGCTACGTGCGCCAAGAGATGGGCTATGTGCATCTTTCCTAGAGGCAACGTGCGCTGACCAATCAGAGAGTGAGTTTCTCCCGGTTGCACGAACACTTGCTACGTGCGCTAAGAGATGGGCTATGTGCATCTTTCCTAGAGGCAACATGCGCTGACCAATCAGAGAGTGAGTTTCTCCCGGTTGCATGAACACTTGCTACGTGCGCCAAGAGATGGGCCATGTTCATCTTTCCTAGAGGCAACGTGCGCTGACCAATCAGAGAGTGAGTTTCTCCCGGTTGCATGAACACTTGCTACGTGCGCCAAGAGATGGGCTATGTGCATCTTTCCTAGAGGCAACGTGCGCTGACCAATCAGAAAGTGAGTTTCTCCCGGTTGCATGAACACTTGCTACATGCGCCAATTGTGCATCTTTCCTAGAGGCAACATGCGCTGACCAATCAGAGAGTGAGTTTCTCCCGGTTGCATGAACACTTGCTACGTGCGCCAAGAGATGGGCTATGTGCATCTTTCCTAGAGGCAACGTGCGCTGACCAATCAGAGAGTGAGTTTCTCCCGGTTGCATGAACACTTGCTACGTGCGCCAAGAGATGGGCTATGTTCATCTGTTCTAGAGGCAACGTGCGCTGACCAATCAGAGAGTGAGTTTCTCCCGGTTGCATGAACACTTGCTACGTGCGCCAAGAGATGGGCCATGTTCATCTTTCCTTGAGGCAACGTGCGCTGACCAATCAGAGAGTGAGTTTCTCCCAGTTGCATGAACACTTGCAACGTGCGCCAAGAGATGGGCTATGTTCATCTTTCCTAGAGGCAACGTGCGCTGACCAATCAGAGAGTGAGTTTCTCCCGGTTGCATGAACACTTGCTACATGCGCCAATTGTGCATCTTTCCTAGAGGCAACATGCGCTGACCAATCAGAGAGTGAGTTTCTCCCGGTTGCATGAACACTTGCTACATGCGCCAAGAGATGGGCTATGTGCATCTTTCCTAGAGGCAACGTGCGCTGACCAATCAGAGAGTGAGTTTCTCCCGGTTGCATGAACACTTGCTACGTGCGCCAAGAGATGGGCTATGTTCATCTGTTCTAGAGGCAACGTGCGCTGACCAATCAGAGAGTGAGTTTCTCCCGGTTGCATGAACACTTGCTACGTGCGCCAAGAGATGGGCCATGTTCATCTTTCCTTGAGGCAACGTGCGCTGACCAATCAGAGAGTGAGTTTCTCCCAGTTGCATGAACACTTGCAACGTGCGCCAAGAGATGGGCTATGTGCATCTTTCCTAGAGGCAACGTGCGCTGACCAATCAGAGAGTGAGTTTCTCCCGGTTGCATGAACACTTGCTACATGCGCCAAGAGATGGGCTATGTGCATCTTTCCTAGAGGCAACGTGCGCTGACCAATCAGAGAGCGAGTTTCTCCCGGTTGCATGAACACTTGCAACGTGCGCCAAGAGATGGGCTATGTGCATCTTTCCTAGAGGCAACGTGCGCTGACCAATCAGAGAGTGAGTTTCTCCCGGTTGCATGAACACTTGCTACATGCGCCAAGAGATGGGCTATGTGCATCTTTCCTAGAGGCAACATGCGCTGACCAATCAGAGAGCGAGTTTCTCCCGGTTGCATGAACACTTGCTACATGCGCCAAGAGATGAGCTATGTGCATCTTTCCTAGAGGCAACATGTGCTGACCAATCAGAGAGTGAGTTTCTCCCAGTTGCATGAACACTTGCAACGTGCGCCAAGAGATGGGCTATGTGCATCTTTCCTAGAGGCAACGTGCGCTGACCAATCAGAGAGTGAGTTTCTCCCAGTTGCATGAACACTTGCAACGTGCGCCAAGAGATGGGCTATGTGCAACTTTCCTAGAGGCAACGTGCGCTGACCAATCAGAGAGTGAGTTTCTCTCGGTTGCATGAACACTTGCAACGTGCGCTGAGAGATGGGCTATGTTCATTTTTCCTAGAGGCAACGTGCGCTGACCAATCAGAGAGTGAGTTTCTCCCAGTTGCATGAACACTTGCAACGTGCGCCAAGAGATGGGCTATGTGCATCTTTCCTAGAGGCAACATGCGCTGACCAATCAGAGAGTGAGTTTCTCCCAGTTGCATGAACACTTGCAACGTGCGCCAAGAGATGGGCTATGTGCATCTTTCCTAGAGGCAACGTGCGCTGACCAATCAGAGAGTGAGTTTCTCTCGGTTGCATGAACACTTGCAACGTGCGCTGAGAGATGGGCTATGTTCATTTTTCCTAGAGGCAACGTGCGCTGACCAATCAGAGAGTGAGTTTCTCCCAGTTGCATGAACACTTGCAACGTGCGCCAAGAGATGGGCTATGTGCATCTTTCCTAGAGGCAACGTGCGCTGACCAATCAGAGAGTGAGTTTCTCCCGGTTGCATGAACACTTGCTACATGCGCCAAGAGATGGGCTATGTGCATCTCTCCTTGAGGCAACGTGCGCTGACCAATCAGAGAGCGAGTTTCTCCCAGTTGCATGAACACTTGCAACGTGCGCCAAGAGATGGGCTATGTGCATCTTTCCTAGAGGCAACGTGCGCTGACCAATCAGAGAGTGAGTTTCTCCCGGTTGCATGAACACTTGCTACATGCGCCAAGAGATGGGCTATGTGCATCTTTCCTAGAGGCAACGTGCGCTGACCAATCAGAGAGTGAGTTTGTCCCGATTGCATGAACACTTGCTACGTGCGCTAAGAGATGGGCTATGTGCATCTCTCCTAGAGGCAACGTGCGCTGACCAATCAGAGAGTGAGTTTCTCTCGGTTGCATTAACATTTGCAACGTGCGCTGAGAGATGGGCTATGTTCATTTTTCTAGAGGCAACGTGCGCTGACCAATCAGAGAGTGAGTTTCTCCCGATTGCACGAACACTTGCTACGTGCGCCAAGAGATGGGCTATGTGCATCTTTCCTAGAGGCAACGTGCGCTGACCAATCAGAGAGTGAGTTTCTCCCGGTTGCATGAACACTTGCTACATGCGCCAAGAGATGGGCTATGTGCATCTTTCCTAGAGGCAACGTGCGCTGACCAATCAGAGAGTGAGTTTCTCCTGGTTGCATGAACACTTGCTACGTGCGCCAAGAGATGGGCTATGTTCATCTCTCCTAGAGGCAACGTGCGCTGACCAATCAGAGAGTGAGTTTCTCTCGGTTGCATGAACACTTGCAACGTGCGCTGAGAGATGGGCTATGTTCATTTTTTAAGAGGCAACGTGCGCTGAGACCCACAATGCAACGGGAGCTTTGTTTACTTGTCTGAACTGTTAGACCCAACTTGTCGTCTGTCGTCAGTAAACCGGTCTGCACGAGATATAACATCAGTTTTTGGCACTCTCATTTGAGTAATTAATGGTCCAACAGTATCTATAGAAGCTCATATGGTTTGATTGGATACATTTGGTGTATGTAATTTTTTGTGGTGATATAACCACAATTTAAAGTTTATGACGTGAATAACGTTGTCACAGCGCTACACAGTGAACGTATTCTAGCGCTGACCGCACTTTGTTCCGAAAAAATAATGGAAAGATGTCTTGATAACGATAATCAAGGGAGATCTACCAACATCACCATTTTCATTGTCTCTATATATCATATGCGATAGTAGTAGCTTCCCGTCTGAACATATTGTAGTGAAACTGCTTCACAACATTCAGAAGTATCCTAAAGAATACTGTCGATCCATAATAAGCATTCACAATATGTTACTTGTTATTTGTATGTAACGGTACGCTGTGAGGTGAACATCGATGACAAGTATATCGAGTGTTACTACGTTACATAGACCTATACAACTGATCTTTCCTCTTCCGTTATCATTTAATGTTAATCATTATGATTTTCAACGAATAATGTCTCATTCTTATGATGTATTTTTCAATGGATCATTTTCATAATTATAATAACAGGCCTCCTAGCAGCCGAGATCGCTAGTAATGCATTCTGGGCGTTTTAGTACCTGTTCAAAAAGTTGGTCTGCTTATCCACAGGGTTAAAGCCAGAACACCAAGATATATAACTTGCATTATCTCTCATCTTACTCACTCTGACAGTGCGTAAATCTCTCAGTATATAGTAAACATATAAATGTTGAAACTACTATCATATTATATCTTGTTACGTTCAATGTAACGCACAATAATATAAATCAAACGTGCTAAATAGCATTGGTAACATGGGACTTTCGAACTCGGGTGATAACATCTCGTTCTAGTTCAAACGATCGCCACTACATGGCTCATTTTTTTCGAAAATGGTCTATTGTGTGTCTTGAACTGTTATCAAGTTTTATGACTATTTATACATACAAGTGCTCACTCTATGAGGTACTTTCACCTCAATATTCTCATCCGGAGGGTCACATCGTTTATCCGATGATTTATGATAACCAAAGGTGGAAAGATCAGTTGTATGTAACAGTAACACTCGATATTTTTACCTCTCAGCGTACCGTTACATACAAATAACAAGTAACATATTGTGAATGTTTCTTACCTCTCAGCGTACCGTTACATACAAATAACAAGTAACATATTGTGAATGTTTCTTACCTCTCAGCGTACCGTTACATACAAAATAACATTTAACATATTGTGAATGTTTCTTACCTCTCAGCGTACCGTTACATACAAGTAACATATTGTGAATGTTTCTTACCTCTCAGCGTACGGTTACATACAAATAACATTTAACATATTGTGAATGTTTCTTACCTCTCAGCGTACCGTTACATACAAATAACAAGTAACATATTGTGAATGTTTCTTACCTCTCAGCGTACCGTTACATACAAATAACATTTAACATATTGTGAATGTTTCAATTACCTCTCAGCGTACCGTTACATTCAAATAACAAGTAACATATTGTGAATGTTTCAATTACCTCTCAGCGTACCGTTACATACAAATAACAAGTAACATATTGTGAATGTTTATTACGGATCGATAGTATTTTATAAGATGTGGTGTGAACTCTTCACGGTGTGAAGCAGTTTCACTAGTATATTTATCATCTGAAATGTCACTGCGATCGTTCATGTGTCATGTTGACACTGAAAATGTTACCCTGCAGGTAAGTTATTCGAGTTTTGCTCGAGCCTAGCACCAACAGCTTACCTCGAACGCGACGAAGTCTAGTCGCACCTGAGTCACGTGGGGATCGGCCTTGTCCACGAGTAGAGTGCACTCTTTGTGTGACGTCACGCTAGCCGGCTGGCTGACGAAGTACGTCGTGTTCTGAGATGTGCGCGCGCCGCACGAACTGTGGGCTGTCGATATAAGTGTGAATAATTTCTTCCATCATCATTATTATTATCATAGGTACTTTCACTATTATTATCATTTTTATTATTTAAATTCTTGCAATTGCACGTAAATGTGCGGTGGCAAGTTCCCTAACTACCGCTATCCCACCACCTCCCTAGCCCTCTTAACGGAATAACTTCAACTTAATTTCTTCCCCATCAATAACACTTCTACTAAGTCCATTCCAGTCTCTACCTGTCCTATTCAAGAGAGAGAATTTACCGACATCTAATCTAGCCCCTTTATGACTACCGCTCTATCATGACCTTGCCTACCTCCATACCCTGACTCATTCCTTTCAATCAACTTATGCAGCTCCCCCCATCCCCCCTCTCCCTGCATTACCCTGAAGAAATTACATGAACTATCCTCCTTCCTACATATTTCCAATTTCTGCCATCCCAGGTCTCGCATCATCTCAGTTGGACTCTCCAACATTCTCACCCCATTTACTTCATTTACCTCTGGGTATTTTTACAGGCGAATACTATACAGATACTCACAGACACAACAGACGCCATAGCCATGTGCGCACGGCCCCCCGGACTGTCCGCCCATACTGCGACACTCCATGTGGTGGTAACAAGTCCCCTTGATACCGTCTGACGTCAGACACGGCTCGTTGGAGAACTTGATCACGGTGAACAGATTCAAAACTGGAAATAAACAACACGTGATTCATTGAGGACCCTTTCAGTGACTTCCACTTGAAATAACTTCCTAGGACTAACTGGAGAGGCTAGATACTGGGGGATGAGAGTGGCCAACTTGGTGACTGTTTTCTATTGGCATTGATGAGTAACACTATAAACTCAATGCTATTGGGTACTGAAATATCTCTCGTGTGAACGCCATTTTTGGTCCAGAATTCAGATCAGATGACTAGAGAGGCTAGATACTTGATAAGAGAGTGGCCAACTTGGTGACTGTTTTCTATTGGCCACTGAAATATCTCTCGTATGGACGCCATTTGTTGTCCAGAATTCAGATCAGATGACTAGAGTTCAGAGAGTGGCCAACTTGGTGACTGTTTTCTATTGGCTACTGAAATATCTCTCACATGGACGCCATTTTTGGTCCAGAATTCAGATCAGATGTTTGAGAACGTGTTGCTATAGACTGCATTTACATCGGTTAGGAAACCACTTCAGTTGAAAATTCTGGCATCTTATTGACTTACTAGTAAGCTTAAAACACTTTTGGACAAAAAATGTGGACAAAATATGGCGTCCCACGCGGAAGTTGACCACCGTGTTCCCCAGCATCTATAGCCTCTCTAGGACTGACTAGCTACAAGAGAGTGGGAGCTTCATTGGTTTTTACTGATGACTCAGATCTATTGGCATTGGTGAATGATAATAGGCCTATACGAGGTGATGGGATGATGACATGTAAGATTGTTTTATTTTGTGTTTTTGGATGGTGGGAAGGAGCCATCGGTCGTGGCCTGTTGTTAAGGAACCATCCCAGTATCAACCTAAACGACAGATGGAATACATAAAAAAACACCTATATGTCAGGATGGTCGACCATGACGAGAATCGACTCCGGTCTCCTGAATGACGGTTCAGTGTGCTAGCCACTCCATAACTCGTCTCAGTGATTGGATAATATTTACCAGAAAACCCAAATACCATGGCAACATGTCCTGTCCTCATGTATTTGTAGCACAAAATCTCAGCACTTCTCCATCATGATGTGGGTCAGGGATATGTCAAGTTACGCATTCCAAGAGAACCCTGACCCGTGAAATATCAACCCCTTCTATCTATGACTATCAATAACGTAACGGGATAAGCAACATGGCGCTTTCCCTTCGCACCATGCGTATATCAAAGAGATGCCGCCTCACAAATGTTATGATGATTTGTTTATCAGCAAAGATATTATGCATACCATTATCACCTTATTCATATTGGGATTTAAAGGCACACTATATTGATGGCTACGATCTATTGGCGTAGGTGAATGATGAATGAGATGATGGGATGATGATATGAAAGGTTATTTTATTAGGAGTTTTGAATGGTGGGAAGAAGTCGGTCGTGGCCTGTTGTTAAGGAACCATCCCAGTATCAACCTGAACGACAGAGGGAAACCACGAAAAACCTCTATAAGGATGACCGAGACGCGTGGCCGAGTGGTAACACACTGAATCGTCATTCGGGAGACCGGGGCTCGATTCCCGCCATGGTCGACCATTATTACCATTAGTTTTATGGTCAACTCAATTCCATCACTCTTTTATTTTATCTATTTTCATTTTATGTCAAGTTTTAATTTAGTCAGCTTTAATTAGTCATAATTATAGAGAATAAATCGGAAACAAAGTGTGAACAAAATCAAGTAAAGGCGTTTTGTCGACGGGTACATTTAAAAACCCTTCAGCCAATCAGAACACTTGATGACGTCAGGGCACGCGCTCCACCAAGCACCAAGTCTCAACACGCACATGCAACGATTGCAACCGTTTCAGACGAGACAAGTAAACAATGAATTTCCCGGCTCCCAAATTCAAAAAAATTAATTCCGTGTGTATTCATCGCCATCACTGCTACATGGGCCCTATTAAATAAGGTGGTAAAATTACAGATTAACGTACCACGCCATTTTTTTTTTCAATTTTTTTCAATTTTTTCTTCACTTTTATTAAAGTATATAAGCTCCGTTCCGCCTGCCGGCGGTATACGCGAGGTTTATACACTAACCTGACCCTAACCTAACCTACTGTCCACCTTTGTCGTCCGAAGTGGCTATTCACCGAACCGGAAGTACTTTTGCTCTCTGTGTATATATGGCAACGTCGCGCAACTCACGTCTGAGCGCCTGCGCGTCTGCATGTACGAGTACCGCGAAAAGTTTCAAAAGATTTAAATTGCTCTGCCCAACAGCAATAACCTAATTTCCATTTCACCACACCTTTTGAACCTTTTTAAATGATTACGTTAGATTTGAGAATCAACATTTCACTAATAATTTGAAAAAAAAAAATAAGTGAAAAATCAACATTTTACTCATAATTTAAAAAAGAATTATTCAAGATAGTTTCAAGTAGCCTACCATTATTTCAGAAATAGTAAGTGAAATGACCGTATATTTGAGAATCAACATTTTTACCCTTAATTTAAAAAACATTCTTCAACATAGTTTTGAGTAGCCTAACATTATATCAGAAATAATAAGTGAAATGATTACGTTATATTTGAGAATTAACATCTTACTCGATTTGAAAAAAAAATTATTCAACATAGTTTTGAGTAGTCTACCATTATTTCAGAAATAATAAGTAGAGTTAGAATATCCATTTGTTTCGTTTCTCCTGGGACAGTCCCGTTTTTGGACATCTTACCTCGGTGTCTATAACTTTCGCGCAGGATTAATTTTGTCACATTTTTAGCAAAAAGTGTTTTTAAATTATAATTATATACAGTTGAGAGGTACATATAAAATATATTTGTATAGAGAAATGAGAATCCATGAATTGATGAAAAATGTATTTATATAAAATATATATTCCATCAACAAGTGGGCTCTAGCAATTTTGATGTGGCAAGTGAGAAAAGCTGATTTCAAAATTCTTGATTTGAAGCTTGCCAAACTAGATTTTAGCTGTGATTACTGATTAGTTAATAATAATAATAAATCTTCTTCATTTGCATACAAGTATAAATATACAAAAAGGCGATGTTCAGTGTATGACATCAGCTTTCATTCTGGTGTCACATTGACTGGTCTATCACATAACCCCATATTCTATTTTATATCTAAGATGAACAAAACATTTTCTAAATTCTCTTTTGCTCTTCCAGTAAGTCTGATTTTATTCTTGATTTAAATGCATGATGTTTCAATTTCTTGTAAGTTGATGGAACCTTGTTATATAGTTTTGGTGCAATGTATGAAAACGAAGATTGAAATTTAGCTGTGCGGTGAAATGGTACGTTGAGTGTTTCCTTATGTCTGTTGTTCGCTGAGTGCATGGTTCCCCTGTTATGAATTTTTTTGAAAAGATTCTGGAGTTTTGTAATTTATAACTTTATGGATATTGTTGATGCAATGTGATTTTAGTCTATTTTCCATTCCAAGCCATCCAATTCTGTTGATCGTTGGTGTGATATGATCCCGATCATAATCAAACGCGAATCGTACACATGAATTTTGTATTTTTTGTATTACCTTCAGTGAGCTGGCTGAGAGGTTTGGACCGTACACAATGTCACAGTACGATAGTTTTGAAAGTATTAGCGCATCCGTTAGTCTGAGTCTAACAGTTGAAGGCAGGAAGTTCTTAACACTGTATAGTACACGGAGTTTTGCATATGCACTTCTGCAGATTTTAGTGACATGTTGTTCGATTTCAATTCATTATCAAACCATAAACCTAAATTCTTAAAGGTATATATAGGTATGGGGCCTAAAAACTCAGTGGCTATATATATATGGGCACCTACGTCATTTTACTATGGAAAGTGACCTGGGTTAGCCCCTCATTAAATATAGGCTTGGGCCTAACTTATCATAAAACATATGTAGTATATATTAGCCTACAAACGCAATGTCTTGGTCTACAAATTCAATGGCCTAGCCTAGGCCCAGTTAATTTTTTTACGTTCAAATTCGAAGCGTAAAACATATCTACTAACAGAATGAATGTGAATTCAGCATGTAGTTTTATTATGTATTATTAACATTATTTTAACCTCGAACTATTTTCCCGTTTTCCGCATTTAGCTAGACCAAATTCAATGGCTAGACATGTAAATCCCACCATTCGCAAAGGCAAACCAAATCCACCGGTTAGGTAGCTACACGATGTAGTGACACCAACTTATTTTATCATAATTATGATAAAATAAGTTGGTATCACTACATCGTGGTAGCTACAAACCAAAGATGTTCGTAACGAATATATCTTTGACTCTTGGCTGCAGACAGTGATGCCACATGTACGCAGTTCGTTTGGTTCGGTGTTGGTTCGGTGAATAGAGGCTGCCTTTGTCGTCTTAGTCAGATCACAAAGCATCAACTTCAAGTGAGTAAAAACCATATTAAAACAAACAAAACACAAAAAGTCCAAACACTACATCATACATACAAACAAGATCTATCAGAAAACACCTCAAACAAGAATATCGGACAAAAATTAGCGATGGTACGTTGAACGATAAGATTACCATAAGGTAAGTGTTCATCGATTTTAGTGGGCCTAAGCTCACGTAAATTGGGTAAGGTCTCATTAATATTATTGGAGTAGGCCTAGGCCTACATCCCAACAACATAATAATTAGGCCCAGGAAACTCAATGGCCCAGGCCCTAGTTATTCAGTAAATGCAATAGTCCCTAGTCCTATTGTAGCCCCAGTTCTAAATACATTTTTATCAGTTCTTTGTTGAATTAGGGCTAGGAATAGTGAAGGAAAATTCAATTTCAAGTTGTGCGACTCCACTTTACAGGTTATGTTAGGCCTAGGCATTGATTTTGTCAAGTGTTTGGTTATCTCTTTTAGGGTTTTAAATAATGGTTAGATGGGGTGAGGTTTGTGTCAAATGAACGATCGAATGAGCCGGTAGGTGAGGGTTATACAGGACCTAGTTTGATCTAATCCAAAATTTGAATCCCTATTCAAATAAAGTCTACGCACATTTAACCGCTGACTTTTTTAGGGACTAGGGCCTATGCATGGAGTGTGTATGCCCATTGCACAGCCTTCTTTATTCAAATCATTCATTTCTTATACTGCCCTTTCACTCGGGCTATTTGGACGGGTTCGCGCATATTTGCTCGCGCAGGCAAAAATGACGTCATGGTCTGGTATGTACTGCACCCTGGTATCTAAAGTTCCAACTTCGAACAATTGTCATTCTTTTCAACTGTCATTCTTGTCACAATATTCTGTCAATCTCTTGCGACGTTATTGAGGTTATGTCATATCTACATTTTGGCGAGGGCCTATAGGCTTACCCAGATTTAGACGTGAACGATATTTATGTTAAGCCAAGCAATGAACATCATTCAAGAACTTGTCCCGGTGATATTCCGGATTCATTATATTATTGAATAAAATCTTTCATATCATTTATTATCATAAACAAAGTTACTAGTTGGTGAACTCGCGAAGTCACGGCCTAATAGAATGCGTGCGTAATTTAAATTATCCTACGGAAATTCCCAAAGTTATTGGTATCTTCGCAGATATGACACTTCAAACAAACCGATTTACTTGAACATCTTTGGAAAGTGACGTCATGGTCTGGAAACAACGGCACCATCGGCGATTTTGTGAACTAAAATAATTGGACATCGGTTAACATGGGAAGCATACCCCGAGTGAAAGGGCAGTATCAGAGAAGAATGATCTGTATGAAGAAGGCTGTGGCCCATTGACTTCTAGTCTTAGTGCGTATATTTAACACTTCATGGTCAGTTGTAGTGAAATTTTCAGCTATATTTGCCCTTATTTTTCTGTTATTATTTGTTATAACTAGATCTAATACTGAGCTGGAATGATTTGTGATTCTTGTCGGCATATTTATAAGTTGTTATAAACCATATTCACTGATTATATTTTTAAATTTATCTACACTATTTACACTCGTTAGCCAGTTCAGATTAAAGTCTCCAATTACAATCAAAGTTCTGTCCGATGTTGATTCTTCTTCAAATATTTTTTCAATATATTCAATTGCTTTCATTTTGTTTCCATTGGGTGATATATACTACATAGATTGCATAGTTCTGTCCCTTTATATTCATATGTACACCAACACACCAAAAACCTACAACTTTGTCACTTATTTTCAAACTAATGTTATGTTTCACTTGTTTTCTAATGTACATAATTACCCCTCCAGTATGTCGAGAGTGAGAGTCACCTCTTACCATGTCGAAGAGTAATGAAATTTTGCATTTAAGTTTTCATTGCCGTACTCTATGATATAATATCGGTAAGCAATAAGTCGCTTCAAGATGTTTTTAATACTTTTTCAATCTCTGCATTATGTGTCCGCATCCATGTAACTGTTTGAATAAGAACCATTTGGAAGTTAAGTAGGTCCATAGGTCTACATCTTTTTGCTCCTGACATTATCCTGTAGGCCTATCTATAACTAATCATTATAACCAGTCGTTGTCATCCATATTTTCAGGTACAACTTTTTGCCAGATATGGATTGAGTACCATCATGGATTGAAGGACGTGGGGGACTGTTCGAAGAATGATAAATTCACACATCGACTGCCTATTACTCAATCAGTGCACTGCCAGGGCATGGGAATGGTTGATTGTATGAATTCACTACCAATGTTATGTGGTATGTTAAACGACTCTTTGCCTACTACATTATTGGTATTATTCATGATGCCACGTAGAAGGGAGACTTTGGTTGTTTTTTAATGTGTGGCTCATGGATTTATTTTTGTACCATAAATATTTTTATATAGGCTACTGTACCGGACAAGCCTAGTTGTCAAGTTGTCTGCAATATCAATAATAATAATAATAAGTCTTCATTTCTTTCGAAATGTCACAACACAGTTAGGTATACAGTTACAAACATAGTTGGCATTTTAAAAAAATGGCGAGGCTCGGTGGGATGCTGCCGCTCTTCCAACTAACCATGATTAATAATATAGAGAATAAGATATATTATAATAAAATAGTTGTAATAAGAAAACACTCAGAATACCGGTATCTTGAAATGAGTAAATATAGAGATCATTCATTTTTAAAACTAAGAAAGTGAAGCTATAGAATTTAAACACTGACAACTAGCGAAATGATTAAATAACTTATAGTGAACAATCTTTTCATATGAATTGAAACTTCAAAATGCATGTTGGATAATAATACATTCTAGATTTTAACTTGTAAGCGTGATAATTACCAATTATTTGGGTGTAATTCAACTTTCTCATAGGCCCTACCATATAAACAATAATACTAAACGGTAGGCCTATATATAAAATTACTATGAAACAAGTCTTCAGTTGAATCTAAGTACTTATAATCAAAATATACATATAAATAACAATATTGAAAATAACCCAAAAGTGTGTCTTTGTGGGTTTAATTTTGGGCTCGAGTATGATATTTTTTTCCTGTTGGTTCAGCAACAACTTCTTATATTCTAATGTAAATAAACCTAATGACTTAATTTCTTTCATTTGTACTGGCAATTTGTTCCATAGTTTGGGGCCTATAGTAAAGGATGATCCTGACTTGGTTGTGTGATGGGTGTAGGCCTATGCTAGCCCTTGATTCTTGTTCAACCTAGTGCTGTGACTGTGCAAGTCATTTGTAAATGTGAGATAATTATAGAGATATAAAGGATTTATAATTTATTATTTTGTATATTCTCACAATAATTGTAATATTCTTACATACTTACACTGAACAAGTGTCTACTTACATTGCACATTTATCTAGGCTACTTATTTGTGAAGAATGTAGCAATTTAAATGTTAGGTTGGTAGACCTACAGTTCTAGTATGCAAGTATGTCTTGACTTAGTTTTTTTGACTCTAGTAGTTGTAATTTCCGGTTCCTGTTTTCTATTCTTGTACCCTACCAGTGCCATGAAATGTCAGTGGCTTTAGTGCATTTTCTTCTACGACAACGAATTGTTGTCCAACACAGTAAATACTTTTGTGTCTATTAAACTTCTTTTTTAAGTGAATCTTGTTCTATTAAATCCTAAATCCATCCAGCTTGAACATATTCTCAACAGGTTATGGGCCCAGGCGTTCTAGATTGATTAGGAAAGTGTGAACAATTTCTACGTTTCAGTCAACAAGATGGATACAGATGAGAAATTTCGAATTCCTCTGTTTGTAGGAGAAAACTTTTCTAGTTGGAAGTTCCGAATGGAAACGTTACTTGATCAGTTGGAAATCTTGATCTGCATTCGTGAAGATGCCGTAATTGAAGTCAGTGAACTGATGGAAAAAGAAGATATGAAGAAAGATGGCACGAATAAGAAGATGGCAGAAGAGCTCTTGAAGAAAGAGAAGAAATGCAGGACTCAGATTATAATGCGCATAGGAGACTCACATTTAGAATATGTACGGGATCATACCTCAAGCTTCGAAATATGGAAAGCGTTGGAGACAACATTTGAAAGGAAAGGAGTAGCCAGTCAACTTCTGTTGAGGAAGAAGTTACTCTTGTTAAAATTCAACTCGTCGAAGTGTGATCTGGAAAAACATTTTCTTGTGTTTGACAAGCTCGTACGTGAACTAAAAAGTACTGGTGCAACGTTGGAAGAGACTGACATTGTATGTCATCTCTTGCTGACAATGCCGAATGACTATGATGCAGTTGTCACAGCGCTAGAAACTTTGTCGTCTGAGAACCTGACACTTGCTTTCGTAAAAAATCGTCTTCTCGAAGATGAAAGTAAAAGGCAAGGGAAGTCTGCAGAAGCACCGAAGAATAATACGGAATCAACGATGGTCTTCGCTGCTGGTTCTGGGAAAAAGTTTCAACAACAAACTGCCAAGAACAGTAGTTTTAAGTACAAGTGTTATGGGTGCGGAAAAGTAGGGCACAAGCGTTCTGAGTGCCGAGGAAAGCAAGTAAACGCTCAAGTTGCAGAGAAGATGACATTTGTAGCAGTTTCGGCAGTTACGGCCATGCAACGGGAAAATAGCAGCTTGGAATCCGTCACTTGGTACCTCGACTCAGGAGCCTCGCAACACATGCTTAGTGAGAAGAGTGAGCATCTACTCCAAGATGTGGAAACACTATCGGAGTCAGTTTTCATCACTGTTGCTTCGGGAGAACGAGTTGAAGTCAAGAAGAAAGGGAAACTTGATGTTTGGGTGAACTACGGAGGCAAACACACCCAGCTGACCATCGAAGACATTCTGGTAACACCGTTTAAGTTTAATCTACTATCAGTTAGCAGGCTGGAATCACGTGCATTCAGAGTGGTATTTGAGTGTGGAAAGGCTACTATCTGGAAAGACAAGCTGAAGGTGATTGAAGGAAAGAGGGTCGGTCAGATGTATGAAATAACTTTTCAACTATGTTCAAAAGACAAGTCACATGAAGTAGTGTGTGCAACCGCACAGTTGTGGCATGCTAGGTACGGACATATCAGTAACATCGGACTGAAGACCGTAAGCAGAATCGTCAACGGAATAAAGTTGTCAGGAAACCTCAAAACCGTGTGTGAAACATGTGTGGAAGGTAAACAGACTAAACTCCCTCATGTTCATGAGCGTGTGCGCGCGCAGCGTCCACTTGAATTGATTCACAGTGACCTGATGGGGCCATTGAACCCTGTGACGGCTGATGGGCGGAAATATATCGTAACATTCATTGACGATTACACCCATTTCACAATGGCATTTGTTTTGAAGTCGAAAGCAGAAGTGCTAGAACATTTAAAGAAGTACGAAGCAATGGTGACTGCTCAGTTTCCTCAATACAGAATAAGTCGCTTTCGTTGCGATAATGGAACTGAATATGTCAACAAGGAAACTGCAGAATACTTCAGTCGTAAAGGCATTCGATACGAATGCACAATTCGCTACACACCGCAACAGAATGGAGTTGCTGAACGAATGAATCGCACCATAATAGAGAAAGCTAGGTGCATGCTTATTCACAGCGGAGCGACCAAGGAACTATGGCCTGAAGCAGTTAACGCCGCGATTTATTTAATAAATCGGAGCCCAACATCTGCCCTGAAAAATAAAGTTCCTGCAGAACTTTGGTTTGGTGCAAAGGTTAGTGTCGATAAGCTGAGAGTGTTCGGATGCCAGACATATCTGAAACGACCTTCTGAGCTTATTGGTGGAAAACTGGAATCGCGCTCGATCAAGTGCATCATGGTAGGATACTGTAGCAACGGCTATCGGCTCTGGAATCCTCTCGAGAAGAAGATCATCTTCGGGCGAGATGTCGTATTCGATGAAACGAACTTCGATACTACGAGTGATTCTCCGAGTGTACCGATGACCTACGACAGCGATTCAAGCGGAGTTCAAAACGAACCGGAAACACGCTGTGAGACACAGCCGGAACTGGAGAGTGAATCGGAACTGGTGAGCGAATCGGAACTGGAGAGCGAGTCAGAAAAAACACCGGAGGCGGAGCTGCGGAAGACTCGAACAGGTCGCGTAGTCAAGCCGCCAACGTATTTGAAAGAATACACAGCTTTCGCTTTGTGTGGTTATGTCGACGATGTACCAGAAACGTATGACGACATCGCAGGCAGAGAAGACAGCACAGAGTGGTTGAAAGCTGTAGAAGAGGAAATGATTGCTCTAAAACAGTCGAACACATGGGAGTTAACGTATCTACCTCCTGGAAGAAAGGCAATTTCAAACAAGTGGGTGTTCAAGGTAAAGAGAGATGAACATGGTGAAATAGACAAATACAAGGCACGTCTGGTAGTAAAAGGGTGCGCTCAACAAAAGGGACTTGACTATAACGAGACGTTCGCACCAGTCGCTCGATCGGCAACCGTTCGAACACTTCTAGCAGTCGCGAATCATGAAGGACTATCTGTAAACCAGATGGACGTAAAGAATGCATTTTTGCACGGAACTGTAAGTGAAGAAATCTACATGAAGCAGCCTCCTGGTTTTGTAATAGGAGAGAAGGTGTGCAAACTGAAAGGTGCTTTATATGGTCTGAAACAGGCACCGAGGATCTGGAATTTGAAGATAAACAACTTCTTGTTGGATCTTGGTTTCAAACGTTCTGTTAATGATCAGTGTTTGTATATGAATACAAAGTTGTATCTTCTTCTATATGTAGATGATTGTTTAATCGTTGGAAAAGAAGAAGAGATTAAGAAGTTGAAGAAACTTCTCAGCAATGAGTTTCGTATGACGGACTTGGGTGATGTTAGATGCTTTCTCGGAATCAAAGTCGAGAAGAGAGAAAATGGATTATTTCTAAGTCAGGCGAATTATGTGAAACAAGTATTACAAAAGTTTGGCATGGAAGATTGTTAACCCGTAAAAACTCCATGGGAACAAGAGCGAAAAGGTGAAGGTGAAGCAAGCGAAGATACTGAATGCATCACTGGGAAGAAGCCTTATCGTGAACTAATTGGATGTTTGATGTATGCAATGTCCACGACCAGACCTGACATCAGTGCTGCAGTTCATTACTACAGTCAAGCTCAGAGTAATGCGACGGAAGCCCACTGGAAGGGGTTGAAGAGAGTTCTACGTTATCTACAAGGTACGGTCAACCTTGGTCTATTCTTCGAGAAGAAGCAAGAAGCGAAGCCGCTTGTTGGTTATGCAGACTCCGATTGGGCTGGTGCTAAGGACAGGCGGAGCACATCGGGTCATCTCATGGAAGTCTACGGTTGTCCAGTAGTCTGGACCTCGAAGAAGCAGACAGCGGTGGCTCTATCATCAACCGAAGCAGAATATATTGCACTCGCTGGTGCAGCGACGGAAGTCTTGTGGTTGAAGGCATTGTTGAAAGACCTAAGTGTAATTGTGAAAGAACCTGTAACTCTGTACGAAGACAATCAGGCTTGTATTTTCTTATTGCAAAAGTGGGAACACAAGCGCCTTAAGCATGTAGATATCAAGTACCATTTTATTAAAGACTTGGTCGAGAAGAAAATTGTTCAAGCAGTGTACATATCTACAGAAGATCAGAAAGCGGACATATTTACGAAGGGACTGCTCGGAACACGATTTGTGTTGATTCGAAATTTACTCGGAATTCAATTGGCATGAACTGAGACGATGCAAGAGTACAAGAAAATTGAAGAGTTGTATTTTTGTGTATTCACTGTAATTTTGGTCTTTGCTCTTTTGTCCTTAAATTGAGGCGGAGTGTGAAGAATGTAGCAATTTAAATGTTAGGTTGGTAGACCTACAGTTCTAGTATGCAAGTATGTCTTGACTTAGTTTTTTTGACTCTAGTAGTTGTAATTTCCGGTTCCTGTTTTCTATTCTTGTACCCTACCAGTGCCATGAAATGTCAGTGGCTTTAGTGCATTTTCTTCTACGACAACGAATTGTTGTCCAACACAGTAAATACTTTTGTGTCTATTAAACTTCTTTTTTAAGTGAATCTTGTTCTATTAAATCCTAAATCCATCCAGCTTGAACATATTCTCAATATGTTACTATGAAACAAGTCTTCAGTTGAATCTAAGTACTTATAATCAAAATATACATATAAATAACAATATTGAAAATAACCCAAAAGTGTGTCTTTGTGGGTTTAATTTTGGGCTCGAGTATGATATTTTTTTCCTGTTGGTTCAGCAACAACTTCTTATATTCTAATGTAAATAAACCTAATGACTTAATTTCTTTCATTTGTACTGGCAATTTGTTCCATAGTTTGGGGCCTATAGTAAAGGATGATCCTGACTTGGTTGTGTGATGGGTGTAGGCCTATGCTAGCCCTTGATTCTTGTTCAACCTAGTGCTGTGACTGTGCAAGTCATTTGTAAATGTGAGATAATTATAGAGATATAAAGGATTTATAATTTATTATTTTGTATATTCTCACAATAATTGTAATATTCTTACATACTTACACTGAACAAGTGTCTACTTACATTGCACATTTATCTAGGCTACTTATTCAACTGGGTTGCATGTTTTGCTCTAGAATTTATGTGTACAAAATCCTTTCAATATTGCATTGTAAGCTAGCTCATAGTAGATGACGTAGATAATTTTGTTCAAGGGTAATTTTTTGTATTTCTTGTTTTCTCGATAAAAACAGAACATACCTGGTCTTATGTTATGAAATGTTATGAAAGTATACATTTGTGGACTCTGGATTGCTCACAGTGAGACCAACAGATACATTAATGCTAACTTGACCTACCAGTACCTTCATTTGTTTTGCAGAAGAAGTTCGTTCATCTTCTGTGTTGGCCATGAATAGTGACTTTGAACATGAGATGCAAGAATACTTCCAACACTCATTCCGACGCTTGAAGATGGAACATAAAACGCTACGGATTCAAGTAGGATCTACTAAACTAGTAGGAACTACTCCCTAATGGTAGTGTGATGATGTTTCTCAAAAAAAGCTGTTACAATTTCGTTTACTTCATTTGTTATTGAAAGTGCAATGAAAATGAACATGCCGGTACCGAGCGATTCCCTACTCTCCGGATTTACAAAGAACTTGAAAAATGTTTAAATTGGCATCCCACTGGGTTACCCAATGTTCTCAACAATATTTGAAATGATAGGCCTACATTAAATGTTGTGAGTTAACATGGATCTTCATTTGTCTGGCCTCCACGCTCAGTGCACGTCTCAGTATTACCCATTTTTCTAGGTATCGCATCAAGATTTATTAGTGTTGCAGTGGGCCTACTGACCCAACTTTTTGAGTAGGTGATCTACAGTTGTGTTATTTGTTTGAATCTATAATGCATCACCTTGATCTTGCCACTAGGGTCTATTCATTATGAATTGAAATTGAGAATCAAGGTTGACAGCACACATTGTAAAAACTTACCACAAATGCTTTCTCAATTTGATGCATTCTTTCTAACCATTTCTTAGCTTATCGCAGTAAACATTTAGGTGCTGATTTATATCTGTATCTAGTAGGCCTATCTACAAGTTTTTACAGTATCACAGTTATTCTCATACCGAGCAGGTCAACCTTGCTCCACTGTCTGGTATTCGGCTGTTCTTGGCCAGACTTCGTTCGTCCTTGGTTACAAGTAGATTAAGCAGACATTTGAATAAGTGGTCAGTCAACTGCACTCGTAGCGTAGTGGAAAGGCATTTGCTTCCAGTGCGAGGGGGCACGATTTTGATTCCCATCCCACTCTACTTTTTTATTTTATTTTATACCTAATACAACAATTTTTGACCATAGGTCGATGGTAGGTGAGTTTTTATCATCATAATTGGTTGAAATTGTTTTCATTGAAATTGCTTTTTCTTCAAGTTCAACCGCACAACCACCAGACGAACTTGGCCAAGTACGTCCGAATGCCTCACATTGGAGCAGGCTTAATGCACCCACTGCTGTAGTTCTCGCATATAATGCCATTATATCTCACAATAGGCTTGTAGGCCCAAGTCTATGGACCTGGCAAAACTCTTCAGATTTTATGTACCATACGTAGGCCTATTATTTTTCACCAAATGGGCCTATAATTAGAGGCATGAAATTATAGCAATAATTATTGGATGAGCAAAGCGAATACTCAATTTCACCACACCCGAAAAAAAAGTACTTTTTTTTTCGCGCTCCACAGTTCAAACAAAAATTCAAAATCAGTTGAAACTTGGCACACACAAGTGTCCTCATCTAACTCGGTACTGTATAGTTTTGAGACGCAATCGGTTGAACCACTTATGAGAATCATCATTTCAAAATTTTCAAAAATCCCATAAGAATAACTCGGAGGAAAAAATTCGTCAAGAATATTTCCTTCGAGAGAATTCAAATTCTCATGAAATTTCAATTTCATAATTAAATACACCTCATTCCGAACTTTCAGTCCAATCAAATCAGCCGTTTTGATGTAAAAAAATATTTAATCTATTTATTTTTAATCACTCACAGCTATTAAGCAACCAATTGAATCCAATCAACAGGTGTCATTATCAATTGGAAACGATTAAAACAAAGCCTTCTTTATTATCATATAAATTGATTGAGAAATATGATGGCAGTGACATAATTGTTTGGATCTCAAGGTGTATACATAAATAATCAATCTGAAGATATAAGTTGATATAAGTAGCTCATCCATCAACGTGGAAACACATAACGCGTTTGCCTAGTTTAATTTCGTAGCATTAGCTATTCCAAAAATAGCATATAGCATCAGTCAAATTTGAAATTGGAAGTAATTTAGCACTAAAAAGTATTAAGACAAATGTAAAGATTCCGAGATATAAATAATGTACGCATGTATTAGAAGCTATTTTCGACAGTATTCTCAGCTTGAGCAGTGAGCAAGTTCTGAAAAGACAGTACGTGTATACATTCACGTCGATATGCCCCACATTGGAACACTAATTGAACTTCACAGAATAAAAGAGCATACATATTATGTGACTGCCACAGGCCAACAAATGTTGATAAATATTTTATTCAAACAAATTAAAATGAAAGATTTCGAGTTTGCATGGCACTTGAATCTAATTCGTAAAAAAAAAATGAGTGTAACAGACAATATTTTTAGGAAAATTGCTATTTTCTCACAAATGGCGCTTATTTCTTGTGAATTTTGATTTATTGTTGTAAAAGGTATAGGCCTATATCGCTTCAGATAGCAAAAAAGAACTTGGTCTTGCATTGTTTTGAACATCACAAAACACAGGGGCGGTTTTAGACAAAAAAAGTTTGGGGGGCCCATTCAAGTTTGCAATATTATATATTCACTTTTTTCATTGAGGGAAGGAATGGGAGGCGGTGTTCGTTTTTTCTTGTTTACAGGATCCAAATAGAATATTTGTAGAGCCTAACTGTATGTTGTACAAATGCTATGTTTTACTACTCACAGACATTTAGCATGAATTGCGTGCGCCGCTCCTTCATCAACCCTCATCCTTCATCCTTCTCCTTCATGCCACACTCAGTATAGTTATGGAAAAAAAGCCGTAAAAACACTTTGAAACATCAATTTCTACACAGTTACACTCTACACTTAGCAATGAGCACCGAGTTCACAAAATACTCCAATAGACAAGCGAACTGTTCCATAGACTCATACACACTGACTAATGATTCTGGTGCTAGAATGCGATTTTTATTATCCTTATTATATATCACTCACAGTCCCATGCGCATAATTTCACGGTTTTGGAAAAGGTTAATGTTGGTTTTCCCAAACACATGTATTCTTGTAGGCCTATCTCAGACACTCGGATGTCGACATAAATCATAATCTGTCTGTCACACTACCTGCAACAATGTGTCAGAGTCTATATTGTCTAATTCTGAGAACTGTTTCTAACTTTTATCCTAGATCAGATCGGGTGGCTGATCATTTTACAGTCAAGTATTGTAGAGTTTTACTTCAGACAAGCTACTAGTCTTTCCAGAGTTTTTGTTGGTTATAGTTTTTGAATAATTGGCATCCCAATTTCCAACCACTAAAATCTGAGCAATTTACTTTCTTATTGGAAACAATTCACTCATATGCGGCCGAGACACGTTGATTCGAGCAGATGAATAAAAATCACTCCCACAAACATATCGACGTATCTCGGCCGCATATGAGTAAGTTTCTTTCAATAAAAAAGAAAACTACTTGGATTTTCATTTCCAATGCATATGTCCAGAATATTATGATCCTAATTCTTCGACGGCGATTTTAGATCATCTCTGTAATGATTCTTCAACTTCTATTGTTCCTTCCGGCGCAGGTAATAGACCCTTCTGGCTACTATCCCGTCAGAGCTTCGGACCTCTCACCCCAACAAAGTCAGTAGAGGAGTAACGTACGTAGTGCGGAAAAAAACTCTGACGTCAGAGTCAACTCTCCTTGACAACTTCTGACACATTTAACAATATTGGAAATTTGAGAAATTAGCTCCCGCGTTTTTTTATGATGAAAGGAGTAAAAAGTCAGGGGGGCCCTGGCCCGCCCTGTAGAACCGCCCCTGACAAAACATGAAGAAAACATCAAATATTATGGTTTCAGATGACTCAATTCTATAGATGTTATAGCTAATACTAAAATTTCATGCCTCTACCTATAATGCTATATATTTTCATTTGTGATTAATAATGACCCCCTCTGATGGTTAATTTCATGTCAAGTAGAGAAATTATTTTGTGTTCATAAACTGCATTTTTTATCGCAACTGTTTTTCAAAGATTTTTGAAACCCACTAAAACCTACGTTTTTCAAAAGACCCGAGTGGACGTGGTTTTGTTGGGTTCTTACAAAGCAAAGCAAAGATGATTAATCATTCATAGGCCTACCCAATGACCAAGTTAGTTAATAAGTAATTCATTAACCACAACGATTCATCCAATCAATTCGATAACATTTCGGAGAGAAACAGAATCACGCTGCTAGTATTGTTACTTTTAGATGTAGTTTGAAATTTCAATTTAGTGCTCTGTCTCGATTGTTATACTCCACTTTCATGTAGGCCTAAACATGTATTTCATTTTAGAAATTATATTCAACATGTAGGCTATTATTCAATTGTGAAATAGCAGGGCTGTCACACAGTCACTGAAAAAAAGGTAAAATTTTGTTTAGAGCATCACTTGTAATATTTCTTTCCTTCATAGGCCTGTTTTCTATATACAAAAAAAAATGTATATTAACTCGTGAGACGTGATGAAATAATTCAAATTCTGAAAATTTCTATAAAGAAGCACATTTCTTGTTGTGTTGTATGCCGATATTTCATTTTGGTAGGCCTATCTATGGAGGCAATACTCCTCGAAAAATAATCATCTCATTTCATTTGAGGGTCATTCCATTTCAAATCAAGTGACCCATTCTCATGTCTGTCTTCGATTTTTGTAGGCCTACAGACTGTTGTTGATCACAGTAAGAAAGAATGTCAATATTTTCTAGCCCAAATAGGCACTAGGCCTACTTGAGTTACTAGCAAAAAAAATCAGGGTACATACCACTAATTTTATCTTTTGAACCGTTTGACTTGAAATGATGATTTATTCTGAAATCATGTTTTTCTTTTCAATTTCATCATGTTTACATTTTTACATGTCATTATAAAAAATGTTTGAGATGATACACAATTTTGACTTTGAATGAGTCTTGCCCAAAATGGGAATTTTTTCAAATTAAAAAAAAAACAAGCATTATCACATTACTAACATGTGTACAAAGCAAGATTCAAAGTGAGCTCTCTTGGGTTGGGAGGTAGCCTATGAATTAAGAACCCCTCAATCGTGTCGGTGAACTGTATTGAACCAACAGTCCAACCAAATTCTATGATTTGGAAACTTTGGTGAGGTATACTGAGTCTCCTTTTCAGTACAGCGATTGATTGAAATGGCAATAACCTCCTTTGAATGTAGGCTGTACATTATTCAACCTTGATGATTTAGGTTAAGCTATTGAAACAGTTTTACTATTTTGGGGTGATAAGATCGCCCTTGTGGTGCCCCGTCCAAACGATCCTATCTCTCATCCTTAGCCTTAATCGGGGAACAATGATTTTGTATCAAGTTTCGATGTTATTAAAAAAAAAAATTTTTACATGTACTTGCCAAGTCATTACACCAAATATAGTTATGCCTATTGATTTCATAAATATGTAAACAATTTTATAGTTCTGTAAATTATATACAAATGATATTGTATTTGGTTCAGTAATGTAATTATTATAGATATTACGTATGGTATTTTCACTAGTGCTACCGACAACATTGTGTCAGCGAATGTAATCAATGTGAATTAATAAATGAAGCCACTGTCAATTGGTGTTCTTTCAAAGGTAAAATGTCGATATGTTAATTTGCTTTGGTAACCTGTTGTAAGCATCCTACATTTCACAGGAGTTCCCTAATTCCTCATACTGAAATTAGAAAGCTTTTTTCCCTATGTAAAGATGATAACAGGTAGGTACATGGGGCATTATGACCTCTGCAAAAGTCCTACAGTCATTTGGTGAGAAGATAATCTTTGTTTTGCATTTACATACCTGCAAACTGCTTCTTCATTACCTGTTGATTGCCATTAGGCCTACCTACAGTGTCGTTTTCAAAAGTAAGCATTTTAATCCTGAATAAAACTTGAACATGGCCTACCTGTTGAACTTTCACAGACTATAATGTTTTACACAAATGGATGTTTTTTCATAGGAAAACTGACGTAAGGAGGCCTATATATATATATATATATATATATATATATATATATATATATATATATATATACTCAATAAATTGTAGAAGAAACCAAGTATCAATGTTGAATCAATATGTATTAAGCCTATTCATTTTGCACCTTGTAAAATGTCTAGGCCTATATTTATTAATTCAATATGTATACTTGACTCCCTCTATGATCTATATTGAGTATAATATGAGTATGTATATACATGCCCTATGCATGCCTCAAAGTAGTGCCCCAGGCTTCCTCAAACAAGTGCCCCTGGCATGCTTTGACATGCCTTGGATGTGCCCAAGGCATGCCCCAAGTATTCTTCAATACCATGTTTCTGGCACGTCATTAAACAGGTTTGGTAAGGATATGCCCTAGGCATGCTCCATGCATGCCCCAAACATGCCTCAGAAGGCATGCCTTGAGCAAATGAGGCATGCCTTTGGAGTCCCGCCTGCATGTAAAAAGGAGTGTTTCAGGCAAGTTCTAGGCGAGTGAGGCGTAAATTTGCCATGCCCCAGGTATGCTTCATTTGCCTTGGAAGAAAGCTTTTGGCATGCCCAAGGAATGCCTCATGTTTGTAGGGAGATGTAATGCAATCTGCGAATCCAGCTCTTTCCAACTGCGTTAAACAATATTGGGATAAACTTCATTTGAATTGGCCAATCTGAATTAAAAATACGTCTGTAAAAGCATTTAGTCCCCTATAGTCAAGAGCCCTACTGCTATATTTACCAATTTTGATTACTGGATAATTACGCATCAACTACGAGAAATATCAGTAACGATGCAAGTACACAACTATGTACTATATATTGTAATACGAGCCTAATACGTACGATTTGATTTGAAATTGCGAATCTCAGAAATGTACACGGATGCGCTGATTCCATTATGGTGAAAACGGTCTAATGTTGAAAGGATAGGACTTATACGCCATGTTGCTTATCCCGTTACGTTATTGATAGTCGTAGCTTCTATTTATCTTTGACCATCATCTTAGAAGCATATTTTATATAAAGTGTTGATATTCTGTTGACCGTGAGTACTTGTGAGGGTTTTGAAATATATCAAATGGGGAAGGGGTCAGGTACATTAGTGAGGGGTTATTTTTCCATAAATATCCCTCATCCTCACCATACGCACCTGTCCAACACACAATCATGCTGGTTTAACCCTTGATATATATTTTTTGATAACATCGAAACTTGATACAAAAAAATGTTTCCAAATGAAGGCTATGGATAAAAGTAGGATAGTTTGGACGGGCCATGAGAAGGGTGATCTGACCAACCTAAGAAATAATATAAATTATTGAAATGATTGAAATAACATAAAATACTCATAATACTTTCATAATATAGGCTATTTCTTATTACTCACACTTGGCAAGTTTATCCTTCAAAGAGGGATGACCACCATCCCCCTGCTGAGTCGCCCCTCCTCCCACCGTCACCCCCGGCGGATTCCTCACGATCTCATTGGTCGGTCGTCTTCGGCGCCATTTTCTCACTCGCCACAACGTTCCATTTACATATTTAAATCCGAACGTCTCACTGCCGTCTAGATCCTCGTCGTTTCGAATATCGATTTTATTCACATTGTCGACAGTTATGATTTTATTGAATCCTAACTCACTGCCCACTTGATTATCTGTTGTCACTATTTTATTGTTTTCTAAACCACTTTCACTGTAATTATCAACACTGTTTATAGTTGGGTTATTATTATTTAATGAATAATTATCCTCTGAATAATGACCTTCATTTGTCAATGGATTGTGATTGTTTTCATTGTTTTCACTTGCCACGTTCGAATAATATTTTGAATCATCAAAATCACCGTAATCGTTATTAACCGGGTTCGAATATTTAACGATATTAAATCGATTATCAAAATTAGAATCACTTAAATTATAATAATCCCACTTGTTTGGTGAATTTTCAACAATATTGTCATTGTTGTCACTGATTTGATCGTCGAAATCATAAAATAACCTATTATTTTCATAAATATCTGAACTGTTATCGTAAAAATTGTCTTCGTGTTCTTTATAAACATTTTTCAATTGATTAAAATCGACATATTTATATTTATCATCGTTATAATTTAATTTTTCATGTTCGTCTGTGTTTTGATCCGTGTCTGTTGGTATCATGATTGTTCGTACGACACCGCCACCTTGATCTAGAGTTCTGATCGTGTTGTAATGGGTTTGTTTTTGTCGCGTTGGTGCCCATTGTATCGACACTGATTGCACTTCGATAACGAGCGAGACGGATAGAATAAAGTAGGCAATAAGAGGCGTGGCCATTGTCACGCTTAACAGTTGGTTAACTAACATCCGTGGTAATAGCACTGCAATAAATAATATCATATTTACATAAAGTTATGATGGTTTCTATCGATTACGTTTGTTTTTGTATTATAATTTACTTGAATCTATGAAGTTACCAACATTGAAGTAGATCTGAATGACGGTTATGTATTGTCATCAGATTTATCACCATGGTTACACATGCCAGAGGACTAAACAACAATGGGAGTCAATTTAACGGATTATGACGATATTGACTTCCTCGATTTCAGAGAAGACTATGTATGAATCATCATCTCAATTTCGAAAATTCAAATTGATGTATTTTTCCTCCAGGACCCGGCCCTTTTTATGAATCATGACGTAATTACTCGGTTCTGTTTCTGTTTATGTTTCTATACAGAATCGGTTACGCCTACGTCATCACTCGTGGTCTCTGGGGGACAGAAAAATCGATTTTATTTTTTGAAATTGAGATGGTGATTTCTAGTTTTCTCTGAAATTAGGGAAATTAATATCGTCATTATTCATTGAAATCTATTTTCAGGAATTGTGATGTTGTTTTGAGATGGTTTGGGTTTTCGATGATATGTTTTGTATTTTCTGATGTAATATGTTGGAATAAACAGTTGAAACATCATTTTGTGGTTATGAATTCAAATCTATCAATTGAAACGGTTTTCAAACTTGATTCGATGAGATTCAAATTTATTTTCATGTGTTGTCGACTTGTCGATCATCAATTGAATACTATTTTCTCATCCTTATTTCACTCGATTAATCACGAATTGAACGCTACATCCCAAGAATAACACACAACACCCAACACACTTTTGATGAGGATTTTAAAATATTCAACTATCATTTTATGCTGAAATGATGGTTCATTTTTCTGAGAATATATAACTTTGCAAAAACAAGATATACATGATTGGAATATTTTCAGCTGAATGTGTAATATTATATATATATATATATATATATATATATATATATATATATATATATATATATATATATATATATATATATATATATATATATAAATATCTTTGAATATATATATATTTATATATATATATATATATATATATATATATATATATATATATATATATATAAATGTATATATATATATATGAATATATATATATTCATATATATATATATATATATATATATATATATATATATATTCATAAATATATATATGAATATATATATATATATATATATATATATATATATATATATATATATTTATATATATATATATATATATATATATATATATATATATGAATATATATATATATATATATATATATATATATATATATATATATATATATATGAATATATATATATATATATATATATATATATAAATATATATATATATATATATATATATATATATATTTATATATATATATATATATATATATATATATATATATATATATATATATATATATATATATATATATATGGATATATAGATATATGATAAGGTATTTGAAAAGATAAGCAATTGTAAAATCATAAAAGTGTCTTCAGTCACTGTACCTCAAGTTCAGCAGCTGCATGTTCCTCATGTTTGTCCAGCAAGCACATGTCTGGTCGACAGTCGACGTCACACTGACGCAAGCGACGAGTGCGCACTTCCTCTAGATCAGCTGTCACAGTGCCTTGCTGTCACGCTGGTTACCCCTGTCTGGACTACTTGGATATGGCTATTAGTAATAATGTCACTAGTTCGTATGTAGTGGTAAATCGTTTATTGGATGAGCGTAGCGAAGATTCCATTCCACATGCCGAAAAAAAATGGGCTTTTTTTTTTTTTTAATTTTGTGCGTGGCATACGGGTCAGGAAAAAATACCTATGAACTCGAAAATGTTTCTACATATTTTTTTCATACCAGAATAGGCCGAGATTGTTTCTCAGAAGAATCAATTGGGAGGTTTTTCCTGAAAAATTACGAAAGTTTGGAAAATCCCCATAAGATTAACCCTCATGGAAAATACTTGAATATGAACATTTTTTGAAAGCAACAAAATTTTCACTGAACATGAAAAACATTATCATGCATATCCAGTAACTTTCAATAACAATTCAATAATAATAATATTTCGGAAAGATCACAGTTGAATGTAACAGTAACACTCGATATTTTTTAATAATATAATAATATAATAAATATAATTGAATATAATATAATATATATAATATATAATATGAATATAATATAAAAAATATAATAAATATAATAAAATAATTTTAATAAAATAATATCATTTCAAAAAATGAATAATTGACTCATCAAACGTCCTCTGTGATGTAATGTTTATAACAGTAATTGCTGTTACATAAAACATATAAAAAATTTCGATAGTTTTTGGCCAGGGCCCAGATTAACAATGAGTTCTATTTTTAGAACGTCTTAAGAGCCCGCATCTTAGACAGACTTACAGGGTGCACTTTCGCCACATAAATCTCAAGAACTACAAACACGCTACGGACTTGCGGTAAAATGTAATATATAAGTAATACCCTCAAAATTAGATATGCCTAATCGAAAATTAGAGAATAATTTTATTATAGGCAATAATTGAATCAAAATGTGCCTTATTTCATGGTTTTCATTGCTTAATTCCCGGTTACCGAATAATAGTAGAAATAAATTACAAACGCACATCCTTAAGTTCAACTTTGCTTATGAATATTTGCATTTTTTATTTGTCTTTTATTCTACAGTTTTTCCAATTTCCTTGGCCAAAATGTGTATTGTAACTAGATTTTGACAAATTATGAAATGAGAAACTCCTCCATCTAACGGTGGTTACTGGAACTCTTCCAATATTATCCCCTTTTCACTTTCACACCCACAACCAAACTTTTCAACGCACATCGAACTTGGGTAGAGCATTTCAAAGAGAAACATGCTCAGCTAAGATGCGGGCTCTTTCACAGACTTGGTACCAAAATTGGTCCTGACTCAGTAAAATGATCCCAACTTGATACGTCCCAAAGACAGTACTCTTTGTGAATCAGGGCCCATGCAGTAATTCCTGAGAAAAACGAACATGATACAAAGTAAACAATTATTTAGATATCGCAGGTTAGAAGTTGAGGTGAATATATTTAATGGCCTCAATTCATTACCAGCATTGAGAGTGCGAGTAGTCTAAAATAATTTCTATATACTAGGAAAACGCCATATATGCGTTGTTAGACGAGCGAATTATAATAGTATGTCGATTTTTTCGCCAAACTTTTGTCTACATCCGCCAATTGGGTGACATTCAAGTTATAAATGGGTAAAAACTGCTTCGAGTGGTACCAATTTAGCACATTTTATGTTTTTTCTTCAAAATGGCTGACCCGATCAAGATGAGAATTTCCAGAAATGTGTATCAAGATGTAATTCAACTTCACGCAAAATTTCATTCTTTTTGAAAATAAAATATTTTCTTTTTTCCGCTGTGTTATTCTAATGGGTATTTTTGAAATTTCTAAAATTCATAAAAATAAAAGTCACCACCCGATAATGCCACAAAAATATAAATATCTAAGTTAGATGAGGAACCATAATGAAAAAAAGTTTGAAGCTGATAGCTGTAGCCGTTTGACCTGTGGATAACCGACAAAAAAAACATTTAAAAAAAAAACGAAAAAATAAACGTAAAAACGAACACCAAATTTTTTCAGTATGTCAAATTGAATCCTCGCTAAAGCTCGTCTAATAAACGATCGTAATGACTTTCCAGATGAACATATTATAGTGAAACTGCTTCACACCATTCAGAGAAGTACCTTATAAAATATTGTCGATCCATAATAAACATTCACAATATGTTACTTGTTATTTGTATGTAACGGTACGCTGTGAGGTGAAAATCAATGGCAAAAATATCGAGTGTTACTGTTACATACAATTGATCTTTCCACCTTTGTTATTATAAAATTTGACTCGTTGTCATCAGTATTTTCGACTAATATGGTCTTCATCTTATGATGTATTTATTGAATTTGAATCTTGCACTGTTCAAGTTTTATGATCATTTACATCTGTGACATCACTCTGGTGGGAACTCTTAGCCCTATATTGGCCCTATAGTGATTGGGTGTATTATCATTTGCTTAACGACCCCACCAACAGCTAGATTATACGGGGGTACGAATGAGCAAGTGATAATGAATGTACTAGGAAAACGCTATATACGCGTTGTTAGACGAGCGTAAAGTAATAGTATGTCGACTTCTTTGCCAAACTTTTGCCTAAATTCGCCAATTGGGTAACATTTTAGTTATAAATGGGTAAAAACGGCTTCGAGGGGTACCAATTCAGCACATTTCATGTTTTTTCTTCAAAATAGCACACCCGATCAAGCTGAGAATTTCCAGAAATGTGTATCAATATGTTTTCAACTCCACACAAAATTTCAATTTTTTTGAAAATAAAAATTTTGCAATTTTTTTTCCGCCGTGTTATTCTAATGAGTATTTTTGAAATTTCTAAAATTCATAAAAATAAAAGTTACCACCCGATAATGCCACAAAACTATACAAATCTGAGCTAGATGAGGAAGCATAATGGAAAAAAGTTTGAAGTTGATAGCTGTAGCCGTTTGACCTGTGGAGAACCGACAAAAAAACATAAAAAAATAAAACATAAAAACGAACACCAATTTTTTTCAGTATGTCAAATTGAATCCTCGCTAAAGCTCGTCTAATGGACTGATGATTAGTGAAAGGACAACATTTACAAAAACCCATGCCTTATGCGGGACTCAAACCCATGGCTAATGATGACTTCAGTTTCTGAAGCGGTGCCTCAGCTGACCGAGCTACCGAGAGCGACTGGATATTGGGGAAGGCTTAATATTTCACTAATTTCTGGTCACTTATCTTTACTCACTAATCTTATAGGTGACTAATTATTGGTCATCACTAATCTTCGGTCACTAATCTTCGGTCACTAACCTTAGGTCACTCATTTTGGTCACTAATCCTCAAATTTGAACTGTAATCAAACTGACAGATAGTTCCTTACGATCTCTTTGGTTGGTTCTACCAACCATTGTGACCAACAACCAAACATTTATTATTAAACTAGGAAAACGCGGGATGCGCGTTGTTAGACGAGCTTAGGGGTATAGAAATCTAGAATGAAAAATAATTTGTCAACCCAATCTACATCTACAGACCTTGGATCACTCCAAACGTTCAAAAACCTTACGAGAATCAGTTATGTCACGGCCTTCCTCTTCATTCATTTCAATCGTTTTGAATTAATTGGTGACACTTGTTGCTATAGATTTAATTGGTTCCCGTAATAGCCTAAATTGATGGGAAATTGCTTTATAAATGCGTTTTCTTCGTTATTTCTCATCCGATTGATGCGAAAAATCTCTCAAAATGTGCTTAATAGTTTCCTTTATATTCCTTTAAAATTTGAGAGGTCTTGAAAAATTTTGATTTTTCAAGTATTTTCCTCCGGGTTATTCTAATGGGGATTTTTGAAATTTCTAAAATTCATAAAAAAAAGTTACCACCCGATAATGCCACAAAACTATACAGATCTAAGTTAGATGAGGAACCATGACGAAAAAAAGTTTGAAGTTGATAGCTGTAGCCGTTTGACCTGTGGAGAACCGACAAAAAAACATAAAAAAAAACAACATAAAAACGAACATCAATTTTTTTCAGTATGTCAAATTGAATCCTCGCTAAAGCTCGTCTAATTACACTAATTTTAAAATTATCTTGATCTATATATTCAAAAAGTAAAAATATCTAATTTACCGCCATATAAACTCTAGGCCTATATTCATATTTATTATTCCTAGAATAAACCATCATTAAATTATGAATAATTATCTTAATACAAAAAATCGTTTTTTTCAACTAAATACGTAATAATGCCAAGTAGAATCATGCTCTGGTGATTTTTGCAAGACTCGCTATATTCACCCATTACGTCATGACTCGTACGATCCTCCGTTCCTCACATCAATTAACATTGCCGATCAGTAGTTTCGAGCCGTCAATTCATGTGATAGACTCTAGAAGGTTCCGATTGACCGTCTCCCCTATTGGTTAACATTGACGATTGATGGTTTCGAGGTGTCAAAGATTGTAGGTTGAAATGTGAACACGCGATATAAAGTCTCATGGATGAACTCTTGGGTTAATAAGAGCTTTGGAACGGTACTGCCAACCTTGTAAGAAAAAATATGATTTGAGGAAAACGATATTGAATTGTGTGTATGAGTGTGCAGAGATGTAAAGTGGTGTGTTTATTTAAGACGTCCCCAGCCAACATAGGGCTAAAAGTTACCGCCTAAGTGATTTTACAGATATAAATGATTATGATATGTTATGTTAGTTATGTTGGTATGTTTGTTTATTGATAATTTTCTTCGTTTAGTTAGGTAGTATTCAATCTTTTTGTTTCGCTTCACCGTATTCTGTCTCACCATTTGGCTTGTGACAGCAGGCGCACCCATTGGACAATATTGTGAGCTTCCCCTCTTGCACCGTATTAGCACAGATAATCGAGCTAAATACAGATGCCCAACACAATGCTAAAATAGTCTGCGGCTAATTTTGTGATAGACTGAGCCGCCGTGATCGAAAGGAAGAAACGCACGTCATCGACCGCAGCGAGCGCTGCTCTCCAAGATATTTAAAATTTCTCGAGGAAAGATGTAAAACTACCTGTTCCGAGGCTAGCTCTGCATTCATGTCCAAGGGATATACGTGTACCCTGTTGCGAGGGCTCATTGTTATAAACAGACTACCGAGGTTCGGCCCGCCCGTCGAACACATGCTACCTGTGAACACGTGAGACTACCCCAATACATTTTTCTCTCGACTCAATGAGAACATCTCCTCAGTGGTTGTTGAAAGAATCTTCTAAAATCGAAGTGTAATTACTGGTACAGAAATAAAACGAAGCCATATGAAAAATTGAATTATGCGAGAGATTGAATTATATTCCGTGTGGACCTATAATAATACCATTTTTCATATTGGGTTTCAACGACGCACTGTAATGATAACTAAGATCTATTGGCGTCGGATTAATGATTAATTAGATGATGGGATGATGAGATGAAGGTTTCTTAGGCAATGGGAAGGATAGTGGGAAGGAAACGGTTGTGGCCTATAATAACCCTGCAGCTACAAATATGGGTTTTCGCACACATTTTTATTCTATCAAGTAAAATGATTTCGGTTTTATTGGATGAGCGAAGCGAAGACGTAATTTCACCATACTCGGAAAAAAGTTTTTTTTCTGTTCGCGCTCCACATGTCAAACAAGAATTCAAAATCACTTAAAACTTGACACACACAAGTATCCTTATCTAATTCGATACTGTACAGTTTTGAGGCGCAATCGGTTGAATTTACTTCAAAACTCATTTCAAAGTTTTCAAAAATCCCATGAGAATAACCCAGAGGAAAAATTCGTTGAGAATTTGAATTCTCTTGGATGAAATATTCTCAACGAATTTTCAATATAATAATGATTAATGAACTATTCCGAATTTTCACTCAAACCGGATCAACCGATTTGATGTAAAAAATAAGGAATATAATTTTTATATAACACTCAAAAACTATTAAGATACCAATTGAATCCAAGCAACAGGTATCACCAATTAATTGTGAACGATTAGAACAAAGCCTTCTTCATTATCATAGAAATTAATGCGGAAATAGGATGGCAGTAAGTAGTGTTGTTTGGATCTCAAGGTGGATATATACAATAACCATTCCAAACAAGTTAATATGTTCCAGCTCATCCATCAACGCGGCAACACAATAACGCGTTTGCCTAGTTTTATTATTATTCAACTCTAACGATTGCAAATGAATGCGCGGTGGCAAGAGCCC
Source organism: Brachyptera risi (assembly GCA_964007535.1). NCBI lineage: Eukaryota > Metazoa > Arthropoda > Insecta > Plecoptera > Taeniopterygidae > Brachyptera > Brachyptera risi. The sequence continues at coordinate 10,919,991 of OZ023339.1, read as the reverse complement.
TATCTATCCCTATCCCACCACCTCCCTAACCTTCTGACGAAATAACTTTAACCCTATTGTGGGTTATAACATTCCCCGCGGGGTCAAAAAGGGGCCACGAGGGTCGTCGGCTTCGCAATAACAGGCCGTAGCACATGCAACTATTCTCATGTGGCATCTTCTTTTCAAACTGAAATCACCCCCCCTCATGAATATGACCTGGATCCGCAGTTTTTTTTTAAGGTTTTCCTCTGTCGTTCAGGTCAATACTGGGATGGTTTTTCATAACTAAAAACCACGACTGACTCCTACCCACTATCCAAAAACACTTGATGAAATAACATTTCATCTCACCGTCTCATATATTATTCACCGACGCCAATAGATCTTAGTCACCAATACAGTGTGTCGTTAAACATAATATAAATACATGAATAAAAATAAGCACACGAAGTAGTGGAGTATTATATATATATATATATATATATATATATATATAATATATATATATATATATATATATATATATATATATATATATATATATATATATATATATATATATATATATATATATATATATATATATATATATATATACATATATGAAAAAAACATATATATATATATAATATATATATATATATATATATATATATATATATATATATATATATATATATATATATATATATATATATATATATATATATATATATATATATATATATATATATATATATATATATATATATATATATATATATATATATATATATATATATATATATGTATATATATATATATATATGTATATATATATATAATATATAATTTACCGGCACATACACCGCAGTGTTAACACGCTCGCTTCATTTGAACCGTGAGGTGAAAGCCGGGAGCATATCGGACCTGGTTCGATCCCCGTCATCGTTCATCTTTGCATTTTTTTTCGTGGTTTCCCTCTGTACTCTTTAGGCTAATGCCGAGATGGTTCGTACAATATAGACCAGGACCGCTTTCTTCCCACTATCCTTCCCATTACCTAAGAAACCTTCTCATCATCCCATCGTCTCATTAAACATTCATCCGACGCCAATAGATCTTAGTTATCATTATAGTGCGTCGTTGAACCAATTATAAAAAAGTACCATCATTGGTCCACACAAAATATAATTCAATTCATCAAATGATCTTTATTTTCCATATATGGTTTCCTTTCATTTCTGTACTAATTCAATTACATCTTGATTTTAGAACTTGGAAGATTCATTCAACAACTTCTGTATGAGATGTTATGATGCACATCGAGAAAAGAATGTAGTTGAGGGATAGTCGCACGTGGTAACAGGTAGCCGATAGCTACCCCGACACTCTATTTATAACAATGAGCCCTCGCAACAGGTAGTTTTACATCTTTCCTCGAGAAATTTTATAAATCTTGGAGAGCAGCGCTCGCTGCGGTCGATGACGTGCGTTTCTTCCTCTCGATCACGGCGGCTCAGTCTATCACAAAATAAGCCGCAGACTATTTTCGTATGGCGTTGGGCATCTGTATTTAGCTCGATTATCTGTGGTATTAGTAATATAGACCGAAATGAAGATATAAAGAAGAGAAGTGCCATTTAAGTAATTGAATTTTGATTTGAGAAAAAATGGTTATAAGAAGCTTGAAAATATATGTTGTTTGAATACCAGCGTACCACATTGAAAACAATTGAATAATGAATGAAAAATCATTCAGTAATCATTTGTGTGGCCCACCTCAACTTTTTCCGTAAAAAAATTGCCCTTTCAGCTATCTAGTTGGAAAGCCCTGTTGTACTTGGTTGAGTTTATTTTCTTTTTAAAAACCATGTTCCTAATAACTTCAATTAGTTTCAACTGAGTTCAGGTCAGTAAGACGTCCATATCCTATTACGAGAACGCTTTTTGGAAGGGATGTACAATTTCCATGTTTATTTGTCGTGCATTTTTATATTTCAAGTGACTATATTACATCTATAAGAATTATATTCAGAGCATATAATATAAATTACTTCAGCAGTAATTTTCTAATGTTATTCCTCTATATATTATTTTAATTTTCTATATATCACAAAATTCTTCTAAAATTTGATGATTGCTTCTGAAAATATGTTATAATCATTGTTTATTAATAATTGCAGCATTATAATATCCAGGTCGTAAGATGAAAAGTAAGGTTGACATATAAAGGTAATCGAAAACTTAATTCTCTGCCTAGGATAAATGATTGAACAATGAAATAAAATATATAAATGACAAATTTACTAAATTGCTCTGTAGTATTTTGTTGCCAAGTTCAAACCTAGACCTACATGTTTCTCTAGCGTCAAAATCAAAGAAGACATAATATCGCCAAATGACATGAAAGGGGCCGTCCATAAATTACGTCACAGCTTAGGGGGGGAGGGGGGTTGTCAAGATTTGAGACAAGGTGTTACAAGGGGGGAGGAGGGGGGAGGAAACTGTGTGAAATATCATTTTTTTGTTCCATGTATTTGGCGCCATTCTTATAGATTCTTATATTTATACCCACCCTAGAAACAGCAGATGCATATCAAATAATTATTTAGTTTGACTACACAAAGATCAAACATAAAGAAATGAATATTTTAATTTCATCACTTTATTTCATCTTTGTCGTATGTTAATTTCAATTTTTTGTCAAGACGGGGGGGGGGGGGTAATGAGAATTTGTAACGTATTTAAAGGGGGGGTGGGTAATAGGTTCTGTAACCAACTGTGACATGGGAGGGAGGGGAGGGAAGGGGGTGGGTTCAAAGTGGCCCAAAAAAGTGTGACATAATTTATGGACGTCCCCAAACACATTCCTTCATTTGCATAGTCAAAAAACAATTTATTGTGATAAATACCAATAATTAACAATAATTTGAGAACAAGTTCATCCCAGCGTTTATCCATTACAAGATGCATTGGCGCAAAATAACCACGTCGTTAACTCGCCGTTAAACCCCAATATTAATCAATTCAAGATGTATTGGTTTCCTGCAAACGCAGCCTTCAATACATTTTGATACTTCTATTTCTATGGACAGATCGATAAAGTAGTTCCATCTTCTGAAGCTCTGGCCATGCTACTTTATCGACTGTGAGTGCTACTGTGCTGTCACTGTCAGTTTTGTGTCAGTTGTCAGAAACAGACGGAAGCATTAAATATTTTGCAGGTTATAGTTGAATAAAGTGAGTTTTAGTCGACTATTTATTCTCATATTTTCGTTTTCCATTCAAATAGGTGATATTCAGGCTGTGAGGTAGAGGCCTAGCGTACGTTATTGCTCATTGGGATGATTTTATACCTTTCTAGTTTTGAGTTTTTCCTAGCCTGGGCAGTGGGCTTTGGGGATTTTAATACCACTACAAGTACATAAAAACGAATGCTAAGTTCACTCCTAATTTTGGTTTGAATGGACCCTTAATGACAAAATTGTCCAGCTTAATTCATGGTCAGGTAGGGTGATGGTGTGAGGTGAAGTTTGAACAGAAAGTCCTTTCGACTGAGCCGTACCATTGCCGTTACATTGATTTTACTCTACACAGCTTGAATCATCACTCACCACTACCCGACCTGACCAAAAAATAGGCTGTACAAAGATGGGCTTACATGTTAGTAGGTTTTATAGCTTTTTAATGATGGTCTGGGGTTAGATAGGGTAAGGTTTTGTGTTGAGTGAATAACTAGATTGTAATTTTGGGGTTTATACCGTGCCTTACTAACCCTAAAACAGACTGGTTAAGGCTGTACGGCATATTTACCAAAGTTTGAACAGAAAAATTAGTCTCATCCTTTCGACTCGAACCTTACCCAACCTAACTCTAACTATCACTTGCCACCACCCAACCTTATCAGAAAATAATTTGTACAAGGATCTGCATACTAAACATTTATCCTAATATTCCTTTTGTGTACTAGTTTTCAAGTAATGGGCTCCGAGCAGAGTCAACCGAATGCCAGCGGCGGATCGAACAGAGCTCGCCCCACGGCAGCCCTCCAACGCGGCAAATCAGTGCCGGAGAGGGCGGCCGGCCCCCCCGACAGCGATCGACCGGGCAGTATATCTCCGGGACCGAGCATTTGTTCTGATTCCGATCTTCCGTACATAAGCTACACTGTCAATCGGCCTATTGGAGGTTAGCTTAGGTAGCAGCCTATTACTTTGCATGAATATTCCGAGTGGTTGACTGAGATGGGTGGACTAGTGGCTAGCACACTGAACCGTCATTCAGGAGAACGACGTTCGATTTTCATCCATCCATCATCCATCGTTTTTCATGGGACCAGGACCAGGAAAATAGAACCATCCAGGAAAATTCAACATTGATTATATGGGAGTGGAGTGAGTAAAAATGAATAATTCAAGCAGGAAAACGATGGATCCGGAAACGATGCGTAAAGGTTTCACTCTATTTGATCAAATAAAGTATATTTGTAAAATGAAAAAGACCAATCTTCAAGTTTCGTCACCATCTTTCCGTTCTCAGATTCGCCAAAGATGCCGCAGAAACAGGCCGGCCACCTTCAGCGCGGCAAGTCTCTCGGCACTTCTCTGGCCGGCGTCGGTCAGTCTGCCAGACGCAGTAGTGCCAACAAGAAGCAAGCTGCCGTGACCAAACCCGCCCACAACATCGTCATTGTCAAGCCTGCGCTCTGCGAGGTGCCTACCGACAGGGATGTAGATCTCGTCAAGCTACAGGTGAGGGAGGCGAGAATTTCTCTGCAAGTCAATTTTCATATATTCATATAGGCCTATTTATTCATTCTTCATTTGATTAATAATTCATTTCAATAATTTCATTTCATAATAATTTAATTCATTTCAAATGATTCATTTGATTAATGTTCATTTTATTTAATTATATTTTGTTTTAACGACGCACTGTACTGATGACTACGATCTATTGGCGTTGATGAATGATGAGATGATTGGATAGTGAGATGAAAGGTTATTGTATTAGATGTTTTTGGATGGTGAGAAGGAGTCGGTCGTGGACTGTTGTTAAGGAACCATCTCAGTATTGACCTGAACGACAGAGGGAAACCACGAAAAACCCCTGTCAGGATTGTCGACCATGGCGGGAATTGAACTCCAGTCTACTGAATGACGGTTTAGTGTGATAATCACTCGACCACAATATGTATCAGTTATTAAAAATTGTACCAATATAGGATTCATCATGGCTAAAGCTTCGCTGGAATTAAAATTACAGTTACCGATAATTTAAGTTCCATAATGATTTCTGTATTCAGTACATAGTACTTGAAGTAAATAGTAAATAGGCCTAGTTAAGTTGAATACAGTGACTAGTAGAGAAGGAAATGGTAACCATCGCTAACGTGGCTTATTCTTATCCAATGATGTTATGGCTTTTGAAAAAGAAAAGTAGGCCCATGGTGAAATCAACAATTTCATTTCATTTATTAGCTTTTTGTTCATACCATTATATTATATGAGTTATAATTAATATCATTACATATAACAAGCAGGTCTTAAAAGTTGTCTGGATTAAAATAACAATAATAATATGGGCCTAATAAGTAGGGCCTAGCTATAATTAACAGTATATAAAATAAAATATTACATTATTAAATGAATGAGAATAATATAATAATTATTAAAATAATAAGATTGATACCTATATCGGTTCGTGACGAGTATAATTTAAATTGACAATAAAACATGTGGGTGAAACTTTAAATATAATATTCCAATAGAAATCCAATAATTGACCAATGTAGATGGGCGTGACTTATACGAAGCAGGGGAAATTTTAGATACCTTGATTGGTTATTTCCCTATTTCCCCTGCTTCACTGTCCACTTGATTGGTTTTTATATTTTGTGACATCACGAGGGCGGATGATCTACAATGGTCAATCGACTACAGACAGCTACAACTACTCTCTTTCAGTTACGAATACGTTAATGTTTATGTTAATGTTACCATTGTTTCCCGCAGACTGAAAAATGAATGTATTTTTTCATGTACGTTGAAATCGAGTCTCCGTTAACGCTCATCTAACAATGTCACGGTTGTTTCCCGCAGACTGTCCCGATGTTCCTGCCGATCATGCGTGGCACGCTGAACCTCCCTGCCGTGCGCGACCCGGAGGTCCTGGAGCGCCTGGACCCCAACGGGCTGCTTGCGGTGTGCTCGCGCTACCAGCGCCACCTCAAGCTGTGCAGCGACGCGGTGGCGACAGAGCAGGCGGTGATCACCGCACGCGTCAGAGACGTGAGTGTGCACACGCGTCGATACCTTCGAAATTCACAATTCACAAGTTTCATTTTTCACTTTTCAGAAAAACCAGAATTTTCATTTATGGGGAAATTACAAAATATTCTAGTTTTTGTAACATTTCTCTAGAATTTCCGAAATTCCAAGCACCTTACTTCACGTTTTCCCTCCAAAATCTCCCCAAAATTCCCAATTTCCAAAATTCACTTCTTTAATTTTCAGGTTTCCCAAATTCCAAACACCCCTCTATTTGTTTTCCCTCCAAAAATCCCCATTTTCAAAATAAAATCATTTTCATTTTCATGAAATACCATCCTAATTTGATTATTATTCAGGTCAGTGGAGTGTCTAGACCACGGTGTATAATAGTTTAGGTGATGTATCGGGCTATCTCCGTGCGTTGGAAGGCTGGTACCAACAGTGCTGCTAGTTTCAACGAAATCCGTGCGAAACGCCACGGTGATACGAGGCCAGTAAGCCACGCTCTACGCACGCGAGCACCAAATGTACGTCATTGTTGGCGGCAAGACGTCGACTGTCAACGTGACCAGCCTCGTATCACGGCGGCGTTTCGATGGATTTTGGTGGAACTAGCAGCACTGTTGGTACCAGCATTGGTCATCACTAGTACATAGCTGTCGCCTAGTTGTGTCGATAACAAACTAACCGCACCGCGCTTGTTCTCCTCTCAGGTTGATGTCGACGTCACCCACCTGATGTCGCTCATGTCCGAACGTCAGAAGAAGTTTGCCAAGTACGCCGAGCGTCTGGGCAAGGTCCACGAACTATCCCACCAACTGAACCGCTGTCACACTGTCCTCAATCAGACGCTGGAGAGCATGGAAACCCTTAACAACGCTCTTTCCCTCGGAGACAGGCTGGAACCGTTTGTCTGGACCACCGGCTAGATACATTCAACCGTCAGCGGTTCAAACTGCTCGTCGTTCTGTTTGTCACCCGCTATATAGCGACATTATAACTTCTTCGAAGGCAAATAACGGACAATTTAACCTCACTATCTACGTTTTACTTCATATGAGACTTTTTCAGACAACTGAGCAAACGTAAACGTTGTTCTGCGTGTATTTGTGAACAAAGTTGGTTCCTTTTATCACTACTACCTACGGACGATCGTTAGTTCTGTAGATGTAGCCGGTTAATTGGTACATATTTACAACATTTGAGGGATAGGAAGTGAGGACACCATCTCCTATCGACAAATCAACGCAACCCTCAATGCATCTCGGCCCGTGCCGAACTAAAACCTGTTATCACACCACGTTTGTTTCTCCGATCACCAGCTAGATACGTTTAACGGGATCTCCGTTCATTCGTCAGCGTTTCAGATTGTTTGTTTGGAATCGCTCATCTTGAATACCAGAACGAGAACACCAGTTGTTGAAACTGTTCAACTAGCTGGTCTGGTTTATTAGTTGGTGCCATTCATTTCGTCATCAGTTGAGATCGTTCGTTTGAATTTGTTCATTTTGCCAGCGGCTTCATAGCGGATCATATCGACATTATAACTTCTCTGAAGACGAATACCGTAGTCAATTGTCGCCTGTGAAGAATATTTGGAGCAAATGTTGGCTAAATATGTATTTATTTATTTTACTTATATTGGGCTTAGCGACGCACTGTACTGATGACTACAATCTATTGGCGTCGGTGGATGATGAATGAGATGTTGGGATGATGAGATGAGAGGTTATTTTATCAAGTGTTTTTGGATAGAGAGAAGGAGTTGGTCGTGGCCTGTTGATAAGGAACCATCCCAGTATTGACGTGAACAACAGAGGGAAACAACGAAAAACCCCTGACAAGATGGTCGACGATGGCAGGAATCGAATCCCGGTCTCCTGAATGATGGTTCAGTGTATTAAACACTCTGCCACTCAACCACTAGTTGTTTAAACCATTCAACTGGCTGGTCTGGCTCGAGAGTAAGTGCCATTAATTTCGTTTTTTGTTTATCAACGACTTTTTAACTTGAATATCGTTTTTTGTTTGTTCATTAATTTGTTCGTTTGGATTTGTTCTTCTTGAATACCGGTCTAGATCAATGTTTGAAACCGTTTAGCTGACTCGTCTAATTCATAAGTTAGAGCTGTCTGTTCTGTCTATTGTGTAGGACAGCGTAAAATTTCCAGTGTCAACGTAATATATTGCAGTGACTTCCCAGATGAACATATTGTAGTGAAACTGCTTCACACCATTCAGAGAAGTACCGGTATCTTATGAAATACTGTCGATCCATAATAAACATTCACAATATGTTACTTGTTATTTGCATGTAACGGTACGCTGTGATGTAAAAATCCATGACAAAAATATCGAGTGTTACTTTTACATACAACTGATTGTTCTACCTTCATTATTATAAAATTTGAGTCATTACGGGTATCATTTTGGACAAAATATATATTGTCTGCATTTTAATATGTATTTGTTAATTTTGTATCTCACACTGTTGATGTGTGAATATTTTTTTTTTTTTTTTAATAACATCGAAACTTGATACAAAATCATTGTTCCCCAATTAAGGCTATGGATGAAAGATAGGATCGTTTGGACGGGGCACCACAAGGGCGATCTTACCACCCCATTTTGATTATTTAAAACTAATGGTCTTCAACACCAGGACTGCGCTGTCTGTGACCATAATTTTTCGCCGTAGATAAAAGTCTTTCAGTATAAACACACGAATGTTGATATCTTCCACTTTGAACTAAGTCTCTTGGGCAATGATTACTTCTTTCCCTTGACAGCAGATGTAAAATTGATCATTATACAAAATGCACAAATTAAATTAGTGATAGGCCTATAATGTTATAATTAGGCCTATCGCTCTACTAATTAATGGTCGTGGCCAATTAGTACTTCATCCAAGCATTTGCTTCGAGGACTGTGGGAAACTACGAAAAACCACGTCAGGATGGATAAAAAAAGGTGTTTGTTGGTCTTGAGCTTTTTCTTCCAACTTCTTCTCTTCTTTTCTTCTCTTCTTGTAGTGTTTGATATGATCATTTAAATTAGTGAAATACCAAGCTCGCTCTAGCTTCTATCTAGCTCGAGAAAATCTCATATTTCATTGAAGAAATTCAAGTCTCGAAGTTTGATTAATAATTCGATTGAGCTGAAGTCTCGATCTTGACTCGTAACTTCAAGACTCGCATGGCGTAGCCCTCGTAATGATCAGCTTTCTTCTCACTAATGTATATTATTGTTTTGTACCCCTGATGAGGATTCATTGTGTTGTGATATTTAATTATGTGTTAATAAAATATTATTGTAAATATTAAATTAAAATGCAGTTTCTTCTCACTTGGGAGACGTCCATAAATTATGTCACACTTTTTTAGGCCACTTTGAACCCCCCCCCCCCCCTCCCTCCCATGTCACAAAGCCTATTACCCTCCCCCCTTTTAATACGTCACAAATTCTCATACCCCCCCCCTCCCTCCCTCCAACAAAAAATTGAAATTAACAGACGGCAAAGGTACAATCAAGTAATGAAATTAAAATATTCATTTCTTCATGTTTGCTTTTTGAGTACTCAAACTTGATGATTATTTGAAATGGATCTGCTGTTTCTAGGGTGGGTATAAATATTAGAATCTATAAGAATGGCGCCAAATACACAGAACAAAAAAATGATACATCACACAGTTGCCTCCCCCCCTCCCCCCTTGAAACACCTTGTCAGAAATCTTGACAACCCCCCTCCCCCCCTAAGCTGTGACATAATTTATGGACGTCCCCTTGTATATCATTGTATTGCACCCCTGATGAGGATTCATTATGTTGTGATATTTAATTATGTGTTAGTAAAATGTGATTGTAAATATTGAAATGTTGTCACGTTGTGTCAAAGTTGATGTTGTCACTTGTCTATACCTACAGGCATGGAATTTTTAGCATTAGCTATAAATAAGCAAGATATAATTTGAAGTCATCTGAAATCCTAATTTTCTGTATTCTCTTCATGTTTGTTGGTTCAAAACCATTTGATGTTAAGCTCTCTCTCGCTATTTGAAGCTATATACGCCTTTTACAAGGATGAATCAACATTTACCTGACATAAGCGCTAATTGTAAGAAACAAGCAATTTTTCTGATACTCATTTTTTCCAAATTAGATTCAAGTGTCATAAAATTTCAAAATTTTCTTTCCAATTCATTTGAATTAAATATTTATTTATCAACATTTTGTTGGCCTGTGGCAGTTATTTACGATGCTCGTATAGTTTGTGCAGTTCAAGTGGTGTTTTAATGTGGGACATATTCAGAGTTGGGTGGGAACGCGTTCCCTTTTTGGGAACTGTGATGGAAACACGTTCCTTGTATTAAGCAGTAATTTTTAACGGAACTGCGTTCCTTTTTATTGGTAACGAGGAACGACATTTAAATTTTTTTCAGGTTCTTTTTGAGCAGATACGCAACGTGGAATAGATTGGTATGATACCAGATGTAAGATTTTGTCTGTGACCCTTTGTCTCACACGCTATTCACTTGGCCTAATCACGAATCCCTGCCATCCATCCTGTATCTTATTATTTACGACATTCCACGGTATTTCCTTATCTACTACTTATCATACGATCTTTTCGTACGTTGTCGTAGTTTGATGGCTCGAACCATAGAATAAAGAACTCTACAAAGAAGTGCATTGCTTATGGGAGAGAGGCTACGGACAATTTTTTCCCCCCGCTAATATCCTCCATCACCCCTGCCAGAAGCTGATGTTAATGGCGCTACTGGCCTGAAGAGTGCGCGACCGGCGCTCAAAGAAATTGTGTCGCCGTCTAGCAGTGCCTTGAAGAACTATCACCGTATAAGCACATGACCAACCCAGTAGCGGAAAAACTCGCTGGTTTCTCTGTCACTCTCATTGATGTTCCTATTGTGTCTTCTCACTTCACAACGTTACAATTAGGCAACGCTGTAAGCAAGACAAGGCAGTCCCGCATGAGGAAGAAGCCGATTAACCGTCTCTACGATGTATTGGCACTAACGGGCAGAAGTGTCGAACGAGATATTCCGGAACCATGCTGAATAAGCGAAATTTACCTAAACCATAATATTGTATCCTAGACTAGATTATCTTCAAATGTTCATAATTTGATTATTAAAACTGTTGAATATTTTAACGTTTTAGATTATGAGTGAATCCAATTTTTAATTGAGACGATGGAATATATTGATTGAAACAAATTAGATTACGAGTTGGGCCTACACTTTACAAGACATTTGAAAAATACATATTTTCATCTATTTTATATCCATTTAATCTATTTTTTTTTTCAAATACATTTCTATAAATACACTATATTTATTATACATCTCATCTAAAAACTACATTCTGATTGACTGTGTTTTTTTGAACGCATACTTTTGATTGGTTGCATTTAGGCTGAGATTTTGGTAATATTTGGATTTGAAAAGTATGCTCCCCCCTGTTAAACCTATATATTCAACATGACTCGTGTCGTGGGCGGCGGAGCCGGGGGGTCATGGGAGTCGGCTGACCCCCAATAATTTTTTGAGGACCAAACTGTTTTACGACGCTAAATGGCTCTCGCGTGACATACGAGATTGTCCAACGAAATCGTCAGTCGTCAATATTTGCTTCAAAAAAAATAGTACTAAACGGAAAAGACCAGCTGACAATAATACTGATGGTTCGACATTAATCAGGAAACGAAAAAAATCCACCGTAGATACTACTGCTGATGGTTCAAAAATGAATCAAAAATTGAAAAAGCTGCAAAATCTCTAGATAGGTATATTATATAATTCATGATAACTGATAATACATATGTGTATATGAAATTGTATCACTTTTAATGTTACCATAACTGTGGTACTAAATTGAAATAGATACATTCTTTCAAAATGGGATAGTGACCTATAACTTCTAGTACATGCAGGTCCGTATCAAGGCCCAGGCCCATGAGGCCCAGGCCTGGGGCGCCAGATTCACACCAGCCCTTTCAATTCAAATCATCATAATCATCATTCAAAGTTGTATTCATATTAGAAAAGAAGTGTATGTAATATTGTATATAGATTCGCGTGCAATGTCAACTCATGAATAAAATATTAAAAACAACGATCAAAACATCAATAATTGAATACCATGTGTATTTGATGTTGTGTTTGCTTTCAAAGAAAATGGGGACAGGGGCAAATAACGTTCAGGTTTGAAGTCATGGTGTTGTGGGCAAATTTTTTGCCATTGCCCCGATTACGAGTTCCGTTAGTTCGGACGGGGCATACAAAATAATCAAGCTAAAAAATTATTGCTATCATATAGGCCTTTACTAATTCTAAAAAATCTGTTGAATGGAACACAAGTTATGGGAGTATAGCTACTGCGCCACAGTGCCAGACCACTGAACCGTTTTCCAGGAGATCGGAGTTCATTCCTGCCATGGTCGACCATCCTGATAGTTATTCGATGTTCTAATGTCAATGATGTATAACTCTTCATGTTTCTCGTATAGGTTCAGATGACTCTATCTCAACGGTGGATATATATATTAATATACAATACATACATACATAGACAAATATATACAAAAGGTCCAGACGACAAGCTATCTCAATGGGGGATGATATACTTAAATATAGATCAAACATTGACTAAATGATTATATCAACAGTATGTTCAACAGAATATAAAATGTGGATTGCCGACAAGATTTTTTAAAGGCAAGTTTTTTTCATCAAATAATTACAGTAATGATTGCATTGATGCTCGTTCTTTAAACATATATCATGTTCTAATCGTAAGTGATTTGTTTCAGATCGTCCTTGTACAATACTTGATATGTACTTAGGCCTACATATAAAACTACGCGTCTCTAAAATCTAACATTTATTCATTCTAAACAAAGTGTTTATAAGAAAACCGAACGTGTGTGTCGTGTGGATGCAACCCGATAACAATTAACAATACGATATCAGATCTCGACACCAAGATGACTCATAGCGCACGAGCTTATAAGTGTAATATTTGGCAACAGGGCACTACCGAGTCAAGAACTGGTAGCGCTACTGGGAAGTTATGGCGCGGTGCACGCTCGGGGTGGAGGGATTTACCAGTTTCAAAATAGCCGCCAGAAAGCAACGAATTCGGTCAAATGTACACCAGCGCCGCGTACAGGCCGGTAGCGCCATCAAGTCAGTCTTATCCCCACTCCCATCCCCACTCCCGTAGATATTTTAACATGGCAAATGTACTTCTTTGTAGTTCTTTATTAATATTCCATGCTAGTAATATTCTAACTATAAAGTAATATTTCTATGCATAGAATATTCTATGCTCGAACTAACCGAGGTCGGTGTGATGCGATGGAGAAAAATGTCGATACGTGTACCTAGCTAATGCACTCCAAGAAAATCATGACTACCTGGTGACATCACCAATAGCCAATGAAAATAGGATTATTTTCAAGACACATTCAGGGAGATTTGTGTAAACACAAGAGGCCTATCCCACTTCAGTGTTCCATCTCGACCGCGCCAGTCCTCATGATGAAAAAAATAGTGTTGTGGTAGTGTTCTATCAATAATGATTGAATATTATTGAATTGGTAACGGTGAATTACTGTTCGAGCATGGTGTGGGGGGGGACTCAGTGGAAATCTAGGGCTTCGTAAAATTTTAAGACCCATGAAAATACTCGTACGAATTCAAATTAATTAACTCCACATTGGTATTCTTTCAAAGGAACTTGAAAGGAATCTAATTGTTTTGGTAACTTTTGAGTTCCTTTTTTTCTAAGGAACTGTAACAATAGGCCCTAACTAGTTCCTTTTTGGATCGAGTGACGTACGGGAATTGGAACAGCTAGTTATTTTATTTGAGGAACTTACCCAACACTGGGCATATTGACTCAATGTATACATGTGTACATTTCAATTTCAAGTCAATTTATTTTGTTCTTTACATGGTATACAGGAAATGAAGGTATAAAAATGAGAATTCCCCAATGAGAGTAATCTTGTGCTGGGGAATTATTAAAATTAACATGATCAGGTTTATATTTGAAGTGAACATTGAAAGCATGAAGTAAATGTAGCCTAAATTTAAAATGTAAAGCAGCTGGAAATTATTATTATTATTATCATGTTTTTTTTTTTTTTTGTAATGCTAGGCGCATTGATTCTAACTGATCAAACGGGAATAATTGTTATATAATTATATAATTATACAAATTGATGAAATTATCAAGCTGAAAATATAAACTGGGACTAAGTCGAGAACTACAACTGAAACTAAAATTAGAAGGTAAATTGAATGAATTTCTTTGGGTATTGGGGTTTGTGTAAGGATCGGTGATAACGGCGTAATACGAAGCATAGAAGCTACAGCAACAAAAATGCTGGCGTCAACTTGACAATCTTGTGGGCTCATGTCATATTGTCAAGCACATACCAGGTACTTGGATAGTCGAAAAGTATTTTTCTGTTGCATATTATGTATAGAAGTGAAGCTAGTGGTTTCTCTCTATTATCTCTCCAGGCTATAAATACATATAAATTGTCAGTGTATTTTTTTCTATGTTTAAATTTTCCTTTCATGTCTGTATGCATTTCAATTTTTGGGGAAATTAAATGTTTAATACTTAAGCACGGTACACACGAACGATTACAGTTGCCCCAATCGCCAACTAACACGGCTGACCGAATCGGATCGTCGACTTGCGTATGTTTACTCTTCGATCATAATCGAACGGCAATCGACGGTAACTCAGTTGAACGTCAATTTCGTGCGGTATCAGAAGTAGCCAATCAGGGACGAGTAATCGCGTCCTAGTCGCGCCATATTTGACGTCACAGGATTTCGTGCACGCTCATTGGTTGTTTACTGACAGTTGGACGTTGGTGTTGCCGTTTTTAGAACCTCTCTCTATCCTCACCGACCCAACTCCAATCAACAGCAATCGAATTGATGGCATGTACACACGAACAATTTCAGGTTAGTTGCGCAAGCCAGTTGGCGATTGGGGCAACTGTAATCGTTCGTGTGTACCGTGCTTTATAGTCCTATAATGTTATATTATAGTGCAATTGACCAATGTAGATGGGCGTGACTTATACGAAGCAGGGGAAATTTTAGATACCTTGATTGGTTATTTCCCTATTTTCCCCTGCTTCACTGTCCACTTGATTGGTTTTTATATTTTGTGACATCACGAGGGCGGACGATCTACATCGGGCAATTAAATTAATAATTTTTTTTCTTTTTATTTTCCATCCAATAAATGCACATTATTACAACATTTTTTACTCTTGAGTGACCACAAAACCCATTGAGGGTTTGCCTGTGGAATAATAATGCTCTCTTCAGATAACTCGTGTTCTTTTACATGAATAAATAATAATAATAATTGTTTATTGGCAGTTATATAAGTGATACAAGTTATGCTCGACATTTTTCCACTAGTATTTGAAATAATGCGGCCATCTTTTATTACTTGTCTTTTCTCTCGCCAGAGTGTGTTTTGTCGGTGACTGACAGAAATTGACACCCACCTTGTAGCAGGCTTGCGATTTAGTATTGTCAGTTAATAAAAACCTTTCAAGTACTTTATACTTGATAATAAATCAAAATGAGTGAACTTGTGTGGGGTATAAAGAATGGGGACCTAGATCAAGTAAAAGATATCGTCGAAAATAAGGTAATTATCTTACGTGATGGGAGAACATTGATGGCTCATCAGAAACTAACCAACAAATTTACCAAGTTTCCTTGTTTTCTTTCTAGGAAATCGATGTTAATAAAGAAATTGATGGGCGATCGCCGATACATTATGCTGCGGATTATGGTCAGAATGATGTAATACAATACCTAGTTTCGAAAGGAGCCAATGTGAATGTGAGTGAGACTAGGTCTGGCAACTGAGGGAGTGTTTCGAAATCGGGCAACTGAGTCGGACTAGAATAACTGTATTGAACCCGCAAAATCAATCATAGTTCATGTAGGGCCGACAAATGATGAGTGAAAACTCCCGCTATCAGAAAACACAACATAGTTCTTACTGTTGGAATTATCGAGTGGTTGGTGTGCTGTATTGGTATAGGCCTAGCCTATCTCAAACAATCCTCAATTTTCCTCTTAGGCCTTCTTATTTATTTTTAATTGAATTTATTATTTACGCTCGAGAGATGTGTTTCGTAATCAATCCATCATGCTATCCGCTCGTCAATCAACATTGTATTTTTCTTTGAGAGAATAGATTCATTTCACACTTTCGCAATCACTCATGTGAAATCGTGAACTAGACCTATGTTGTCATACTGAATGCTTTAATCCAATGTGAATTACAGTAATTTAATAGAGCATTGTTGCTGGGCTCTGAGACACTCCCCTATAAGTCTTACAGTAGGGAACAATGGAGGTGGTCGAAATAGTTATAATCGTTACCGCTAGAGTGTACCCGAAACGATTTACTGACATAGGTGCAAGTTACACTTCTATTTAGATAATTTCAGTTCTGATCGATGTGAAAATTAAAAATAGAAACTAAAATAACCTTAGGCCCATAACCCTACCCTCGAGACATCAATTTATAAAGTTCAAAAAAAGGTCACCCATAAAGAGGAGGGGTTTTAGTCGGTAAGAATCCAACACTCCCCTCAATTCAACCTGCGAGGGGTCTTATGCAAGATTTCCCTTCCTCACAAGAAAAAAAGTTTCATCAGCAGGAATCGAATTATTGACCTTGATACGAGTCAGCTGTGCTATCCAATGCTCTGCAATCATTAAAGTTGAATTTATTGTTACCGGTAATTGTTATCCAAATAATAGCCATAATAATGCGAGTCGGTAGGCCTTTATGAGACATCCAACGGCATAGATTATCTAACTAATTCGACCAACTCCTAAACTAGACTGGGCCTAGACTAGATCAGAACAAGGTTTTGGAATAGGCCCTAACCGCTTACTGTATTTCATCACTTTCCAATACATTAGAATATTATATAGCTGAGAAAATAAATCAAATATCAATTCCTCGATTGATCTCCTAGATGTCAGTACAAGTCTCATGACCACATAACGTAATACTGTTGAGATATTAAATCCAACGTGTTGGAAAGTGTGAGATCGCACGTTAGCGTCCAGGGCCGTCAAGTGGTTAAACCCATTAGTAGTGTTCGTCTGTCTGCACTATCTTGCACGAACTTGCACCGATCGGTCGGTGGCCGTTCGTCTGACTCGGGGCAGAATAGTGCAGCTTGCACTCGGCTGTTCGTTTGTCGACGCACGGTGAACTAGAGTAAGTTGGTGTAAAAAAGTGTAAGAGAAGTTACCCCTGTACGTATAGGTGGTGTAAAGTAGTGTAAGCAGATTTTACGCGCGCAACATAGAGGTGTCTGTGGATGCTATTCACGTTTTACGTACGGACTGATGAAAACGGGATATTGTTCAGCTCTAAATGTTAGTTTTATCAGTTCATCAATCATCCATGAGATATTTGTTAATTATTATATCAGTTTAGTTCATCAGTTTTATGAGGATACTTTTACTTAGTTTATTAACAGTGCTCTCAAAACAATATTGTTCGAGTATTCCGGGTGTCAAGTAGCTTACTGGCGATTCTCTCGTCTTGCTACTTTTCTATCATCTTTCAAATATTATATAAATGCTTTTGGCCAAGGGTTATTGGTCATGAATATTTTTGTCTCGACCAATATCATTAGTAGTAGTAGTTTTTAGAAGTAGTAGTAAACTTTATTAGCATGTTGCTATTTACATATTCAATTTCACTTTACATTCAATAAAACACTAAACTTGACATATTTCTAAATTCTAGAAAATCTAGGCCTATGCCTTTATATCTAGAATGTAATATTGTCATTTTTCTTTATAAGGAAATTCATCATGAGCGTAGAAATTAATTGAAAGTTGAAACATATTTTGAATTTGCGGCAAGTAGTTTGTGGTACGCGGTGGGTGGTGGCTGTTTGTCTGTAATTGTTAGTTCACGTACACCAAGTTGAACTGAACAACGGCGCATCCTGCACGGAGTTTAACTCAAGTTGCTCCACCCCCTTAAAGTGTACTCTAGTTCTTTTCAGTTCATGACAGACGAACACAACTAATATCAATGAATAAATATAGATAAACGCAACTCACCTCGCTACCTTTCACTTCCAGGCTGCCCTACAAACACGGGAATGCCCTGGGTATCCCCAAAATCTACCCAGTTGTGCATGCCATGGGCATGGACACCTGAGCATACCCCTGGAAGCCCCAAATGTTCTGGAGGTACCCAGGGCATGTCCCTGGCATGCCCAGTGGGTAGCTTCAAATCTCGAATCACAACACGATTTGTGGGTATACCATGGGCATGTCACTGGAACATCATATGCACACTAGGGTACACCCTGGGTATGCCAAGGAACCGCCCACAGTGGGTCTGTGATAACATACCCATTTGGGTAGACCAGGGGCATGCCACTGGAGTCCCGCTTCTCATGTAAATGGGTACGTTTTGGGCACCTTTTGGGAATAAAACATGCCCACTGGGTATGTCAGGGGTTTACCCCACATACCCATTGGGAATACTCTCGTGTTTGTAGGCTGAAGACGTGAAAATCATTGTTTTTTAGTTCCGCGTTGAAAACTTCGACTCTGAAACCATTCCACCAATCACAAAAATGCACTGCACATTTTTCGGTGTAAACGTCTGTTCTTGTGATATGACTCATTAAAAATCATGTTTCTGATGCCACAAGCATATATTTGTTTTATCAATGGCCTATATTGTTATTTTAAAAAATCAATTTCTTTTGAATATTTGACACAAAAAAGGATGAAAGTAGCATCACATTAATTTTGTATCAATATAAATAAATGAATACACCTCACCTAGCTTCTCGTCGTCCCATCATCTCATTGATCGTTCATTCAACGCTAATAGATCTCAAGTATAATCGCAGTGAGTCGTGAATCCAATAGGCCTATAGATAATTGATGAAAAATAAAAATAGAATAATTCATAAAACATGTGCCCAGGCCTATAATATAAAATACGGTATATCTTTTATAGGCGCATATATAACAAATATAATATATATGTAGGTATAAAATATTGATAAATATCTTGAAGTAATTAGCACAAATCTGAATAAACGAATGAACACATCGCCACCTTTCACTTCCAGGCTAAAGACAAGCACGGCATCAGCGCACTGCTGGCCGCCATCTGGGAGGGTCATACCAACTGCGTGAAGTTACTACTAGACGAGGGCGCCAGCAAGAGCGGCACCGCGCCGGACGGAACAAGCTACTTAGAAGCCGCCGAGAAAGAAGAAATCAAAACGCTATTAAAATAAACCGTCGTCGACTTTGAGTGTACCGTAGCTAGCGGGGACAACTTCTATTCGCCGGAAGCGGAATCGATTCTCAAAGGCTGCACGGTTGGAAATGGATTTCGGTTTTTTATAGTTATAATATTTGGTGAATATATAGTAAGCAGCGCTCATCTGTTTTAGGGTGTGTTGGTTGACAAACATCGAGACCCTGAAACTAGATTTTAACGAATAATGACGATCTATTTATCCACCTAATTCTTAGAGGAACCAGAAATCATCATCTCATTTTCAGAAGTTATAATTTATTTATTTGTTCTGTAGGGCCTGGCTTTTTCTTCGAGTCGTGACGTGGACATTACTCGATTCTGTTTATGTTTCTATACAGAATTGGTAATGCCTATTTCATGACTCATGTGTCTTACATACAATATTACCGTATACATGATTACTGAAATTGAGATGGTGATTTTTAGTTCTTTCTAAAATTGGAGATATGAATATTGTCATTGGTGATAAAAATCCACTTTCAGGGTTATGTCCTTTAACTTTTTGAGGTTTCCAGAGTTTTTTACAATATGGTTAAGGTTAGGTAGGGTAAGGTTTATGTAGAATGGACGTCAAGACTTTAATTTTGAGGTTTAAACCTTACTCTGTCTAACCCTAACCATCACCTATCAATAACATAGACCTATAGGCCCATACTTGAAAACAGATCAGCACGGCTTAATATATATTTACAATTCTATTGATCTTCCGAAGAATGTTATTGTGATATTAATACAGTGAACCGTCGTCAATCTGGAACGGAAAAATGATTTCGATTTTTCCGAACCTTCGCGTTGCAAACGAATCAAAGTTGTCCCTAGAATAATAGACCACCTGTCCCGGCCCGCAAGCTGTATTTCAAACTACTAATATATTACGGTTAAGCTTTTTGTAACGTACATTGGAACGTGTAGCGGTTGAGCGTCCGATCGCAGGTCGCGGTGCTCGTTTTGAGTGCAACGGCACGAGTGCAAGGTGCAACGTTCGATTTCATTCGAAAATTATCCGATTCTTTTCGTACTCATTTCGTTATGAACTGGAAATGAAGCTATTGATTGTAACGTAACTGATTTGATTTCGATACGTTAGTCATTTTTTCTCACGAAACTACAAACTTCCAGCGCTTAGTTTTGTGAGAAAAAAATGAACCGATGTGATGTAAACGGTAATTAGAGATGTAGGAATTCAGCATTGTTGAAATAGACTATAAAATCTAATTACATCACAAGGATATATTTTTTATATTCTTTGTATTTCATGGTAGGCCTAGGCCTATTTCAATTAATTGAACATCATATTCTATTTCACTACTTTTCACTATAAATGTTTTTTCAGAGTATTCAGCTACGTCTCGCCATTTTGTGAAAACTTGCACGATTCTAAAGACATTCAGCTGGATCATATGAATTAATATTTTTGAATTATACATTCAAATATAAAATAAACTGGATAAACCAAATGACAAAATAAGAATTTCTTCGAATAACCATCAAAAATAACCTTGGTACCGGTATATAAACAACTTGTGTCAAACTTGCGACTTTTGCGTCAGCACTGAAAAGTCCGAAAGAATGTGTAATTTCCGTTGATAATCCTGTAGTTGTTGATCTAGAGTTGGCAGCTCCTGTTTTTAGTAGTTTGCTACAAAAAGCTATATTCCACATAAATATAGGCTACCAAACCTGAAAATAAATGCTATATTCCTACAACTCTAATGATAATCGATACAAGCTTTCACGTCGCACATCAACCCTCTCGTATTAATCCCGTACAGTACGTAATACCTAACGTAGGCCTATAGTTCAACTGTTGACGGCATGGATAGGCTTTTTTCAAGACTGGAATGCCCTTTCGATTGATATCACGGCGTCGGAACGAAGATAAAGAATTATTTTAATAATTTATATCTATAATACGTATACGTAAAGGGGTTTGGTGAGTTTAATGGTCGGCCAATGATTCGCGTCGTCCCATAAAGTTACTCGTGGGATTATATCATTTCGTGAATAACTATTTTCGTGCTCAAAAGTCCAAAGCAACTTGATATTTCAATAAAAGCTCAAAGAACTTGGGCTTGATATATTTTTGAATTTGAATTCTTTGATTCTTAAATTTCTGTTTGCGATCAAGCGTTGATTACACGATATTGATGCCTGGATTGGAGATTTGAAATTAAATATATCATCATCGAAATTTGATGCTAATCAATTGTTTGCTGATTGAAGCTAAGGATGAACGGTGGAATCGTCCGGACGGGGTATCGTTTGAGCAAAAAGTTTGAATAAAGAACGACATTGAATAGGGCAGCAAAGTAGGCTGTGGCGCGGAAGGATAGGGTTCTAATTTAGGTTAATTCTTGTGGGTAATAGCATGCACATGATTTTAAAACTGTCATAACCTCTAAACTACTAACACTACGGCTAAACCAGTTAGCCTACAATGTTCAGTAAACTGTTATCTTTACGATGAGACACATACATTGTATCAAACGCCTGGGTAATTTAAACAAATAGATGATGAAAAACATTTTGTAATTGCAACGTCGAAAACTAACGATAGCCGTGCGCGTAGGAGTGCACCCGCATGACGGTCAAAGCTTCTGTTTTGCGATGATGCCAAGCGATACCTAGCAAGCAGCTAGCAAGCTTCTTGAGAACACGCCCACTGTGAGAATTCTGATGCAACTATCTCTCTCTTTCATTCGCTTGGCGACATCGCAATTACAGCATGTTTTTTATCATCCAATTGTTCAAATTAACTAGGCGTTTGATACAATGTATGTGTCTCATCGTAAAGATAACAGTTTACTGAACATTGTAGGCTAACTGGTTTAGCCGTAGTATTAATAGTTTAGAAGTTATGACAGTTTTAAAATCATGTGCGTGCTATTACCCATAAGAATGAAACTAAATTAGAACCCTATCCTTCCGCGCCACAGCCTACTTTGCTGCCCTATTCCGTTTCACCAGGCTAGGCTTCATATCGTGTAAAAACCGTTTGAAATGGGACAATAAATGTTGTGTGATTCCAAATGTAATTTATAATATTAGATCATTATAATATCATCTTCAAAATCACTACAGTGTGTATAATGTACTTGCATGCATGAAAGAAGTCGCAAGCCTCCTGGACCCTTACCTAATAAATTTCGTGCTAGTGCTAGCTAGCTCCAAGAGACTAGGATGCCCATTGGTTAGTGTTCACTAAGAAAGCTACCAACAATGACATTATATCATGAAAACAAATTCACGGTCTCTTGGACTGAATAATTCAACACATTTTGAAGCGTACCTCATAACCAGGACTAGTATTTTGAAGACGAGCTTTAGCGAGGATTCAATTTGACATACTGAAATAAATTGGTGTTCGTTTTTATGTTTTTTTTTTTTTATGTTTTTTTGTCGGTTCTCCACAGGTCAAACGGCTACAGCTATCAACTTCAAACTTTTTTTCGTCATGGTTCCTCATCTAACTTAGATCTGTATAGTTTTGTGGCATTATCTGGTGGTAACGTTTTTTTTTATGAATTTTAGAAATTTCAAAAATCCTCATTAGAATAACCCGGAGGAAAATACTTGAAAAATCAAAATTTTTCAAGACCTCTCAAATTTTTGCCGAATATAAAGGAAACTATTAAGCACATTTTGAGAGATTTTTCGCATCAATCGGATGAGAAATAACAAAGAAAACGCATTTATAAAGCATTTTCCCATCAATTTAGGCTATTACGGGAACCAATTAAATCTATAGCAACAAGTGTCACCAATTAATTCAAAACGATTGAAATGAATGAAGAGGAAGGCCGTGACATAACTGATTCTCGTAAGGTTTTTGAACGTTTGGAGTGATCCAAGGTCTGTAGATGTAGATTGGGTTGACAAATTATTTTTCATTCTAGATTTCTATACCCCTAAGCTCGTCTAACAACGCGCATCCCGCGTTTTCCTAGTGCTAACAACAATGGGAATACACAGAGACCAGGCACGTTGTCATGGCAGGTAGCTGTACTAGTGAGCATTAACCAATCAAAGTCCCAGCCTCTTGGAGCTAGCTAGCACTAGCACGAAATTTATTATGTAAGGGTCCTGGACCCTTACCCAATAAACTACTCAAAATAACGTAATAGGCCTGGCTAGCTCTAAGAGCCTAGTATTTTGTTTGGATGTTTACTTAGAAAGCTACCAACTGTGGTAACTTGTCTAGCGTTTGTATATTCACATTGACTACGTATTTCACAAGGTCGGGAAATGATTTAGGCAAACTGATTGCGCTGAAACGGTTCAACAAATGAGTGTATATCACGACAATTCAGAAACACTTCAGCAAAACGTTTCAACGCCAGCCATTTTGAATATTGGCAGCGCCTTGTGAATCGGTCAAGATTACATTGAGCACAGCCTTCTATATTATTATAATAATATAGAAGACCTTGAATTGGTTTGACGTGTATATCAATCGTATCGAGCTATCCAATTCACTTTCCAAACTGGATTGGAACTAAAGTGTTTTACACCAAAACCGACAGGTATATCACCATCTCTAAATCGTTTCGGCGTGAATCGGTTTGCCTAAACCGTTTCCCGACCTTGTGGTATACGTAGTTATTATTGTTGGTACAAAGTCCTAGCCGTGCTCATAAGATACAAAATGTAACAAATTTTTGGATTTCAAGAAACCGTGACTTTGGTATTATATTATGTTGTCATAGAAGGTAGAATGTAGATCATCTAGAAAGCATCAACCAATCAAAGTCCTAGCCTCTTGGAACTAGCTAGGCCTAGCACATTATTCTAACTGGTTTATTAGGTTAGGGTTCGCTAGTTGGGTACACTAGTGAAATTATGACCTTTCATGAATTCCAGTATAACTATTTTTCAGTCAAAAATAAATTTAAAAATGTGTTCCAGTATTAATATTAAAAAATAATACTATATAGTGCTGTAGTTGGTGATTATTTTTTACGCGATTGGCGCGTGGTATTTATTCGTAACTTTAAGTGGAAGTCCTGAATGAACATGTCTATTGTAACTAGTAATATATAAACTAGTCTATTATGTAATTAAGGCTGATTTGCCATTCGAAATAAGAAAGATTTTTTAATTTTTCAACATATAAAAACGCATCGGGAAATCTTGTACGCAAATTCCAAGGGTTTATCATTGGTTATTTCGAATATCATCCACGTATCGTCCGCTCATACAGACCCCAAAATAATCTGTTTGTTGGTGCGGCCGTTGAACAAAAATCATCTAGATGCGGGTTGCCTCGGATATAACGAAAATCTCCTACACCAAAAATCTCGTACGCCGAAAATCTTCTACACCAAAACCACTTACGCCAAAAACGTTATAGAGGGACGATTGAGGGTAGAGGTCTGATATTGTATTCAAATAGTGGAGGACTATTTCCCTCTCATCAAAATGATATACTATCGTGTATGAGAATATCGTTCTTTTCGATGTACGAAATTTTCATCTTGGACTAGGTCAACCTAACCTAACTCAACCTAAGCTAGCTAACCTAACAGAAAATACCGTACACCGAAAAGACCGCTATGTTCATACATGATGGTATATTATTTTGGTAAGAGGGGAATAGTCCTCCATTATTCCAATACAATATCAAAACTCCACTCTGATTCATATTTTTCCTCGGGACTTGCCTCCTAGTACAGTCACCCTGTAAAATAACATTTTTGGTGTCAAGAGATTTACAGTGTAAAATATTATCAATGGCGATAAGAATTTTTCGGTGTACGATTTTTTCGATTTTTTTTTTTTATAACATCGAAACTTGATACAAAATCATTGTTTGCCAATCAAGATTATGGATTATTATTCCTCTCTCACCAAAATAATATTCCATTATGTATGAAAATATTGTTCTTTTCAATTTACGAGATTTTCGACATAGGTTTTAAGAGATTTTTGATGTACGACTCTTTTGGTTACAATTTTTTCGATATATCAGACCATCCCCCTAATATGCATGCTATCTTTCTTATTTCGATAGTTAATCAGCTTCCAATAGGCTAATAAAACCTATCTTAAAATCTACTAATAGCCTTAAAATCACTAAACTTGACTTGTGAACAGTATAAATGTTATAACAGTATTTTAAACCTTCCTTAGGATCAAATAAGGAAGTAATAAGCGATGGCGAAGAAGAGTTTTCGAAAGAATTGTCGGAGTTCGGAAGGTAGCTTTCCGTGCCCGAAAAGCGTTGAATATAATTGAACTAGATAAGTACGTGATGTATTAGTCGTTATGACGTTACAATTTATAAAAATTAATTCATAAGGCTTAGGTCCTGTAATATATACGTAGTTACGTACGTATATTTATGATGTATCGATCATCAGTTCAATTATGCTTGACCTTTACGAGGTAAAATAAAGTTATAAATATTTGTCCAGGTCAGAGCTCGTGATTTAGGATTATGTCTCAACTGATCACTGCCAAATTCAATTAGAACTTTCGAAAGATATTAATTTAATTCCGATTTTTCAATTTTCAATATTTTTTCTGTTCCCGGGAAGCTACCTTCACATCGAATCTATACGCGTCTTTTTTTTCATATTCAAAAAGATTTCGCTTTCGGTTGAATTTTCTTTCCCTTGAACCTTCTTTGTGTTGGTGTTTGTTTTGCAAGCGTTGATTGGTCGATGGGACGCAAGAGTTAGTCTTCAGCGGAATAAAGTGAAAGTGAAGGTTTAGAAAGAAAGTAAGAGAGCCTAGGAGGATATATATGAGAATCTTCCTTTCACCACCAACTAGTGATGCCTTCGGGTAACGAACCAGCGGTTAGATGACTCGGGTAATTTTTCAAATTAATCAAATGAACGTTTTATTTCGTTTTACATCAACCCTCTTAATTCCAGCTTTTACGTCCTGATATTGAGTTGAAGGGTTTATGATATTATGACTTTATTGATCATATTTAATGGAAACCATATCTGTATCACCGGAAGATGTAGAGGGGGGGGGGGAGGAGGAGCAGTGACGTAATTGTTTGGATCTCAAGGTAGATAGGCCTAAATATTCAACTAGAGACATGTAAATATAGCTTCTATTTTTTCTTCTCCTAGCATTTAGAATTTGAAAAGTAGCACTTTGGTGCATCTATTATTTTGAAACATCGTTTTTGTCGCGCAACAACGTTCAGTATCATTACAACAGTACTTTACCGTTGAAACCACTAGATATCGTACAAAAGGCATACAAGAGAAACACTCCAATTGATATTTTAAAAAAAGTCTCTACAAGCAGGTCAAACCAACGCCTCGTCTGCCACCTGTATCTCTGCAACTGCACTTTTTTCCGAATTCCCCGACTAACTTTACCCGTTTACACCTCAATTGAAATAATTTGGGGGAAAATAGCGTCTATTATGCTTCTATTCGAATTATAGCGTCTATATCGCCAGTACATTGAAAGGTAGCAGATTCAGCCGTTTGTAGCGCCTTATCGCCTTTTTAAAAACATGATAGAACGACATCAAACATGGTGTAACATGAAGGAATATCAGAAAAACGTGTAAATATAGGCACTTTTGAAATTCATCGCTTCTATAGCAATTGCTATTTTTACGTGTCTATATATAACCAGCCGAAGATGTGTTGGTATATTCTAGCTCACCCAACAGCGCGGAAACACAACGCATTTTATTAGAAATAGAATGATAATACCCAGGTATATCATTACCCCATTTACCAGTACAAAACCTGGGTACCCGAAGGCATCACTACCAACAACGCTTGTGTAGTTAAGCTTTGTCAGACATTTTCGCTTGTTTATAAGTTGGTATTTAAAGTCGATGCACCGCAGAGGGATGAAGTAGCATTTTGTAAGTTATTTTATTGATGGTGTATTGGATGAAATGCGATATATATGAAGTGATTTATTCATATAGGAAATATAACAATAAATTATTACAATAATATAAATTGTTTTTATCTGTCCCAATGCTGTCCTGAATAAATCCAATGATTATGTTGATTTTTAAATTTTATTCCAAGTTGTAAAATGTTTGTTACAATAAATAGATAAATATACATATATTTGGGATGTTATAGTTATGTCGAAAAAGATACGCTTCAACCGGGAGTTGAACCCGGGACATTCTTCGTGCTGGGTAGGTTTTCTACCATGTGGTAGAACATCTGCCCGGCAAGCAGAAGGTCCCGGTCGAGGCGTATCTTTTTCGACATAACTATAACATTCCAAATATATCGATATTGGATTATATCCAAGAAGTTTAATTAATCAATTAAATTGGGCTGAGAGGTGTTTCCACCACTTCTTCTAGGACAGACTTCTTATATGAATTGGTTCCTGCCAGTTCCGACTTCTTCCTCCTCTTCTTCACTACTACTATCCTCTGTTTCTTCTTCTCTTCCTATGAATTCCCTCCATCGTTCTCTATCCTCCCACCATCTCTCGTCTACTTCTTTCTCCTCTTCACTACTACTATCCTCTGCTTCTTCTTCTCTTCCTAAGAATTCCCTCCACTGTTCTCTATCCTCCCACCATCTCTCATCTACTTCTTTCTCCTCTTCACTACTACTATCCTCTGCTTCTTCTTCTCTTCCTACGAGTTCCCTCCACTGTTCTCTATCCTCCCACCATCTCTCGTCTACTTCTTTCTCCTCTTCTTCACTACTACTATCCTCTGCTTCTTCTTCTCTTCCTATGAATTCCCTCCACTGTTCTCTATCCTCCCACTATCTCTCGTCTACTTCTTTCTCCTCTTCTTCACTACTGCTATCCTCTGCTTCTTCTTCTCTTCCTATGAATTCCCTCCACTGTTCTCTATCCTCCCACCATCTCTCGTCTACTTACTTCTCCTCTTCACTACTACTATCCTCTGCTTCTTCTTCTCTTCCTATGAATTCCCTCCACTGTTCTCTATTCTCCCACCATCTCTCGTCTACTTCTTTCTCCTCTTCTTCACTAGTACTATCCTCTGCTTCTTCTTCTCTTCCTATGAATTCCCTCCACCGTTCTCTATCCTCCCACCATCTCTCGTCTACTTCTTTCTCCTCTTCTTCACTACTGCTATCCTCTGCTTCTTCTTCTCTTCCTATGAATTCCCTCCACCGTTCTCTATCCTCCCACCATCTCTCGTCTACTTCTTTCTCCTCTTCTTCACTAGTACTATCCTCTGCTTCTTCTTCTCTTCCCACGTGTTTCCTCCACCGTTCTCTATCCTCCCACCATCTCTCGTCTACTTCTTTCTCCTCTTCTTCACTAGTACTATCCTCTGCTTCTTCTCTTCCTATGAGTTCCCTCCACCCTTTTCTATTTTCCCACCATCTCTCGTCTACTTCTTTCTCCTCTTCTTCACTACTACTATCCTCTGCTTCTTCTTCTCTTCCTATGAATTCCCTCCACTGTTCTCTATCCTCCCACCATCTCTCGTCTACTTCTTTCTCCTCTTCTTCACTAGTACTATCCTCTGCTTCTTCTCTTCCTATGAGTTCCCTCCACCCTTTTCTATTCTCCCACCATCTCTCGTCTACTTCTTTCTCCTCTTCTTCACTAGTACTATCCTCTGCTTCTTCTTCTCTTCCTATGAATTCCCTCCACTGTTCTCTATCCTCCCACCATCTCTCGTCTACTTCTTTCTCCTCTTCACTACTACTATCCTCTGCTTCTTCTTCTCTTCCTATGAATTCCCTCCACTGTTCTCTATCCTCCCACCATCTCTCGTCTACTTCTTTCTCCTCTTCTTCACTAGTACTATCCTCTGCTTCTTCTCTTCCTATGAGTTCCCTCCACCCTTTTCTATTCTCCCACCATCTCTCGTCTACTTCTTTCTCCTCTTCTTCACTAGTACTATCCTCTGCTTCTTCTTCTCTTCCTATGAATTCCCTCCACTGTTCTCTATCCTCCCACCATCTCTCGTCTACTTCTTTCTCCTCTTCACTACTACTATCCTCTGCTTCTTCTTCTCTTCCTATGAATTCCCTCCACTGTTCTCTATCCTCCCACCATCTCTCGTCTACTTCTTTCTCCTCTTCACTACTACTATCCTCTGCTTCTTCTTCTCTTCCTATGAATTCCCTCCACTGTTCTCTATCCTCCCACCATCTCTCGTCTACTTCTTTCTCCTCTTCACTACTGCTATCCTCTACTTCTTCTTCTCTTCCTACAAGTTCCCTCCACTGTTCTCTATCCTCCCACCATCTCTCGTCTACTTCTTTCTCCTCTTCTTCACTACTGCTATCCTCTACTTCTTCTTCTCTTCCTACGAGTTCCCTCCACTGTTCTCTATCCTCCCACCATCTCTGGTCTACTTCTTTCTCCTCTTCTTCACTACTGCTATCCTCTGCTTCTTCTTCTCTTCCTATGAGTTCCCTCCACTGTTCTCTATCCTCCCACCATCTCTCGTCTACTTCTTTCTCCTCTTCTTCTTCTCTTCCTACGAGTTCCCTCATCGTTCTTCTCCCACCATCTCTCGTCTACTTCTTTCTCCTCTTCTTCACTACTGCTATCCTCTGCTTCTTCTTCTCTTCCTATGAATTCCCTCCACCGTTCTCTATCCTCCCACCATCTCTCGTCTACTTCTTTCTCCTCTTCTTCACTACTGCTATCCTCTGCTTCTTCTTCTCTTCCTATGAATTCCCTCCACCGTTCTCTATCCTCCCACCATCTCTCGTCTACTTCTTTCTCCTCTTCTTCACTACTGCTATCCTCTGCTTCTTCTTCTCTTCCTATGAATTCCCTCCACTGTTCTCTATCCTCCCACCATCTCTGGTCTACTTCTTTCTCCTCTTCTTCACTAGTACTATCCTCTGCTTCTTCTTCTCTTCCCACGTGTTTCCTTATCCTCTGCTTCTTCTTCTCTTCCTACGAGTTCCCTCCACCGTTCTCTATCCTCCCACCATCTCTCTTCTACCACTTCCTCTCATTTTTCTCCTCGGTTCACTACCGTGAATGTTACTCCCTCCTACCACCTTTCTCTTGGTCTTCCAACTCTTCTCTAAGTTCTATTGTTTTCTGCTATATCAAACATTGCTCTCGGTATTCTCTCCTTTTCCATTCGTTGCATATGCTCGTACCACCTAAGTCTCTACCTTACCATTTTAAGAGATAACCTTTCTACTCCCACTTCGTTCCGTATGTTTCTGCTTCTCTTCTCCAGCTCTGACACTCCGGTTTCAATTGTTTTAGTAATACTGGCATTCATACCTTATCACTTGTGATGTAGGCCATATAATGTTGAACAATACAGGTTATTATAATACAAAATGATTTCAAGATAATAAGGAAAACAATTGAGATGTATTGAGGGTTGTGTTAGTTTGCCGGTTGGAGATGGTGTCTTCACTTCCTATCCCTCCCATATTAAAAATATGTTCCAATTCACGCTCCACGTATAAAGAATTATCGACCGTGTGTAGTTAAATGGTGATTAAAGGAGCTAACTTTACTAAATGACGTTGGCTCAGCTAATAACAACAGTCACCAAGTTTACCGGCCTATCAGCCGTTTCTACAAAACAACACTAGATAGAGGCAGTGATCAATATTCCTCAGTAAAGTACTTGATGAATGGAACGTGTTTTCGAATTAGTGCTGTCTCCATCTCCTAACGGGAAGCCAACGCAACCCTCAATGCATCTTGGTTCCCACATTCCCAGTGTCAAATATGGCCAATATTCAAAATATATCTGTTTTAAATACTAGGAAAACACGGGATGGGCGTTGTGAGATGAGCTTAGAAGTATGACAATCTAGAATGAAAAATATCTTGTCAGCTCAATTCACATCTACAAACCTTGACTTACTTCAAACGTTCAAAAACCTCACCTGCAACTTGTTGATATTTATAGTAACCTGCAACCTGTCGCATAAACACTTTGCAAAACCAATTGATCCAAATATTCAATAAAATGTACAGGTTTATTGCGTTTTCTTCATTATTTCTCATTTGATTGTTGTAAAAATCTCTGAAAAAGTGTATAATAGTATTTTTCATATTCTGTGAGAATTTGAGAGCTTTTGAAAAATTCTTGTTTTTCAAGTTTTTTTCCTCCAGGTTGTTCTTATGAGGATTTTCCAAACTTTCCGATTATTTTCCGGAAAAACCTTCCGACCGATTCCTCTGAATAACAATCCCAACCTATTCTGGTATGACACCAACGTTCAGAAAAAGTTTCAAGTTGATTGATTCATTTCTCTGACCTGTATGCTGCGTACATAATTACAAAAAAAAACATAAATACGAAGCCCATTTTTTTTCAGGGTGTGAAATGGAAAGCTTCGCTATACGCTCATCTAATGAGTCTTTCCAATACAGTATATTAATTCTGCATTTTTTCAATGAAGGCCTACTGTACGTATTTCTGATGTATCCTCTATCTATAGGACTATATAGACATACAACATGTAAAGAATTAGTTAGTTCCCTTTGCTCTCTTAGATAAACATGGCCGTAGCTTCCAAAACCTTGAGATGAACATTTTGTAATTTTATTGTAATTATTGAAACAATCAATTAGATATATTTCATTCTTTGTTATTTTGAAACTTGATGCTGCATCAAGAAAAACTAGGAAAATGCGTGATATGTGTCGTGAGATGAGCTTAGAAGTAAGTGTAGAAATCTGGAATGAAAAATATATTCTGTCAGCTCAATCTACATAGACGAACCTTGGATTACTTCAAACTGCAACCTGTTGCATAATTATATATACTTTGTAAATCCAATTGATTCCAATATTCAATAAAATGAATTCTTTTATCACGTTTTCTTTATTATTTCTCATCCGATTGTTGTGAAAGTCACTGAAAATAAGTATGTTGATGTTTTCTATACTCAGTAAAATTTTATTGCGTTTGAAAAAGTTTTATATTTCAAGAATTTTCCATCCCGGTTATTCTTAGGGGGATTTTCCAAACATTTTGATTTTTTCCATAAAAACTGCTGAATAAATTGTT
The DNA here is from genome assembly GCA_964007535.1 of Brachyptera risi. NCBI lineage: Eukaryota > Metazoa > Arthropoda > Insecta > Plecoptera > Taeniopterygidae > Brachyptera > Brachyptera risi. The sequence goes on along the minus strand of OZ023339.1, from coordinate 10,887,420 downwards.
CTGAAAAACAATCCCATTCTATTCTGGTGGGACATAAATATGCAGAAAAAGTTTCAAGTTGATTGGTTTTTTCCTGACCTGTATGCTGCTTACAAAATGACAAAAAAAAATAAAGCCCAACTTTATTTTGGTATATGAAAATTAATGAAAAACTTCGCTATGCTGATATGAAAAAATCTTTGGAAAACGCATTTCTTCAAATCCAAAATGGTCAACGAATTTTGTCAAAATGTATTTTAAATACATATACCGGTAAGTATTTTGCTCATATATTCTGCATAAAGATAGAAGTATAATTTCCTGACCACCCTGTAGCAAGTGTCCCATTGATTATTTTGTAAAGTGCAGTTCAGTAC
>OZ023339.1:10877064-10884564 GCA_964007535.1 Brachyptera risi | reverse complement strand
AAAATGCTGAAAATTTTTGTCGAGAATGCTAACGAATAAAATTGTATGATAAAGGCCTAGGTGGAAAGATCACTTGTATTTAACAGTAACACTCAATATTTTTGTAATCTATTTGTACCTCACAGCTTCCATTACATACAAATAACACGTAACATACTGTGAATGTTTATTATGGATCGACAGTTTCACTACAATATGTTCATCCAGAAAGTCACTGCGATCGTTTAAGTGTAGAGGCATGAAATTATAGCATCACTTATTTTGTGTTTTAGCATTAGCCATATCAAAAATACCATATTATAGCAATTGGTCAAATTTGAAATTAGCAATAATGTAGCATCAAGTAGTCTTTGGACAAACAAAAAGGTTCTGGTATAAAAATTATACGCGCATATTAGAAGCTATTTTCGACATTTCATCAGCTTTAAATGAGCTTTGTTTTGTAATGAACAGCTTTTGAGCTATTTTTGACAGCTTGAGCAGTGAGCACGTTCAGGAAAGACAGTGTACATAAGGTTTGTTCGATTTGTCTGCACCAGGGGCAGTTGGTGTAGGCTTGGTGTAGGCTCAGTGCACTATGGAAATGACGTCATGCCAGTTTGGTGTAGCACCAAGCAGCTATATTACACCCCAAATCGAACACGTCCGAATTCGTTACGCGGCATTTTAGTTTAGCATTTGAGACATGATCGTAGATTTTCCGTATTATTATGAACATAGGCTACAAATAACCTATAGAAAATAGAAATAACTCACCGTCAGAAAAAAAAGCATAATGCCCGTCCTGGACAACCAGATTGTTGTGATTATGTTGGTGATTAATATTTTCATGATTTAATTTGATTGCGGGACGCTCCATGTTGAAAAATGTGCCAAAACTATCTGCACTACACCAACACACCACCTCCAGAGCTGGTGCACTAAAAAGCTGCCCAAAATCCCAAACCCAAACTAGCGCCAAATCGAACATGCAGGTGCAGTGGTGTAGCTTGGTGCAGACAAATCGAACAGACACATTGACGTCAATATGCTCCACATTAAAACACTATACTTGAACTGCACAAACTAAAAGAGCGTTGTAAATTACTATCACTGGCTGACGAATGTTTGTAAATGAATATTATATTCAGATGGATTGGAATTATAGATTTTGAGTTTCCATGACAGTTAGGCCTACATCTGATTTGAAAAAAGAATAGTGTAGCCTAGGCCTTAACTGACAATGTTTTGATGAAAATTGCTTTTTTCTTACAAATGACTGAAATAGCACAGCATATTTTAGGTAAATGTTTACTTATCGTTGATATATCGCTTTAAATACCGATAGTGAAAAAGAACTTGGCTCCAAATGTTTTAGAGGGTCACGAAGCATAAAGTTGCAGTTCCGTGTTATTTCTTTTGAATAAAAATAAAAATGAAATAGAGAAAATGCAAAAACTTCAAAATATAGCAATGCGTAGTATCCTTTTAGTCAATAAATATTCTTCCATAAAGAAAATGTGCAACGCCCTAAACTGGCTAAATATAAAACAACGAATAGTCTTAAATACACTATGTCTTATATATAAAATTATAAAAGGATTAACACCATCATATTTAAGAAACAACAAAATTCAATTCAATAGAGATATTCATATATATAACACAAGAGAGGGAAGTAAAGTAGTCATTGAAAGACAGCAGTCAAAATTTGGAAACAATTCAATTTATATCAAAGGAATCAGGATTTTTAATAGAATACCTGAAAATATACGAAATTCGGAAAATGTTAAAACTTTTCGAAGAGAATGCTCAAAATTAATCAGAGAAAACAGACTTTTACCAAATTGTAGAGAATTAGTTAACTATTGGGATGAAATGTAATTGTAAATAAATAATTGTAAGACTATACTAGTACATAGGCTTTATAATTTATATGATCATAATTATGTTGAACGAAGACATGTTCACTGTTTCACAATTATTATTATTTGTTATTCTAGTTATTATGTGAAAATTCATGATGTTACATGTTATGTCCAATCTGGTCCACATTATTATTATTATTATTATTATTTAATTATTCTTTAATACTCTTTTCACAATGTTTTACTATTATTATTCTTATATGACATTGTTTTTATCATCATTATTATTTTGTTGTTCTTTCATGTATTATGTAAGATAGCATGATTGCTAAATAAAGTTTCTACTACTACTACTACTACTACCTATCTAGCTAAATGCAAAACTTTCTATGCCTCTTTTTGCTTACAGGCCTAATATGTTATGTTGACTGAAAATATTATTATTATAATTTTATTTTCTAATATCTCTGACAATGTTTATACAATGTTAATATTGTTCTTTAATAAGAAACGGCAATAAATACAAATACAAAAAATACAAATACATATACAAAATGTTACACAGTGGGTGGGTTCTCCTTACACACGGGCCAAAGTTTTTGAATTTTTTACATATATAGAGCCTCAATATATGGTACCGGTAATACAATTATACTCAAGTGTACAGCCCCCTACGTATGTAAGTCTATCTTTCATCCATTGCCTCAATTGGGAAACAATGATTTTGTATCGAGTTTCGATGATGGAGAAAAAAAATGCACAGGCCTACTTATTTCTAGGGGTGTGCAAGCACTTGAATTTTCGAGTTCGAGTTCAAATTTAGTTTAACTCGAAAATGTCGAGGATGATTCTTTTTTCCGTTTTTTCAAATTTTTTAAATTTTTCTGTAGGCCTACTTGTATTCGTCCAGAATAAAAAACGTGATTCTTTTCGAATTTCAAGGTCCAGAGGTTGCTATGGTTGGCCTACTGATAAGCAAATCTCAGCCCAACCATTTCTTTTTTTTCAAACTCAAACTCGAAACTCGCGATTTTCTCTCAAACCTAAACTTGACTCAAACTAAAACTCTCAACCTCGCACCTCTCTATTCGTTATGAATGAAACAGTGACTGAAATTTTAGATATAGTTTCAGTGGTGCCCCCCCCCCCCCCCCCTAATTGGGGGGAACAATGATTTCGTATCAACTTCCAATAAAAAAAAAGAAAAAAACGCCTACTTGTAAAGCTAATGAAACGGCGAGTGTTCTCATAACCTCACTCTGTCCGCGTCAGTTGTATCGACGAGATCGTGCTGAGCTACGTAGTCAGCATCCTCGAGGATCTCGGCACCGAGTCGAGCGTTGAAGACGCGTTCGACGTCGAGGGTTTCTGCGAGATGCTCGAAGCTTACTTCCCGCAGTTCTCGGCCATACACCACGCCGCCGTCTGCCAGTGGATGTTTCAGCTGGAGGACACGCTGCGACGCAGTAAACCAAACAAAGGTATGCTGTTTTAGCCGCAGGTGCTTAACAGTAATGTCTACGTCTAGATTCAGAAATATTGACGGGCTGTGGAGGACTGATAAAGTGATTATAATTTCTGAAATTGAGACGATTTCTAGTCTACTCTAATATTAAAATATTCAATATTCAAAATACTATATTATACAAATATTATTGGAAATATTTAGAGACATATAAACATAGCTTCTATTTTTTCATCTCATAGCATTTAGAATTTGAAAAGTAGCATTTTGATGCATCTATTTTTTTGAAACATCGTTTTGTAGCGCAACAACATTTTGTAGCATAACAACAGTACGGTACTGGTAAAACCATTAGATAACGTGCAATAGGCGTACAAGAGAAACACCCCAATTGATATTTTTCAGAAAAATAGTCTCCACTAGCGAGTTTAACCTACACATCATCTGCCGCCTGCATCTGCAACTCCACTTTCTTCCAAATTCCCCAACTAACTTTGCCCGTTTACACCTCAATTGAAATAATTTTGTAAAAAAATAGCATCCATAATGCCTCTATTCCAAATATAGCGTCTATATCGCCAATACATTGAAACATAACAGATTAGGACTGTAGCGCTGTGTCGCCATTTCAAAAACATGATAGAACAACATCAAATGTATTGAAGCATGAAGAAATATTAGTAAAACACGTAAAAACGCACTTTTAGATCTCATCGTTTTTATAGCAATTGCTATTTTTACATGTATCTATCGATTGTGTTTGCAGACGACAGCGATATCTGCGAGCTGTTCCGCAAGGACCTGTGCCTGGCGACGCCCCCCTCGAGGTCCGGCAGCCTATCGGAGTGCGGCGTCGAGGCGGTTCCCAATCGCCGCGTCCACCAGCTGTCCGAGACGAGCGACGTCAGCTCCGACAGCAGCGGCGACTACTACGGACAAGAGGTGAGCTCGACGAGTTTACTGTCCCTCGCAACGTGTTTACTGTCCCTCGTAACGTGTTTACTGTTACTTGTACGGTAACATGTTTACTGTCACAAGCAACGTGTTCACTGTTGTACACAATGTGTTTACTGTCACACGGGTTACTTTTTACTGTTGCTGTGTTCACAGTTTTGTATACTGTTATTATACTGTTGTGGAAGTAAGTGACGAGGTGCGAGGTTAGATTGTCACTGACAGTAAAAGTAGCACTGTATTAATCTGACTAGATATTTATTTACACTGATGAATAGAATACATGAATGTGAATCGAGACATCTGATTGTCCCAATGAAGTGTGATGTTCACATGATGACTGTCAACTGGCAACTCACTTGCAGGTTGCCTTCCTGGTCTTTATATACTCGATTCTGGTGTAGAAGATTCTAGACTCATGAGTAGAAGATTCTAGATTCATGATGATTGATGGAGAGTCCCTTGCAGGATTTCCCTGTCTGACTTATGCTAGGAATTTCCCCTGAGTGATCAACCTCAGGAATTCCCTACAGGACCCCTCCCCAGTGTCCCGAAAGTTGTGAGGGTCACGAGAGGATCATGAAGTCAGACGTGCTGGTAGCAAACCGGTCGTCCGGACCGATTCGTGACAGATGGAGGTAATGGCAGGAGGTTGGTCGGCAGGCATTGTAATAGTGCCCGGTTTAGGTGCCGATGAGCAAACGCGGACTGCGTCATGGCGCACGGATATGTGCGGACATGTCGTGATGTCTTTGTCGTTGTTGAGCGTAGTCGTGGCCAATGGGCGCTATGGTTGAGCACTGAGTTGTGGCCGACAAGCGCTGAGTGTTGAGCACCAAGTCGTGGCCGATGGGCGCTATGGTTGAGCGCAGTCGTGGCCAATGGGCGCTATGTGTTGAGCGCAGTCGTGGCCAATGGGTGCTATGGTTGAGCACTGTGCCGTGGCCGATGGGCGCTATGTGTTGAGCGCAGTCATGGCCAATGGGTGCTATGGTTGAGCACTGAGTCGTGGCCGATGGGCGCTATGTGTTGAGCGCAGTCGTGGCCAATGGGTGCTATGGTTGCCTGCGGTGGTGAGTTGCCAGTTGCCAACACTGTGAGTGAGTGTTGGTAACAGTTGCTGGTTGATTTGTTACGCAGGTGATGAATGTATGAATGATTTAGAACACTCGCACTTATCACTCGTTTCCTTGTTCACTTGTTTGATCACGTCGGGGTCACCACTGTGGAAGTAAGTGACGAGGTGCGAGGTTAGATTGTCACTGACAGTAAAAGTAGCACTGTATTAATCTGACTAGATATTTATTTACACTGATGAATAGAATACATGAATGTGAATCGAGACATCTGATTGTCCCAATGAAGTGTGATGTTCACATGATGACTGTCAACTGGCAACTCACTTGCAGGTTGCCTTCCTGGTCTTTATATACTCGATTCTGGTGTAGAAGATTCTAGACTCATGAGTAGAAGATTCTAGATTCATGATGATTGATGGAGAGTCCCTTGCAGGATTTCCCTGTCTGACTTATGCTAGGAATTTCCCCTGAGTGATCAACCTCAGGAATTCCCTACACTGTCATCATACTGTTGTACACATTTCGAGAATTGTTCGTGGTAACATAACCACAATTTGAAGTCCAACTATGACGTCGTCACAGCGCTCAATACTAAACGTAATCGTGCGCTGAGCGCATGTTGCCGGTTGCTCAAAGCTCGAGAGTAAACGCACCTCAACATCTTCCCTCTCACTCCCGCAGGACACTCCGTACTTCACCTCGCAGGCGTGCCTGCTCCAGGAGATGTTCCCGCTGGCGTGCGCGCTGGAAGTCCGCCACTGCCTGTCGGTGGCCGAGGGGGACGCGGGGAGGGCCGTCCAGCTGGTGCTCCACCGCCAGGAGGCGGGGCTAAGCCTGCAGACGAGCGCCGCGCAGGCCATGCCGAGCCTCGGACAGAAGCCTGTCGCCAACGACGAGGAGCTCAAGTCGAGGATTATCAACAGGTACGCGACGGATCGTCTTATTTTCTCGAGATGTGTTTTTATGAGTTGATGAACTCGAAGTGAACCGAGTCGATCGGTTCGTCACAACCTTGAAACTAGGGTTCAACGAATAATGACAATTTTATTCACAAACTAGCACGTTTATATCCTAAACCCGTACTGCGACCACCACTTGAAATAACGTCCTAGGCCTGGCTAGCTCCAAGAGACTGGGACTTTGATTGTACATGTTCTCTAGGAGAGCTAAGTACCATGGCAACATGTCCAGTATTTGTGTATTTCCATTGTTGTTAGTACAAAATCCTACCGTACCCTTACTCTTGATGTGGGTTTAAAATAGGTGACATCCTTACGTTCTGAGAGACCGTGACTCTGTTATTATCTCGTATTGTCATGGTATTTATAATAACATAATAACAGATAATAGAATATGTGGTTTTTACAGTAGTTTGTTATTGTCACGAGTTGAGGGTGGATGTTATCCGGGAAGTAACGTCGCTTGTTCCGGAATGTTACAGGTACAGCTACGTGGACAAGGACGACGACGTCAGGGAGCATCGACCTGTCGGACCGCGAGTGGTGAGGCTTGCAATTATTATAATAATAATAATAATATAGTAGAACCTCTTTAGTGAGTCTCTCTTCAGTGAGTTTTTCACTTCGGTAAGTTTTTTGTTTTCACCCCTGAAAAACATTTAAGAAGGTTCCACTGTAATAGTTTAATGGTTTGACCAGGTTTTTTTTATGGTTTCCCTCTGTCGTTCAGGTTGATACTAGGATGGTTCCTTAACAACAGGCAACGACCGACTCCTTCCCACTATTGAAAAACACCTAATAAAATAACCTTTCATCTGATCATCCCACCAACTCATATATCATTCACCGACCCCAATAGATCGTATATATATATATATAGTATATATATATATATATATATATATATATATATATATATATATATATATATATATATATATATATATATACATATATATATATAAATATATATATATATATATATATATATATATATATATATATATATATATATATATATATCCATATCCATATCCATATCCATATATATATATATATATATATATATATATATATATATATATATATATATATATATATATATGTATATATATATATATATATATGATTTTTAAACAGTTTTAAAAATCATCAATTAAAATAACCTACTGGTGGTCAACCAGGAAGCTATATAT
>OZ023339.1:10807361-10872361 GCA_964007535.1 Brachyptera risi | reverse complement strand
GCGACTTCAGCTGTCGACAACTATGTCGCTCTCACGGTTTTTGGCCATGACCAAAGGCGAAAACAAGTTACATAATCGCAGTGCCGGACCGACATGATCGGGGGGTAAGGCATCAAAACTCCAGAAAGTCGATATATCATGGACGAATTTGAATACTGTACCAAATTAGAAATTTTCCAAATATTATTTTAATCTCTCTTCTCTTAACAGAGTAATTTTATTGAGACATCATTACTGGTATGATTTTTTTTTAAATTTAGCATGTGCTATTTATTCACTAAATTACCGGTATATAACATGTGTGACTGTGTTTTATTTAAAAACCCAATAAAACCCGGGTTTTTTAAAATACCCGCCCGGGCTGGGCTTTTTTGAAAAAACCCGGGTTTTTGCCAACCCTGGTGGAGAGCCCGTTGATTGAATACATAGAGATGAAAGTTACACGAGGTTTTGACGTTTCGGCTATTGCCAGTGGTCACAGTACAGTAGAGCAGAACTAAAGTGTTCTACACTAAAACCGACAGGTATATCACCATCTGTAACCGTTCAAGCGTGAACCGGTTTGCCTAAACCGTTTCCCGACTGTGTGATTTACGTAGTCGTAAATGAAATAGACTATCAAAACCGAATATTTTACAAGAATGTATATTTTTGATATTCATGTTTCGTGTTTTTTCAATTCATTTTACATCACATTCTATTTCACTGTCTTTGAATGTATTTTTCCGAGTATTCAGCTACATTTAGCTATTTCATGAAAATTTGCACGGTTTCGAAGATATTGAGCTGGATTGTATGAAATATTATTTTTGAAAAGTGTGTCCATATATAAAATTAACTGGAGAAACCAAAATGTCACGTTGAGAAGAATTGTTACCTCTCTCCTTGAATAACTATCAACAGTAAGTGGTATTCGGACAACTTCCTGCCTCAGACTAACAAGTCCGAGAGAATGTGTTATTTCCGTTGATAATCCCGTAGTTGTTGATCTAGAGTTTACAGCTCCTGTTTTTAGTAGTTTGCTACAAAATGCTGCATTTCACATGAATATAGGCTACCAAACCTGAAAATAAATGCTATATACCTACAACTCTGATCATTCATACATTAAGGTATGTTTACACTTCTGCTTTGTGCTACGAGCAACATGATGCGCTCAGCGCACGAATACATTTACTGTTGAGCGCCGTGACGACGCCATAGTTACACTTCAAACTGTGGTTATGTTACCACGAAAAAATATTTCAACTCACACCATATGTATCCAATCAATCTATTTGAGCTTCTTAATACTGTTGGACTATTAATTACCCAAATAATAGTGCCGAAAACTGATGTAAAATCTCGTACATTAATATCAGTTGAAAATTTGGTTCCGACAGTTCAGAAAACAAACCTGGCCGTGGTGAATATCGTGACGTATTGTTACCGTAGTCTCAGCGCAGTTGCAAGAAGAAAACATGAACCAAGTCAATCTCTCAACTCATGTAGCATTTTTACATGTAACCCGGAGAAACTTGGTCTCTGATTGGTCAGCGCGCGTTGCCAGTTGCTCAAAGTATGTTGCTCGTAACACAAACCACGAGAGTAAACGTCCCTCCAGAGAAATATTGTATCTAATAACGTGTTGTGTTTCCGCGTTTCAGATTTGTCTCCCCAACTCCTGTACACCACGGCTGCGATAGTCCAACTGTTCGTCCCAGCCCGCTACCACCTAGCTTGTTTCTACGTAAATATAATATGTATATTAGATGTATAGAACGAACGTAGTTTGTACATTCGCACACTGAACGCGTTCACTCGACAGCACAATGGTTCCTACCGGCTAGGGACCGCTTTGGGCGCTCGCTTTTCGTAATTGTAACGGGATAAGGTTATCGGGGATTTTACCCGCGAAATCACGTTTTTTCTCGATTCGAATACAAAACGCGTTTTGAATTTCAATCTACTCGATATGGATGCTAGTTTCAATAGATTATATAATTTATAGCAGGTAAAGATGTTTTAAAATATCTAACCACTTGACGGCCATGGTTGCGTATGCGTTCTCACACTTTCTAATACGATGTATTTGATATCTTGACAGCATAACGTCATATCGACGTGAGACTTGCACTGACATCTAGGATATAGATTGAGAAATTGGTGTTGATTTTTTTCACCGATAGAATACGCTTATTTATTAAAAAATAATTTAATACAGTCAGCTGTTATTCTAAAACCTCGCTCTAGGCTATATATGTCAGATTGACGAGCCTCTGAACGGTAAATAACAGTGATATCGGTGAATTTATTGTTTTAGATATCAAGTACAACAATATAGGCCTATCAATACAATAGCACTATTTATTTCTGCTATGGATGTCATTAGAGGCCATTTGAACACAAGTATCTGTGCGATATAACTGGAAGATAAGCCAGCCTGGGAGTTAGGATACTGGCCGTCGAGTGGTTAAAATGTTATTGTAGATATTAGGGAATCGAGAATCGATTCAGAATCGATTCTAATGTAAAACGATTCTCAATTAAAAAAATCGATTCTTTTTTTTTTCATTTTTTTTTTTTCCAAATCGATTTTCAATCGATTCTGGAGCTTAGAGAATCGATTCCCGATTTTGAGAATCGATGTCGTCACTAGTAGATACGTAAACGAAGCCTGTTGATTCGATCGAAACCCCTGCTTTCGAGAGATTTCATCTTTATTGATATAAACTGTCACGGCCCGTAAGGTCACAACGAGCTGCCTTCACAGGAGGTCAAAGGTCACAAGGTCGAGATAACCGTTCAGTCGAAGCTCAACTACGTTCGTCGGTCACCCTCGTTAGTATCGTAGGTTAGGTTAGAATAGTTGTAATGATCTGTGGACAGATTTCTCGCGGATGTGATATAAGTTTCCAAGAGCGAGCATTTCTAAGCTCGACGAATTTAAACGAAGATTGGATGGAAATATATAGTTTTATGGGCATTTTTTTTTTCACATTGCATTGTCATGACGATATTTGTTAATTACTGATGCCGCAATTTTTTTTTATGTGAACCTTCTTTAGTTTCCCATGTTACATCCATCACCGGATTATTCAGTATTAGGCCTGAAAGTACTTTTATTTACGTAACCGAAGAGTATTTGTTTTTATTTGTCGTCGATTCGTTTGTTCGTGCGTGGCACGACGGATAATTTCATTGCCATTTTACACAAAATTTGTGTCGTGTTTCAATTGTTATTACAAGCCAAACGATGTTCAAAATCGTTGACCAACTGAAACCGAAGCGCGTGGGATTAATTTCTGACATAACGCAATTTTATTTTGCGGTTATCCGTGAAGTATTCAATTCATCTTGGGTTATCCAACACAGTCACCAATCAGCAAAGTATCACGAGCTACCGTGATACTTCAGTGGTATTTTCTGTAGCATTCCTTTACTTATTCTCGTAAATATGTCTTTCTGTTGTATTTGCGAGGATCGGGCCTACGCATGCTAGTCTGTACGAGCTTGTCTGTAAGCGTATTGCTGTTGAACGTGTGGTACGGTATCGTTGTAACGTCTTTCAATCACTTGCCCCAATATTTTGTCTCGGAACCTCGCAAAAACTTGCCACAATATGATATTCTGTCACAATTAACTGTGACAACATCTTGTTTTAATAGGCCTATATTGTCTCAAAAAGTCACAGCAATATTTTGTCACAATATGATATTTTGTTACAATATGATATTTTGTCACATTATATATATATTGTCTTAATATCGTGCTGCAATATATTGTCTGTTGTCACAATATATTGTCTTAAAATCTTTTTTCAGTATATTGTCTCAAAAAGTCACAATAACATTTTGCCACAATATGATATTTTGTCACAATATTATATTTTGTCACAATATGATATTTTGTCACAATATATTGTCCTAATATCATGCTGCCATATATTGTCTGTTGTCACAATATATTGTCTCACATTTTGTCTCAATATTTTACTATATTTTACTATATATTTGTACTATTATTTACTATATTTTACTATACAATATTTTATTGTCTGTTGTCACAAAATATTGTCTCAATATATTTTCTGAATATTGTGCTGCAACATATTATCTGTCGTACAATGAATTGTCTCAAAATATTGTTTTCATATATTGTCTCAACATTTTGTCTCGATATCTTTTCTGAATATTGTGCTTCAACATATTTTCTACTGTCACAATATATTGTATCAATATCCTGCAGCAATTTATTAGTGTCCATGCACTAAATGGTAACTACGTGGGCCAAGTCGAAGACAATAGATCGATGATTATTGAAAACTAGAATTCCAATTCTTCGATTCATTCATAATCTCTCAAGAAACTTGTTTCTATTGTTCTTTACTTTTTTGCCCATCATTTTTAGCTGGACAAAAACCACACCTCAATCAACGTACCATTCGTTCAACATAGCAATAAATACCTCCTAATTTAATGTGAAATAACTCGTGTAAAGTATTTATGTACGTACTTGATTCAACTCCTATTGGCTGATAGCCGTTTATGTACGTTTGTTCTTTATGTCAGCTGTAAGATAAGTATTTTAGCTTAATTAGTCGTTAGAGGAGGGGCAATCAGTGCGGTGTCAGAGGGAGGGGAGGGAACTGTTCGAGGGGGCGGGTAGTTGATTTTAGGGGTTGGTAGGGGAGGCGAGGTGACGGTTTTAGATAAACGACGTCGATGTTGTTGTCGGTCGCGGGAATCGTGTCGTTCAGTTCGTTCACAATGCGACGATAACTTCGGATTACGTTGTTGATAACGTGATAACTTATGAGTTTGTTGAATGTATTTAACCCTTTCGTGGTTTCGCACGTATGCCTGCCATTTTACAATGTCGCCTGCCACAGGTTTCGCACGTATGCCTGCCGTTCTACAATGACGCCCGCCACAGGTTATGCACGGATGAGATACGTTCTCAAAATGAGCTGAATGTAGGCATTTTTACCGAACGAGTAATGCTGCAAAGTTTATTTATTTTTTGGTAGATGTCGTTAGTAATTGATATCGATGATTTCAGTGGGTGCGTTCTCAAATCCATCAAATGATGATCTAAAATGAAGAGATTCAACGAGGCTGTGTTCGTTGTCAAGGTTCTAAACAATAATGGCGTCGTCCAGTTGTGTACTATTGGCTAGCCTGGTGGGTTTTGAACTGTGAAAGGGTTGAAACTAACTTGGTGTGTAAAGGAAAGGAGGAAGATCAGCGGACCGACGTTTATACGTAGAAATACTCACAGTGGAGAGCCGTTGATGGAACACGGAGATGATAACGTATATTAAAATACGAACACGAGATTTTGACGATACGATCACCTCGGTCACAGTAGAGTAGAGCAACAGCCAAATCGATAAAATACCGGAAACGTCAAAGTCTCGTGCTGCTTTTATTTGTTGGATGAGCGAAGCGAAGACTCAATTTCGAAGACTCAAAAAAAAGTGCCTTTTTTTTCTGTTCGTGCTCCACAGGTCAAACGAAAATTCAAAATCAGCTGAAACTTGGTATACACAAGTGTCATTATCTAATTCGATACTGTATAGTTTTGAGGCGCAATCGCTTGAACCACTTCTGAGTAAACTCATTTTAAAGTTTTCAAAAATCCCGGTAGAATAACCCAGAGAAAAATATTCGTAAAATAATTTTCATCCGAGACATTTCAAATTCTCAGGGAATTTTAATATAATAATGATATACATTATTCCGAACTTTCACTCAAATCGAATCAGCCGTTTTGATGTAAAAAAATATATAATGTGATCTTTGTGAATCACTCGAAGCTATTAAGATACCAATTGAATCCAAGCCACAGGTGTCACCTCTTAACTGTGAACGATTAAAACAAAGCCTTCTTTATTATCATAGAAATTAATAATGAAAAATAAGATGGCAGTGAGGTAATGGTTTGGATCTCAAGGTGTATATATAATAACCAATCCGGAAATATAAGTTGATATGTTCCAGCTCATCCATCGACGTGGCAACACATAACGCGTTTGCCTAGTATCATCTCTTTTTTCTATCAAGAGGCTCTCTACGATCATTACTTCTACTTGTAAATCTCGGTTAGCTGCTGTTCTTTCTCTTTCACTCAATTCTTCTATTTGAAACTGAATTTGATACAAGTTTACTTGTACCATAGAATAAAGAGTTAGGGAAGAATATTGTGGCCCATTTTAAATTTTCTTTGACTGTTTTTGAAGCCGTATTTTAGTCCTTCAGTGATATAGTTCAACATTTAATCTCTATCGCTAGTCGCCACGCGTCCGAATCCATCGACAATGGCTTTGTACGAACAATTCAAATAAGTAAATTGCTCGTAGTGACATATTTACTAGGGATAACATCGATTAATCGAGAATCGATTAAGAATCGATTCTGATGTAAAACGATTCTTAAATCAAAAAATCTATTTTTCAAAAAAAAAAATGTTTTTTTTTTCTTTCGGTTTAGTGCTGTTCTTCTTTACGTCACAATAAGTGCTCATTTCGTTGTCTATATTATTCTGTATTGTTGAGATATTACTATCTGGACAAAAGCTATCCCTTCGGTTACGTCTGACAGCCGAACGTTGACGGAAATACCCAAATGGTACAGTACAGTTCAAAGAAGTCTCTAGCAGCTATTTTTCACGTGAACGCCTTGGGAAGGTTGAAAAAAAAAGTTTAAAGTTACACTACTTTTTTAAGAATAAACTTTTTTTTCCAATTTTTTTTTTAAATATTTTTTTTAAATTTTTTTTTAATTTTTTTTTTTTAAATCAATTTTTAATCGATTCTGGAGTATAGAGAATCGATTCCGTATTTTGAGGATCGATGTCATCCCTAATATTTACAGTCAACATACGAGCGTGAGAGAGAGTAATAGAGATTTATGTACAGTGGCGCTGCATATGTATTAGATGTTGAATTACAACTTTCTGGAAACGCCGGTTGTCTAATTCACGCAACAGTCGACCCATATGACTGAACTTTATCCATGCACGTGACGGCGTGCTTGAGCTCGACCAGGATGCATTGAGGGTTTCGTTTGCCGGCTCGAGATGATGACTTCACTTGACTCGAAAACATGTTCTATCTCCTGAGTACCGGTACCTTTCTCAGAACCAAAAGATGGCTGCTCTATCTGGTGTCATTTTGTAGAAACTTGATGTCGAGCATATACAGGTATCTAAAATATTTGCATCCAAGATGCAGTGCTTATTTGCATCCAAGATGCAGTGCTTATTGGCATCCAAGATGCAGTGCTTATTGGCATCCAAGATGCAGTGCTTATTGGCATCCAAGATGCAGTGCTTATTGGCATCCAAGATGCAGTGCTTATTGGCATCCAAGATGCAGTGCTTATTGGCATCCAAGATGCGGCAGAAAGAAACAAATGCGCTAGGTTTATAAGAATGCATATTTACAGATGATGCAATTAAATGATAAATACCGTATTGTCCCGAATATAAGCTGACCCCGAATATAAGCCGACCCCCCAAACTTTTAGATCAGTAATTGAAAAAAGAGTTTCTCTCCTTTTCCACGTTAATCATTGGTCTTCCTGGGTAGAATTTAGTCAATTTCGTATTGCGTGCAAGAAAGAGAAAGCTATGTCACCGGCCGAAACTACTTGTGAGAATTCGGTGAGAGGGGCCTCTAGTGATTGGCAAATGGCCGGCTTCGATTGGCGCTCGGCCGTCTCGAGTCGGACGAAAGTCTCGTGTCGTCAAGGTTAGACCACACACGTCACGCAGTCGCAGTAGCACGTAGTAGAGAAGTAGGATGACAGACGTCATGCAGCGAACAGCTCCGTGCTTATGTTTATAACTGCGCGTCAAATAAAAATGATGTAAATTGAGAAAATGATGCTTCTTCATGATAAAATATTTATTAAACGTGTTTTTAGTGGAATATCTCGCAGTTTCTAGTCGATTCTGTTGATATTAGTGTGCGGATGTAGTATGCCCAATTAAAATGAGCAAAAAACGTATTTTTGACCGATTATAGGCCGAGATTCGCATATAAGCCGAGGGTGACTTTTGGGCTTGAAATTTCGAGAAAAACCCTCGGCTTATATTCTGGACAATACGGTACTTATTTGTTTGGGGCATGCAGAATTCTCACACGATTTCGATTACATATAAAAATCGTCCGGATGTAAGCTACTAGCAATGCGCTATCATATGAATTACTTCACAATTTAATTAGTAACAATTTAACCTCACTATCTCCATTTTACTTCTCAAGAGACTGTTTCAGACAACTGAGCAAAAGTGAACGTCATTTCACGCGTATTTGTAAACAGATAGAGATGTGAGTCGGTAATATTACCCTCGTTTTGGTAACATTGAAAAATTCGGTAATTTTGAAAAAAAAAACTGTGTCTGGACTGGCTGAAAATATGCATGTGTTCAAGTCCAAGGCCGTTTTCAAAGCATAACTGAAGGAATATCTTCCAAGGAAGGAAAATCATTAGAGCTGTGCGAGCAGGCCTTTTATCAGTTCGAGCGAGTTCGAACGAGCATAGAGGTTTTTGCTTGAATTTCGAGCAAATTTCGAGCAAGCACACACTTTAAAAATAGGTGTTCGAGCAGTTTTTTTTTCGAGCGAGTTCGAGCGAGCAAGTAAATTTGCTTGAATTTCAAGTAAAAATTCAGGCGATAAAATAGGCCTACATTATTTTAGCTTGTGTGCAAAACTTTAATCAAGAATGGATTAATTTTTTTAATTAAATGTTTTGCAAGCCATGTAGACCTATATGTGCATAAGTAAGTTAAGGTACAAGTAACACATTGGCTTAATAAACAATTAAACTTCACTTGTATGTACAGTGTACATTGGCTGATTGTATAACATACATCATCAGTATCACAATTCACATTTCAACTTTGAGATTAGGTAAATTATTTACTTGAACATTAGTATTAACTAATAAATCATTAAGACCTACCCATGTAAGATTAGCTAGATTGCATTACATTTTCAGTTTCATTAATTAATAATTACTATTATGAATTTATTACACAAACATTTTGAGTTGCACGAGATCGAATAGGAACTATATATGTGTATACATATTTATATTGTATATATATTAATTAATATGGCAACTGACAACAACATACTGGTAGTATTAATTGAATCAAGTCTTTCATAAAAACTTGAATTTATGTGATATATATGTTGTTCTGGAATATAAAGTGAAGTTAACCATATGTTAAATAAGTGGAATAACATGCAAATCTAGTAGTTATTATTGAGCATTGTGTTTTAAACTAGAATTAAGAAAACAGAGCATTTCTAGTTTTTCTGGAGCCAAAGATTCCCTCTTGGATGTGACGATGTTGCCTGAAGAGGAAAATAATCGTTCACTAGAAACTTGTGTAGCTGGGATACTCAAGTAGTGGCGCGGCAACTTTGGCAATAAATGGATACTTGTCCGAATTTTTCTTCCACCAAACGAGAGGATCTTCATTCCTAGGAATAGTTGGAGTACCCACATATGCAACCACCTCCAACTTGATTGACTCTGCCACACCGATTGGCTGTTCGATTTCTTTGACTTGTCTTTTCAGCTCAAAATCTTCCCACAGAGATGAGGAAGGTGTGCATTCTGGAACTGGAATTGATGGTTCCTCTGCTGGTAGTGTTGTTGAACATTTTTTACATTCCAATGTAAGAATATTCTGTGCCCATTTCCTGGCACGCTCCTCATCCAGTAGAATAATTTTGAACCTTGGCAAACCTTCTACCATCATGGCAATTACAAGTTTTGTGTCCTGCTTGTACATTGGAAATCTAGCTCTTAGATTTTTTACTAAGCTGCGAGCCAGCATAACACCAGTGCCATGAACAGATATGTGTTTTAAAAGTTTATTCTCTAGACCATGTAAAGATGGAAAAATCATTGATGTTGTAGGATAACGTTCTGCAGAGAGATCTGTAGTAGCCTCATCAAACGGTCTCAGTATTCCGACAAAGCCTTCTAAAAGTTTCCACTCGGCTTTGGACAAATTTTCCACATTGGTTTTTGATGATGATAGTTCATCCGTCACAGCTTTCTGTTGTTCAAGTAAACGTGAAAACATTGCATACTGGCTATTCCACCTTGTTTCCACATCTAGAATCAGGTGATGTTCTGGTAGATTGTTTGCAGCTTGTCGTTCTTAGCAGAGCTACTGCGCTTGTAGTGACCAACAATTGCTCTAGCGTTCTTACCTAGTTCTGTCATACCAGACAACTCCTTTTGGGAGTCTTCAATCACCAATTGAAGGGTGTGTGCAAAACACTGGCTTGCAGTCCATCTTGACCTAAAAATAAATGTAATAGATAGACGATTAGGACTATATGAAAAAATTAGAAAAATAAGTAGAAAAAATTGAAAACAATTAATTTAGGCCTTGATAATTTCTAATTTTAAAATATTACCTGTTTAAAGCTGTTCTAATGTTTGCTGCGTTATCTGACACAACATAAATAGGACGCGTGCCGTCTTCTATGTTCCAAGGAAGAACCAGTTTTTCCATTTTTTTAATATGTTGTCTGCCGTGTGCATTCCTGGGAAATGGCTGTTGTTTAAAGTAAAATGGTTTGATTTGAAATTCTTTGTAAGATAGTGCAAAGTCAGAGAAATGAAACTTTCATTTGCTCTGCTAGTCCACATGTCTGTTGTAAGCGACAAAGCTTCCACGCCATCAATCAAATCTTGATTTATTATATCAACGAGCCGTTTCTGCTCTCCTTTGAACAGTTTGGGTACAATGGTGCGGGAGAAAGTTGTACGGTTAGGTACCTGGTAGCGTGGTTCTAGAACCTGAAAAAAATCCATCATTTATAGGCAACTTTAGTCATACATGTATTGCTGACTTGACTAAGCTTAGGCCTACTGTATTGTAACGATAAGCATGGCCTACCTACTAAATTTAAAACTCTTAAAACTTTGAGCTCATAATATAATAAATACGCGTTGCTGCTTCAATAAAAATTATTCGAGTTTCCCAAAATTACTAATTACAGTAATTAGTACACCTAGGCCTACCTTCAGAAGCTTCAGAAAGCCTGCGTCTTCAACAATGGGAAAAGGTTGAAAATCAAGACACATCATTTGGGTGATGCAGGTGGTAATTGCCTGTGCTCGGGCACTGAAGGCAGCCCTGAGTCCCATCTGACCCTTGGGATGGCTAATATTTGTTTGAGTAGGCCTAGTTGACTTTGCCAAATTTTTATGTTCCAAATATTTTGAATACGGCTTCTGTTGATTGGCAAGATGACGAATAAGACCGGTTGTGGTGCTGGTCTTGCCCATAGGGGAAATCTTGTTGCATGTAATGCACTTTCCTCAAAGATCACATTTGGAAAAATAATTCCAAATCGGACTGCGTCGGGTTGAAGTTGCACCGTCACTTATACTCTCCATTTCACCCACAGGATTGGCCAGAGGTGTAGGTGAAGGCACAGAAGATGTAGAAGGCCTTACATCCTCTTCCATTAATATATCATCTTCATAATCACTATTCATTCTTAATTAAGTAGTAGCTTGTACTAATCTCAAGAAGCACAATACAAAACTGAGCAAAAGTGAGTGTTCTAATTTCAAAAACGAAAAGATGTACTGTACTTTTGAAAATTCGTAAGTTTTCGCCGATTGGCGTGGTAGAAGTAGGATCAGAAATTCGTAATTTATCACGGCCGATACGCTCGTTCACGAGCGATCAGAGCGCAAAAAAATGTTGGGGATTTTTTTTCTTAGGTTGGTAGGATACAATACGTCATACCTCTAGGCGGGATCAACATGGCAACCTAACCTAAAAAGTTGAAACATCGCGATTTGTCAAGTTCAGTGATTTTATTCTCGAAAAACGTTCGAGACCCGAAATTTCGAGCAAATCCCTCAGCCTATTCGAGTCGAGTTCGAGCACAATCTCTGCTCGAACTAGACTCGAAATTTCGAGTCTCGCACAGGCCTAAAAATCATCCTTGTTGAGTCGTTGACATATATATCTACTAATTATATAAAATTTAAACATCAATATCTCAAAAGTTATTCTACCTTCACCTACCCAAGTCATTAACTTATTATTTATTGTTGATAATTATATACATTCTTGTAGCATGAGTGCATGATTAATATCTATTTTCCCTGCTTCCTGTCGTGTTATAGTAAAAAAAAAATCGTAAATTACCGCCCTCGGTAATATTACCGATTTCAATGTGACCGCCAATTTTGCATCTCTATACAGAGTTAGTTCCTTTTATCACTAATACACTACGCACGATTGATAGTTCTGAAGATGTGGCCAGTAATTTGGTACACGTTTTTAACATGGGAGGGATGGAAAGTGAAGTCACCATCTCAAACCGGCAAACGCAACCCTCAATGCATCTCGGTTTGACGCATGCCGAACATAACCTATAAAGTTCTTCCCGAACTCGGCGTTCTCTGATGCGTAGAACAATCAATGGAAAACGTCAACGTTGAAGTTAGGATCGTATCGTGGGGACGCTCGCAACCGACAACAACTTTTAGCATATTGTCTGTTCATAAACTTACTTAACTAGACTAGATTTTACTAGAATAATTTACCATTTACGGACTGTATCAAACTAGAATAATTTTACCATTTACGGACTGTATTAACGTATTCGTTCCTCGATTCACTGCGCTTGAAAACTTTACACGTCACCCACTGCGAAACCATCGTTTCCGTAACTGATTTTAGTTTTTAGTTTGTTTTTTCGACTGATTGTCAATGCGTACAGTCTGTTTTGATTGAAGAACGTCACGACCCTGAAATCCGTTTTTTTTTTCCATCACAAATTTGACATTTTATTTTATTTTATCCGAGTATTTCCATATCTCCCAGAACACTAGAAACTGAACCACTAACAGGTATCTCGGTACAGTTTACACTCTGAACTTGAAGCATGATGTAGTGGTACCAACCTATTTTATCATAATGTAAAGAAGGTGATCCGAACCGAGACGAGTGGCCGAGTGGCTAGCACACTGAACCGTCATTCAGGAGACCGGGATTTGATTCCCGCTATGGTCGACCATCCTGACAGGGTTTTTCGTGGTTTCCCTCTGTCGTTCAGGTCAATACTGGGATGGTTCCTTAACAATATGCCACGACAGACTCCTTCCCACCATCCAAAACACCTAATAAAATAACCTTTCATCCCATCATCTCATTCATCATCCACCGACGCTGACAGATCGTAGCCATCAGTATAGTGCGTCGTTAAAAACCCAATATAGAAAAAAAAGGTGATCCAACTCGCATACTGATAACATGGAAGGTATTTGTGGTTTCTTGCGGTCAGTTCAGAGCCAAAGGTCCCGATTGCCTGTCGCCTTGTGAACTAGATGTAAATAAGAGTGGCTACGGTACCGGTGGGATTGTTCAACTTACAAAATTCACAAACAAATGCAACTACAAACAAAATAATTCTACTGAGCCGTGTATAGCATTGTTGAGCATTTTTGTTCAAGGTGGTTCAATATAAGAGCGTTAGTTGCGCTACAGTCAATCGGGACCGTGGACTCGGGAACTGACTCCAGAAATATTTCACTTTTAAGACGTGAGTTAAAGCACCTTCCTTATATTATTATTATTTTTATTTTTTTTAATAACATCGAAACTTGATACAAAATCCTTGTTTCCCAATTAAGGCTATGGATGAAAGATAGGATCGTTTGGACGGGGCACCACAAGGGAGATCTTACCACCCCATTTTGATTATTTAAAACTAATGAACTTCAACACCAGGACTGCGCTGTCTGTGACCATTATTTTTTGCTGTAGATAATATTATGATGAAAGGTTGGTATCACTACATTGAGCTCAAAGTATATCAGCCAAACTCTGATATTTGTTCATTATCCAAGATTTACTAATAGCACAGACTGTACGTATTGATAAGTCCATCGACGAAAATGCATTTATAATTATTTTTTACGTTTTGAAAAGACTGATGTGAGAAGGCCAATTTATTTGAAATATATGTATATATTATTATGTATATGTACTTATTATATATAGTTTTATTAGTTTAGTAGTTGATATAAATATACTATATCCAAGGTATAAAATATGTACCATTGACAGCAGAAAAATTGGGATTTGTTTTCTGTGAATTTTTATGAGTAGATGTATGTAAGACAGGTAGTAGTTGATGTTGAATTGTTAAGACGGACCCCGCCCACAATGTAACATTTTCAGTGTGAACGTGATATATGAACGATCTTAGTGACTTCTTGTTTGAACGATTTTCAGAGAATTTGCTTCACAATTTGAGTTCACTTCACTGAAATACTGTCAATCCATAGAGATATGTAAAAATAGCAATTACCATAAAAGCGACAAAATCTGAAAGTGCTTTGAAGCTTATTTTTCTCACATTTCTTCATGTTTCAATACATTTTGATGTTGTTTGATCATGTTTTTGAAAAGGCGACAAAGTGCTACAAACATCTGAATCTGCTATTTTTCAACGTATTGGCGATATAGCGCTATATTTGAAATGAAAGCATTATAGACGCCATTTTCTGCAGAATATATCAATTAGAAAGTAAACAGGTGGAGTCAGTGAAAACCAAAGCACGTCTGCAATTGTAGGTCGCAGATGAGGCCAAGTGGCGCACACTAGTTTTCTAAAACTATCAATCGGGCTGTTTCTCTTGTATGCCCATTGTACGTTATACAGTAGTTCTGCCGGTACTGTACTGTTGTCTTGCTACAGAACGTTGCTGCGCTACGAAAACAATTTTATAAATAAAATAATTCAAAATAATATAATAATAATAATGTTCAATATAATAAATGCATCAAAGTGCAACTTCCCAAATTTTAAATGCACAAAAATAAAATAAATAAGCTATATTTACATGTCTCTACTTATGACGTATTTCTTAATGTCTTGCATTGATAAGGTACGGTCATAGAGCAACATCATTTTTACCGACTGGCAATCTTGTCGGGTGCCGTAGGACGTCAAATGATTTGTATCGTTCATACTACCACGGCAAACGATCGATTATATCGCGGACTCAAGGCAATTATATATCGAATCGATGCGATAACCATGGCAACGTGGACAGTGATCGAGCTTGACAATCGATAGTCCGTACGCAGAACAAACAGTTTGCGTATAGACATGGCCGTGATATCGTCTACGTCATCATGGCAAGTCTGTCGGCCGGCAAAAAGTTCAAGTTCAACTTACTTATAAGGCCACAGTGAATGACAAGCCCGGCAAGTCTGTGATTGGCTTATTCATTTTGACGGCCCGACAAATTTGTACTGCTTTGACTCTATAAACGTACCTTTAATGTTTTTCGATAATTTTATATCGGCGAAATACCCCTGGTGGGAACTTTTTGCCCTACACGGCTAGGTCCGTCTTGAGTCCTATTCACGACAATCCGATTCACGGGGAAAAAACGACTTGCGGACTAGAAATAAATTCCCAATCCTTCTATTGTCAACTGTACTTGATAATAATATATTAATGCACAATTTTGCACCAGTAAAAATTCTACGAATCTCAAAATAGGTTATATAATGTACGGTGATATTGGTACATGTTGAACCGTTCACTCACAGACTGCTTTCAACTCGTGACGTAAATCTGCGTGACTTTGTGGCGCTATCATATCCGAATTTACTTGTGACATTACTACGATGCCAATACCCGGCCCCAGGTTCACAAAAGATTATAACTTTGATCCGGCTCGAAGTTATGACAATTTCTAGAGATGATACCATTATTTGATCTATTATTTCTGATTTTTCAATTTTAATAAATAACAGATTGATGATAATAATGGGTTAAATAAAAAATTAAGGTTAAAAAATCAGAAATAATAGGTCAAATATAGTATTATCTCTAGAAATTGTCGTAACTTTGAGCCATATCAAAAGTTATGATCTTTTGTGAACCTGGGCCCTGGGCTTATTTCTGAGACGTGACGTAGACGTTACTCGATCTTTTTTGTTTATTAGATGTTTGATTAACGACCCCACCAACAACTAGGTTATACGGGGGTAAGAATGAGTGAGTGATTATGAAACTATGAAGTGATGGTGAGTGAAAAGACAATTACAAAAATCCATGCCTTATGCAGGATTTAAACCTACGCCCAGCGGTGATTTCAGTTTATGAAGCGGTGCCTCAGCTGACTGAGCTACCGAGGGCGGCTCACTTGATTCTGTTCATGTTTCTATACAGGATCGGGTAATGTCTACGTCATGACTCGTGGTCTCTAGAGGAATAATAAATTGATTATAATTTCTGAAATTGAGATGATGATTTCTTGTTTTCTCTAGAATTATCATCATTATTTGTTGAAATCTAGTTTCAGGGTTGTGATATCCATTAAGGTTCAAACCTTATATTATAAAACCCTAACCATCACCCAACACAACCCTAAAACAGTTTGACGCGGCTCACCGTATATTTACCGTGAACGATACTCGAATTGACGGTAACGCAGCTATGCTCGGTACGTTTGAAAGCAGTACAGTTATATCTCACCAATTACACAATGAAAATGTAGACTTTTAAATCAATCTCATTCGATTACACCCGTTTAACGTGTGTAATATCTACGACGAGATAGTCGTACCCTATTTGTACCTTATTTGTATCTTGTAATATTAATTGTAAATATGAAGAATAGGATATCATGCCTGAAACGGTTGTTTATTTACCTGGAATTGGTATTCGTTTGTATATTTTGGTTTCCTTTTGCGAAACCACTGAGCTACATGCGCCAGTTTCATCATGTTTAAGTGAGTTGAAACTTGGGCTGGCTACAATCAATGAAAGGAACGAAAACCAGCACAGGTAGCTCAGTTGCTAACATGCTTGCTTCATGTGACCCGGGAGGTGAGGGGCATATCAGACCTGGTTCGATCCCCGTCACCGTCCATCTTCACAGGGTTTTTTCGTGGTTTCCCTCTGTAGTCTGAGTAATGCTGGGACGGTTCCTATCAATACAGGCCACGACTGCTTCTTTCCCATTACCAGTACCTAATAAATCTTCATCTCATCATCCCATCATCTCATTAATCATTCATCCGACGCCAATAGATCTTGGTCATCATTATAGTGCGTCGTTAAAACCAATATAAAATGAAAAACATGAAACATTTCTTGATTGGGTTTGGTAATTGGACTGAGTAGGGTTAACTTTACATCACAAGGGCCGATTAAAAATCGACCCAAACGTCACCAAACATGAAAATTTAGACTTGTGAATTGAAAATTGATTTAGCCACAAATATTCACGTGTGGTTCGTGCGATAGAGGGAACCAAAATCACGAGAAAGCAACAATTTTAGCTTGAAAAAACATTTTCATGCGTGACCGTCTTAGGTATTCTGCTCTTTTACTTATCGCTCTTTACTGGTATTATCTTGTAAATATTTGTGACGTTTGTCTACTTGTGTTTATGAGCATGAGACCTGAATGTTGTAATTTGTAATTAATAGCTCAAATGAAATGGATTTGTAATTACCGTATTGTATTTAAATGAACGGTCAAGTGACTGTTTAGATTATCAATGATTTAGTTGTTAACTTGGATATGTTGAAAATAAATTATGAACTACGATTAAGTGTTTTCGTTTGTTTGATTTCCTGTTGTCGTTTCTGATTGTGTTTTCTTTTTAGGGGTCGAGCGTGGGGTTTTGGGAAGTATGGTATTTTGGGAAGTGTTGGATTGACTTGGATGAGAATAGCAGTTACTGGCAGTTATGTTTTGTTATCACTATCAGAATAAGGCTAATTGGACTATTGAATAATAGGGTTAAATACAACAGATTTTAGAAGGTCTTTGTATTTCAAGTTGAATTAAATTTTTAAATTATTTAAACTCTTGCAATTGCACATAAATGCGCAGTGGCAAGTTATCCAACTACCCCTGCCCTAACCCTCTGACGGAATAAAATGTCGTATTGCAATTCAGTAGAGAAGACTTCCAATTCACAATGCGAGAAAAAATCAAGGTCGTTTTTTTTACTTTTGTGTGTAGGAATCTTACTTCATCTGTGCTCTGGGGACCCAGACTCAACTTTATTTTTACTTGGAAATCGAGTCTAAGCCTCTCTGGCATGGGTTATTATTATTATTAAAACAAAATTTTATTCTCTCCAATAGTAGTACAATACATAATGATAATAGTTAATGGTACATAATGGAATAATAATAAACAGGTAAATGAGAAAAAAATTTAAATCTCTTATTTTCCAACTCTCCATCATTCATCTTTCCAAAATAATTTGAAATGAATCAATTATAATGTTTGTCGAACGTTCATGGCTAGCTACAATGAAATTAAATACATTTACCAATACTTTGAAAATATTTTTACCGAAATTACCGCAAAAAGTGTCTACAAAAATGAAATCTAGGGAGCGCCGTTGTGCCTGAAGCTAATGTCAAATACAGAACAGCTGATGCGTGGGCCCAGCTAGTTTTCACTGTAATATTGAGTTTTAGTTGTAATAGACATCTAGCCTACCGGTATCGTATTATTAATGAGTTTTAACTAAATATATTGATGGCGTCTTTAGGAAGGCATCTACTTAGCTGGAGACTTCCCATAGCTGCGAGAAATCGTTGTACAACGCTAGGAAGGTGAGTCCATTTCGTATTTTGAGGTTATAGTGACCTAACCTTTGCTTATTCCTTCATTTAACTCATGAATATGATTCATGCTACCTGAGCCCGTTACTTTGATCTCTTATCATCAACTCGTGGTGTGAAATAGTTGTTGGTAAATTGTAAATACGCTGTAAGATGTGCCCAAGAGTAAGTGGGGTTATGTTAGAGGTGACGGCATATAGATAAAGTAGTCCCGTAAGGATATTTATTTACTCGATGGTGACGGTTATACCCTGTTCACACCGAAAATGTTAATCACGATCAACGACTTAATCTCGATTTCCGTGCAGTGTGAACGCGACTCCATTAACGTTAACAGTTCAATTAATGTCTTAATCTCGTTCAGCAACCCATGTTAGCGCGTTAATGCCATTAGTTTATTACCCACAATTCCACGCGTACATTTAATTGCAATTAGCTTGATCGAGATTAACTTTTCGGTGTGAACAGGGTATTAGAAATATAGTTTGGAACCGTAAAATTACAGTCCCGTCGTCCATTAGCCACGAACCTTACCTAAAACCATTAGTAAAAATGTTGGGCATGTATTACGGCTTATTTACGGAATTATAAAACATAAGATATTTGCCATCTTTGTAACTCGACAACGGAAGATGAGAAATTTAGTCCCATTTTAGAAAGCACCTTGCAGATAGGCCCACTTCTCGCCTCATACTCTTTTAATCACATATGAAATAATTGATTATCAAATTTGTTTCAGATCCAATTTAAAAACACCTTTTAAAATACCTCAAAGAAACCACAGCTACGACGGTGACGGCAAGACGTCCGTACAAATCCTGAACCAAGAAACCGAACTGGGTCTAATGGTCGACTCGTACAGTCAGATTGGTTTCCGGCTCAACAACGGCATGGTCGTGATCGGTCCGATGGCGATCTTCCCGCGCACCATTCTCAGCTGGAACATTTCTGGCCCCGAAGAAATCAACGAGGACTCGCTAACGCTGTTCAGCCTGCTCGAACCGAAGCTCGACATCCTCGTACTTGGGATCGGCGACAATACTCGGGATCCGAGGCTCAGCAAGGATCTGGTCGCTTACATGCGACGGTTCAAGATAAACGTCGAAGTGTTGCCAACGGAACAAGCGTGCGCGACGTTCAACTTCTTGAACGCGGAGGGGAGGTACATCGCGGGGGCGTTGATACCGCCGTTGACGCTGAGGCATACGGACGACGACGTGATATTGTCGAAAATTAAACAGAAAAGACTTTACGGGCCGGAAGGGCATATGTTGCCGGTGAAAAAGTGATTGATGGTTCGGATGCTAGACTAGGCCCTATGTATATTGTAATATTTTATTTATTTCGAGATTATTAGGATAATAAATTTTGTTTCGATTTAATATTGTTCTACGATGATAATTATTTAGGGCTACACATGTCCGATCATAGGCTATATAGAGACATTTGAAAATTGAGATTGCTATGAAAGCGATGAAATCCAAGAGTGCTCACATATTTTTTCAATTCTGCAAGTTTCAATACATTTTCAATACATTTGACGTTGTTTGATCGTGTTTTTGAAAAGGCGAGAAAGCGCTACCGGTACAAACATCTAATTCTGCTATCTTTCAACGTATTGGTGATATATTCCGAATTATAGGATTTGAGATACTATTTTTCATGAAATAATAATATCAATTCACGGATAAAAGAGTTGGAGTATTCGACAAACCTAAATGCAGCTGCGAATGCAGGTGGCAGATGAGACGTGACACTATTTTTCTAGAAATATCATCAATTAATGTGTTTCTCTTGTTTTATTTTACGTTACAGTATATAGGCCTAATGGTTTTACCGGCACCGTACTGTCTTTAGGCTACAGAATGTTGTTGCACTACAAAACACGAAGTTTCAAAATAATAAATGAACCAAAGTGCTATTTTTTAAATTTTTTATTCAATGAAAAGTAGAAATAGAAGCTATATTCACATGTCTCTAACCATACAATGATAACTTTGTCTATCTGTAATAGGCCTATACTATTTTCATGAATAAATTAATATTTTGGTCTTACGGCGCGTCGACAGATAGGCCTAGGTCATTTTACGCCGATGTTAGTGTCTGAACTGATAAGGTAGTTTGGTTTGCCATTCTGCTCTTTCCCAGGGAATTTGTGAACGGTAATCAAACGATGGTTGTTTAAATCTGCTGAAGTGGTAGCGAGTAAAAAGTGTACGTTTTCCTAATCTTGTCTGAGAGGTTGAGTAAAAGTGTGACACGCACGGTGTAAGTGAAGAGAAATGGCTCGGAATATGAAGGTTGTTGACCCCAAGAATATTATTGACGGTTCTGGCATATTAATAATAATAATGATATATATCTTTATTCAATTGAGCATAGTACATATTATCAAGTGAAAAAAAAAAGTTTACAAGTGTTCCATAGAATGCGTCAAATATGTAGGCCTAGCCTACAAAAAAAAGAGACATGAGTATGTGGAAAAAAATCAAATACAACATGAAATACAATATAATATGAAATACAGAAAATATATAGCAGTTGGAAATAATAAATGACACGTGTATATTTGAGTTTCAAAGTACGGTAATTAAGTATTCATTCATCATTATTTCATTCTTACGTTTGTCGTACAGAGCCTAGAGAGAGAGAGAGAAGTTTATTCAAACACTGCCGCCAAAACAGTTGCCACACAGACACAGTATAACAAAATGTATAAAAACAATGCATTATTTTTTTAAAAATGAGAGAATTAATAATGGAATGATGATAAAGGTGAGTTGGTAAAACAAAAGAACAAACGCGAATATAAATTGATAGCACTGAAGTAAGAATAGAAAATCAAATGAGATGTTGGCCGTGTAAATGATTTCGTGATACGGCAATAATACATGGTGACATTACACGAATGAGAAACAATAAGTCAATAACATCACAAGAAGCCCTGTGATTGGGCTGGTTATGTTAAATTAACAGATTTATCAAAATTAAATATAAATTAAAATGAATTAAAATTACAAAAACGAAAAAATTGAAATTGAAAATTGAAATTAAAAAATGAAAATAAAGGTTCATAACAAGGTTAATAAGGTTTAATTAAAAAGAATTGGAGTCATAGTCGAGAATTATATACCGTAAATGCGTATTCAGAAAATAAATAAATTTGAAGGTGGTGGATAGAGAGATGATGCTCATAATCATGAAATTTCCAAGTACCGTAACAAAATTATATTAAAATTATACAATTAATATTGTATTCAAGTTCGGTGAAGTTTCATCGTTGGGCGAGAAGTGTTCTGTTCACTAATGTTCACTTATTTACAGTTCATTTATTGCTTAGAAGCCTTGAAACAACCAAGAGGTGCTGCTTCTATTCGTATTCACTCATTCACCTTCAGCCTTAATTGGGGAGCAACCGTTGCATATCAATATATCTGCGTTGAATGAAATTATACAACCCGGAAACTCTAACAAATAATGACATTCATTTTCTTAATTCCAGAGGAAACTAGAAATCATCATCTCAATTTCAGAAATTAAAATTTATTCATTTTTCCTCCAGAACTCATCTTTTTCCCAAGTCGTGACGTAGACATTACTCCATTCTGTTTGTTTCTATACAGAATCTCAAATACAAATACAAATATATGATTTCTGAAATTGAGTTGATTTCGAGGTTTCTCTAAAATTGGGCAAAATGATTCAAAAATTAAAATAAATTTCAACATTATTTGTTTAAATCCAGTTTCAGGGTTGTGATGTCGAACCTATCGTATTATTATAATAATTATTACATAATATTATATTGACCTATTCTATTGACACCTCAAGATTAAAATGTGCAACCTAGATAAAAAGATTTCACTTACTTTCACACAAATCATACAATTATTTGTCAATTACATTTCACAAAAATTGAAAAGAAAAATCTCAGAAAGAGAAGATATATTCAGAAAGTAAATTGAAAACTTTTTTCCCAACAACGACTTTTACTTGTTCCATTATTTTCACAATGTGTTGAATGGGCTATATCACATTTAACCACTTGTTTGGGTTGGTGAGATCGCCCTTGTGGTACCCCAATCAAACGAATGTAAACTTTCATCCTTTGCCTTCATTGCGAAACAATTACTTTGTGTACAGTTTTCGATGTTGTTAAAAAAAAACCTCCAAGAAGATTATCCACCAACTAAATAATTGTTCGGTAATTATATTCTTGCATTGCAATAAAGATTAAAGATAGCCACCCTTGGTAGCTTAGTCAGCTGAGGCATTGCTTCAGAAACTGAATTCACCGTCGGACGTGGGTTCGAACCCCGCAAAAGGCATTGACTTTTGTATACGTCCTTTCACTTATCATCACTTCATAGTTTCTTTATCACATGCTCATTCATACCCCCGTATAACCTAGTTGTTGGCAGGGTCGTTGAGCAAACAATAATCAATCAATTGAAGCTTGATTCATATGAATGTTTTTTATGCAAACTTGGAGGTCAACTCCCATTTTGAATGATTAGCCAATCAGCGACGAATGCGGGATGATGCGAAGTTATTCTGCAATAGTTCGGTTCGAGTCTACTTTTTCCCCGCACTGCAGTATTTTGCATACGAAACGTCCGGGTGTAGTTTTGGTTCAAGTGTAACCCACCTGAGGTTGTTGTCAAACTGCTTCTCCAAAACAGCTGTGTCGGTTCTAATATGAATCCATTATTGATCAATGATCGTATGGATGCAACACGATGTAGCGATACCAACCTATTTTATCATAATATAAAGAAGGTGCTCCAACTCACATACTGATAACATGAACGGCATTTGTCGTTTCTTGCAGTCAGTTTAGAGCAAAAGGTCCTGATTGCCTGTCACGATTTTACGGATTCCCTTGTGATCTACATTTAGATAAGAGTGGCTACGATGCCGGTGGCATTGTTGAACTTACAAAATTTATAATTTTCGTAAAAAAAAATTCTACTGCTTACCTAATGGTTCTACTGAGCCGTGTAAAACATTGTTGAGCATTGTTGTTTTATATGATTTGATATTAAAGCAATAGTTGCGCTGCAGGCAATCGGGACCCTGGACTCGAGAACTGACCCCAGAAATATTTCACTTTGAAGACGCGAGTCCGTACACTTTCTTTCTATCATGATAGAGTATGTTGGTATCACTACATCGAGGATGCAATGTGGCTTCATTCAACACTTAAAGGGAAGACAAAAGAATGCCTTGCTAAATGCAATACGGCCGACGAAAGGTTGCACAAAACTGTCACCAATATAACATTTCTAATAAATAGAGAGATGTAAAAATAGCAATTGCTATAGAAGCGATGAAATCTAAAAGTGCTTTTTCACATATTTTTCTGATTCTTTTTCATCTTTCAATACATTTGATGTTGTTTGATCATGTTTTTGAGAACGTGACAAAGCGCTAAAAGACGTCTGAATCTGCTATGTGTCAACGTATTGGCGATATATACGCTATATTCAAAATACTAGAAGCATTATAGATGCTATTTTTCCTGAAATTATTTCAATTGAGGTGTGAACGGGTGAAGTTAGTCGGGAATCTGGAAAAAAGTGCAGTAGCAAATGCAGGCGGCAGATGGGGCATAGGTTCAACCCGCTTGTGGAGACTATTTTCCTAAAAATACCAATTGGGGTGTTTCTCTTGTATGCCTATTGTAAGTTATCGAGTGGTTTTTCTGGTACCGTACTGTTGTTACGCTACAGAACGTTGTTGCGCTACAAAACACGATGTTTCAAAATAATAGATGTACCAAAGTGCTACTTTTCAAATTCTTAATGCTATGAGAAGAAAAATAGAAGCTATATTCGCATGTCTCCACCACAATGTAGTGATAGCATCCTATTCTATCATAATATAAAGAAGGTGACCCAACTCGGTCTTGAAAGTGAATTATTTCCGGGGTCAGTTCTCGAGTCCACGATCTCTATTGCCTGTACGCAACTATCGCTTTTATATCAAACTGGATAAAACAACAGTACTCAACGATGCTATACACGGCTCAGTAGAATTTTAATGTTAGCAATTGTGCATTTGTTTTTTTACGAAAATTATAGATTTTGTTAGTTCAACAATACCACCGGTACCGTAGCCGCTCTTATATACATCTAGTTCACAAGGGAATCCGCTAAATCATGACAGGCAATTGGGACCTTTGGCTCTGAACTGACCACAAAACCACAAATGCCATCTATGTTATCAGTATGTGAGTTGAAGCAATTCTTCATATTATAATAAAATAGGTTGGTATCACTACATCGTGTCTCTACTAATAAATGTAATTGCTGAGAAATGCGTACGCTTTATTCTGTAATTTCTCATGAGTTGGCAGCCGCTGCTATTCATCAAACCAACAACTTCCAGACGAACCATCCTTGCAACGATATCGTAGTGTTTAATACTACTCGTTTAATTGTATACAAGTAGAAGTAAAATATATCTTCGCTAGTATTCCAATGGAAGATTCAATGTTCCAATTACGATATATAACTTTTAAATGCAAAGGAGTTACAATCAAATTAAATCAAAATTCTGTCAAAAAGATTTATTTATTTATTTATTCATCTATTCAATTTTCATCCAAAGATAACGTTACATTCCCAGCATTTTACGAGGAAATAATCATTTATAATGTTACGTATATGGATAATATTTTCAAATTTAAAATGTTATCAAGAGGTGACTTACTTTGTGAAAATGAAGTTGGCCCCACATGACTGTGTACGTACATACATCTTTTTAAAATTTTATTTCATTTCTTTTTCATAATAATATGTATGTTTTCATTTCTCTCTCATTGTATTACTTCAATATGTTATATTCTTCCAATTTTCAATTCCTCACATATTATATTTTATTTTTTCAGTTTGTTAATTCAGTTATCTTAGTTTAGGCTAGTGGTAAGGCACATGTTTTTTTTCATTTTTTTTTCACCATGTTTTTCGAGCTTGCTCTATTCTTACCACCAGCGATACACTACATTCAAAATTTATGTGAATTTATTCAAAATAAATAATAATTCTTTTTTTTATATAATAATAATAATAATAATAATAATAATGAATGCAAGAGAATTAGAAACTGTAATTTCAAAAATATTCACAAATATTGATCCTATTTTTTCCCTGGTCTATCTCAAAGAAAGTGCCACCAGCGTCGTCGGAAAATGAGTTTTTCCTCACTATCTGCTTTCATTTTCGTTTTTTTTCATCAAACTTCCTCGATTGTATAATTAGTTTCTGAGATAGTTTTGTCACTTTTGTGACCACTTTAGAACTTTTTTCGCTGCCCAAGAGTCTGTAGGCAACCCGGTCAACAACCCTGTAACATAAGTTGCCTATATAGTTTTGTTATTATTATTATGGGTAAGTTTTGCACGATATACATGGGAATTAAGAAATACTTCAGAAATATTGAGAAAATATTTGAATTTTGTCATAAAAAATACAATAATTTATCATTTTTAAATATAATTTGGATATTTTTATTACTTCGACGCTTATTTTGCTAGAATTGAAAATGTCAAAATTAAATTAAAACAGAATTACACATTAAATATTTACATAATATTACGTTTCTAATCTGTTATAAGGTTAGGTTGGATTGGACAAGTAATAAGTACAAGGTTACGCAACGCATGGTGCATGGTACTGTTTATTCTCAATGAATGTATAGGTCAATAAATATAATCCTCTTACTGCATTAAAAAATCATTTGTGTCAAGGTCAACCTATGGAGTATTCGAAATTCAATCTCCACTCTTCAAAACATCCTTAAAATTTAATCCTAGTTCCATAACAACAAATGATTGAGTTGCTGAAGAATAATATAATATATTTTTGACACATTTTAAATATTTTTTATTTGGGTCATTTACTCGTGTATCAAAGAGACTCGCTCTGTTGGTACGTCTCTTACGTCACGACCCCCCTAAGCTCGCGGATCGCTGGCAAGCGAGCCTACATAGTTGGAGAAATGACGTCAGAATTCTGTAAATGGAAGTGGGTTTAGCTAGCTAGTCGACACCGGTACGTCGTCGGGGTGCTAAATATTGGATTATTTTAATATAACACGTAATTAAATTATTATATTCATACGGTTTTACACAAGTGACAAGTGTCTTCAAGTGTACGAGTGTTTCCTTCGTATATTACGAGTGTTTCTTATCGATTTTAAGTGAAATTGTGTGCCTCGGATTTTCGTCTTGTTTACTATACAGCTCTACCAGGTGAGAATGTAGGCACTACAATTTACTTTCGATTTTGTTTTCCTATTTTCGTATCTTGATAGATCACTGTGACATTTTTATAGTGACACACATTCTTTAAATAATAGTATGTATCAATATATTTACTAATCATATTAAGTTACTGCTAAAATCGTCGGTGTATGAAATTGGTAAAGGTTCGATGAGCTTTCTCGGCAAGGCTACGCCTACTTTTCAGCCAAGCCTATAAATTAGGTCTACATCGCTCGGTAGAATGTGCATTTATGTGTGTCAAATAATTGTCTGACAGCTCGGTCTAGACTAGTTTACATATCACTGCATTTTGTTGTCTAAATTGTTATCGTATTGTACAATCGTCAGGCCTATAGGCCCTGTCGCATTCTCAAATAGAGCTCACTTTCCTAGCCTAGCCTAGTCTAGTATTGGTCTAGGCCCTATGGGTTTAGATCTCGGTCTATGTAGGCCTACCTACGTGAAAAATGACTCCTAGATCTTTACTAGGCCTCATTACACCAGCTAGGTACAATGTCATGTCATTAGGACTTCAATAACATGTAGCTAGGGGTTCGAGCTAAAAGCCCCTTGGCAACTTGACACTTGATGTGCTAACCTTGTATTTTATCGTAGGCCCCTACTCCAACCCTTTCTAGCTGTTAGTTGTTGGGTAAAATGACTGATTAACGTACCACGCTATTTTTTTTTTCAATTTTTTTCAATTTTTTCTTCATTTTTATTAAAGTATATAAGCTCCGTTCCGCGTGCCGGCGGTATACGCGAGGTTTATACACTAACCTGACCCTAACCTAACCTACTGTCCACCTTTGTCGTCTTAGTCAGATCACAAAGCATCAACTTCAAGTGAGTAAAAAACATATTAAAACAAACAAAACACAAAAAGTCCAAACACTACATCATACATACAAAGAAGATCTATCAGAAAACACCTCAAACAAGAATATCGGACAAAAATTAGCGATGGTACGTTGAACGATAAGATTACCCACCTGGTAGATAATACTGAATGATTTATACATATTTACATTATAGTAGCTGATAATAGAGATGGTACTAAAATATCCGATAATTATAACCTAGCTGTTAGTGGTGTCAAGCTTGATTGAATAAAAACAGAATAGGCCTACAATGTAAAACATTATAATATGTATAAAACCTTGTAGCCTACATGAAGTGATGATAAAGATCACTGAGACAAGTGGACGAGTGGCTAGCACACTGAACCGTCATTCAGGCGACCGGGGCTTCGATTCCCGTCATGATCGTCCATCCTGACAAGGTTTTTTCGTGGTTCGTTCTCTGTCGTTCAGGTCTATAGGCCTACTGGGATCCAAGACCGATTTTTCCCCACTATCCAAAAACATCTACCGGTAATTAAATAACTTCTCAAATCATCATCCCATATAATTATCATTCATCTACGCCAATAGATCGTAGTCATGAGTGAAGTGCGTCGTTAAACCCAATAGAAAACGAAATAATGTATTTTCTCAAAGTTTATTCTACATCAACTCTAATGGGGATGTCAAAATAATGAAAATGTATCAAGTCATTAATTTTGATGTGCTGGAAAATCAGATGGAATAGTGGAGCAAATTTTGAGATCATATATTCAAATTCAAATTTGGAATGTCTTCGTCATTTAATACGCAACTAACTAAGAAATGTCATTGTTTTATCGTTTTATCATTCAACAGACGGCCAAAATATACGGTAGTAAAAATGATACCATTCAATTAAAATGTATGCGCCTAAAAAATATATAATAATTTAGAGACTTTATTTTTGAAGCTGAAACAGTGGTTAACAATTACCAGTTTAAGACAATATGTCAACGGTACAAAAAGGCGATTATTCAGCATGGATTATAGAAACTGCTAATTGCATTATCCTACGTGTTCAATTGAAAGCGGATCGATATATTGAAGGAAGACAAATACCTCCCCCTTTAAACATCTATAGTAGGCTACAAGCAGTGCAGGTGAACATCCCTCGTCAACTTGATCATTATCTTGTGTTAGGGTTGTAACTTTCAGCGAAAAAATGTTCAGTTGTTCTAATTCCTATCCGAGAATTGACGTGTGGCCGAGTGGTTAATACACTGAACCTTCATTCAGGAGTTTTTCAACAAATTCCCAAGTTCTCTTTTCTCTTTTTTATACATTGAGTTCTAAGAAGCAATGTAGACCTACTGATTACTACGATCTATTGGCGT
Organism: Brachyptera risi; assembly: GCA_964007535.1. Taxonomy (NCBI): domain Eukaryota; kingdom Metazoa; phylum Arthropoda; class Insecta; order Plecoptera; family Taeniopterygidae; genus Brachyptera; species Brachyptera risi. Next base: position 10,843,226 of record OZ023339.1, on the reverse strand, counting down.
CGGTGAATGATGTATGTGATGATGGGATGAAAAGGTATTTATTAGATGTAATTGAATCGTGGGAAGGAGTCGGTCGTGGCCTGTTGTTAAGGAACCATCCCAGATATGACCTGAGCGAGAGAAGGGAACGACGAAAAACCCCAGTCAGGATGATCGACCATGGCGGGAATCAAACTCCGGTCTCCCGAATGACAATTCAGTATGCTAGCCACTGATCTATCAATCTCAGAATATATATATATATATATATATATATATATATATATATATATATATATATATATATATATATATACATATGTATATATATATATATATATATGTGATGTCTGAAGTTTTGAGGGCCGATGGTTGATGGTAATACTGGCTTTGCGGAGATTTGCCCTTCTGGGATGAGTGTGGGTGGTTCTGAAAAGAACCCTGTAACTCGACGTTTCGGCGAAAAACTATTCGCCATCTTCTGGAGTCGTTCTTGTCTTCTTGAGGTACTCGAATCGAATGGTATACGCTCTCTCCAGTGAGTCCTATCCAGGGAAATGCCCGACCAATGAGCGACGAGGATAACGATCGTGACGTTTTCATTGGTTCGCGCGTTGACGGTGGGCTAAGTGTGGCTCCTGGTCGCTCGGTCCGATGTGCGAATGCCTCTGCTCGTCACCGGTGGGTTGGATGTTGGGTCGACTGGCCGGGTGTCGCTTTCGGATCGGACTGCCTTCTTCAGAGTCTCCGCATGGAGCTGGATGCGCGTACTGGGCTCGCCCTGGGCGTTGGTGCTGGCCACGACGTCTCGTCCCCGGTCCGTCCCGGATGGTGGAGTTCGGGCCTGTGACAAAGTCCCGTCGATAGGCTCGATCGTGTAGACGGACCGAGCGACCAGGAGCCAGACTTAGCCCACCGTCAACGCGCGAACCAATGAAAACGTCAGGATCGTGATCCTCGTCGCTCATTGGTCGGGCATTTCCCTGGATAGGACTCACTGGAGAGAGCGTATGCCATTCGATTCGAGTACCTCAAGAAGACAAGAACGACTCCAGAAGATGGCGAACAGTTTTTCGCCGAAACGTCGAGTTACAGGGTTCTTTTCAGAACCACCCACACTCATCCCAGAAGGGCAAATCTCCGCAAAGCCAGTATCACCATATATATATATATATATATATATATATATATATATATATATATATATATATATATATATATATATATAGGCCTATACCGGTATATATATATATATATATATATATATATATATATATATATATATATGTGTTGACGGAGCACAACACTCCTCCACAAAGGGACATACAATAAACTTTGATGGAATGAAGTCGTTGGCATCCGTTCCCCACCTGTATGCTAGAATAATCCGGGAAGCACTCGAGATTGAACGACATCCTCAGAATCTGAACAAGAGGGATGATGCTCGGCGATTACCACATACATGGAAGCCAATACTGGACAAGATAGCACAGCCTGGAACAAAGTCGAAAGGAAGTATGGAAGATCCAACCAACAAGGTTGTCTAGATCCCTAGCGAAAGACGCCGTGAACCGGACCCGAGTAGCACGTCGCCTCCAGTCACTCGTTCACAGCTTATGGTTAAGCAACATTCTCTCGGGCCACAAGTTGGATGGGTGACCGCTCAGACTACGGGAGCCACGTCGACTGAGCTGCCGGCAACTGCACGCCCACCTTCCGCATCGCCAACGGCTCGGCGCCCCACTACTCGAAGCCAGACTGCCAAGTGGAAACACCATCTCCAGAGACCGACTTGAGCACACTGAACTGTGTCGACCAATCAGAACACTCAATTTTCGACCGCCCCAATCAGACATGAAAAACTTGACGAGAAGCAGCCATTGGACCGGCTTCGATCACGGATTAGACTCATAACGACGCATCGAGACAGCCCCAGTCATTCGATTGCTGATGTTCGTCCCGACAAGACACCTGAAGATGAAGGATGAAATTCCTTCGAAACGTCGATCTCCGTCATCTACAAGACGTGGCACAACCGTAGAAATTATATTACCATATATATATATATATATATATATATATATATATATATATATATATATATATATATATATATATATATATATATATATATATATATATATATATATATATATATATATATATATATATGTATATATTGTAAATTTACAATACAAATCCAATGTTTGGACTGTTGGACATCAAAATGACGTTACGTATCTAAACAAACTTACCCCTGAAACAAGATACCCGCAATACACACACCAGCCTCCCGAATGCCAGTCAAGAGCGCTATCAACAGATCTACTCGTATCAGTCACTCGTTATCGCTATCAGAATAAATCAGTGCCCAATCAACAGTAAGACAGTCGTGTCATGCCAATTGATAAAAACAATGTTCATGAACACTATACACCACCTCACACCTACAAGGTCGCCGGTAGACAAGGATGAATATATACAGACCTTGACTATGATGATGCAAATAATTACATTTTTATTTTTTACAGATGATTTTTTTTTCATATTGTGTTTTAACGACGCACTATAATGATGACTAAGATCTATTGGCGTCGGATGAATGATTAATGAGATGATGGGATGATGAGATGAAGGTTTTTATGGGTAATGGGAAGGATAGTGGGAAGGAAGCGGTCGTGGCCTATATTGTGGGAACCATCCCGACATTAGTCAGGGACTACAGAGAGAAACCACGAAAAACCCCTGTAAAGATGGACGGTGGAGGGGATCGAACCGGGTCCGATATGTCTACTACCTCCCGGGTCACATGGAGCAAGTGCGTTAACCACTATACACTGCATTTGCTGGTTTTATAGATGATATTCTTGTATAGCTATAGGCCATATATATACGAAAGGAGAAAAATGAGACGAGTGGTTGAGTGGTTAATACACTGAACCGCCATTCAGTGGACCGGGGTTCGATTCCCGCCATGGTCGACCATCCTAACAGGGTTTTCTTCGTGGTCCCATGATCCAAAAACACCTAATAAATACCCTTTCATCCCATCATCTCATATATATCATATATCATTCACCGACGCCAATTGATCTTAGTCATCAGTGTAGTGCGTCGTTGAACCCAATGTATAAGCTGACAATTGACTAGATAACGATAAAGAGTGACTGTGTGACAGGTGGACAGTTGGTCACACTGACTGACTGACCCAGTGCACCGCCCCCCCCCCCCCCCCCTTAAGTCTTGCACACTTTCTTCAATGCCCGTGATTAGCACTCGTTGGTATCCGCGTGGGCAACAGTAGACCTATAGTTATGAAATGCTGCAAAAGGTGATATGACATAACACTGTTGTTTTAAATATACCTAGTCATAACTTGCATTGTATAGCTATCTTTATTTACCTATTTGTTATTCATTTATATTGGGTTTACCGGTGCACTGTACTGATGACTGAGATCTATTGGCATGGATTTGTGTCGTTTTACGGCGCTTCAAAGACGAGGTTATTTGTGCCGATACTATATCATGATCTGTCTGTATGTTGAAGATCTATTGGCGTCGTTGAATAATATATGAGATGGGTAGATGATTGTTTTTTCATTTATATTGGGCTTATATAATGGCGCACTGTATAGTGATGACTCATGACTGAGATCTATTGGCGTCGGTGAATGATATATGAGATGATGGAATGATGAGATGAAAGGTTATTTTATTAGGTGTTTTTGGATAGTGGGAAAAAGTCGGTCGTGGCCTGCTGTTAAGGAACCATCCCAGTATTGACCTGAACGACAGAGGGAGCCACGAAATAACCCTACGATGGTCGACCATGGCGGGAATCGAACCCCGATATACTGAATGAACTTGGATTATATAGTAGCTATCGTTTAAAGTGGAAGATATCAACATTCGTGTGTTTAGTTTACTATTGATCAATGCTGGTAATGTTCCGGATATATCACAGAAAAGGTTTTTACTTATAATGTGTTCCGGACTTTTGGAAAACTGAAAGACTGTTATCTACGGCGGAGAATTATGATCACACTCATCGTAGTTCTAGTGTTGAAGTTAATTGCTGATGATTTCAAATACGGTAATTAAAATGGGGTAGTGAGATCGCCCTTGTGATCCTACCGTACTGTATAATTCATTGCGTGAAGAGTCCATAGGAGTCGATTTAGCGAAATATCAGTTTCTTGGTGATCACTTTTGAACGGTATGAGATATTGAAATTCTAGTACGGAGAAACACAGATAATTATATTAGCTTCAAGATGATATAAGTTATAACTATTCAAGTCATGTCGCATAACTGTCAGGCGTATGCAACTAAAAAACACATTTCTTCAGCTGTGTATAGGCCTATACGCTGTACGCTTGACAGTTATGCGACATGACTTGAATAGTTATTACTTATATCATCTTGAAGCTATTCTCATTATCTGTGTTTCTCGCGTATCAGAATTTTGATATCTTATACCGTTCAAAAGTTATCACCAAAAAACTGGTATTTAGTTAAATCGACTCCCGTGGACTCTCAATTGAGAAACAATGATTTTGTATCAAGTTTCGATGTTATTGAAAAAAAAAGTTGAACAAAGCTAAAAACGCACTCTTGCAAATTAAATCATGGTCGGCTACCAGTGTTATCTAAGACAGCTGATAACGAGGTGGACCTCAAGGTGACATCACGATGTGTTGGATTATTAGCAGTAATTTACTGTCAATAAAGTGATGAACAAGAGACTCATTATATATACTATAGCATATTATACTATACTAGGCAAACGCGTTATGTGTTGCGCGCCGATGGATGAGCTGGAACATATCAACTTATCTTCGGATTGGTTATTATATATATATATACACCTTGAGATCCAAACCATTACATCACTGCCATCTTATTTTCCGTTATTAATTTCTATGATATAATAAAGAAGGCTTTGTTTTAATCGTTTACATTTAAGTGGTGTCACCTGTGGCTTGGATTTAATAGGTATCTTATTTGCTTTGAATGATTTATAAAAATTACTTTATATATTTTTTTACATCAAAACGGCTGACCCGATTTGAGTGAAAGTTCGGAATAATGTGTATCATTATCAGATTAAAATTCCCTGATAATTTGAATTAGCTCTCGGATGAAATATTTTTCCTGAATTTTTTTCTCTGGGTTATTGTTATGGGATTTTTGAAAACTTTGAAATGAGTTTTCTCAGAAGTGGTTCAACCGATCGCGCCTCAAAACTATATACAGTATTGAATTAAATAATGATACTTGTGTGTGCCAAGTTTCAACTATTTTTGAATTTTCGTCTGACCTGTGGAGCGCGAACAAAAAAAAACAGTCACTTTTTTTTCGGGTATGGTGAAATTGAGTCTTCGCTTCGCTCATCCAATTATTCATATATACTATATTCTATTCTATTATATATTAGAGACTATGGCAATTGCTATAAAAGCGACAAAATATAATATATTTGATTTCTTCATGTTTCTATACATTTGTTCTGAAATGTGGCGAAAGTGCACCCTGTAAATCTGTTCAAGATACGGACTCCTAACTGGGGAACAATGATTTTGTATCAAATTTCGATTTTATTGAAGAAAAAATCGTTAAATCTACTCTCACGAAGTCTTACAAAGTAACACCGTGGGCTACCAGTGTTATCTAAGTCAGCTGATAACGTGGTAGAACTCAAGGTGACATCAACAAGTTGTTTATTATTATTAAACGAGTAATTTATTGTCAATAAAGTTGTGAGTAGATGAGATATGTGAAAATTGCAATTGCTATAAAAGTGACAAAATTTAAATGTTTTTGAAGCATATTCTTCCAACATTTCTTCATGTTTCAATACATTTGATGTTGTTTGATCATGTTTTTGAAAAGGCGACAAAGCGCTACAAACATCTGATTCCGCTGTTTCAACGTATTGGTGATTTAGACGCTTTATTTGGAGTAAACCATTATAGATGCTATTTTCTGGAGAATAGATCAATTGGGAAGTAAACAGGTGGAGTCAGTTGAGAAATTCTAAAACCAAAGTGCATCTGCAAATGCAGGCGGCAGATGAGGCGTAGGTTTAACCTGGGGGTGAACACCATTCTCCTAAAACTATCAATTTGAGTGTTCCACTTGTATGTCTACGTTATACTAGGCAAACGCGAAATATGCGTTGTATGATGAGCGAGATATCTGAATAAGGTATAATAACAGTCCTACATTTGCTACTTTATCGACTCTGGTATTCTACACACTTTGTCCTTCATTCAATTGCTACTTTATCTTCTCTGGTATTCTGCACACCTTGACGAATATGAAGAATATTTAATGCTTGGGCAAATATCGAATCTAGGAAGCAGTGAATCTTGGCTCATTTCCATATATATATATTTGATGTATAAAAACAGTTATTTGAATTTTTTTCTTCGAAACGGCTGGTTCGAATTGCTTACAAAATGGTGGTTATGTATATCATTCATGTTTGAACACTCAGAGAAAATTTTATTTTTTTCGGAGAGGTTTCATTTTTTCAAATTTTCTCACCCAGCCTAATCTTATGGGGTTTTTAAAAACTTTGACATGATATTTCTCAAAATCTAATCGACCGATTCATTCCAAAAACTATACAGTTCTAAGTTGTAAAAGTTGGCCCGTACAAAAAAAAGTTTCATGTTGATCAGTCAAACCATGCGACCTGTGCAGTGCCCACAAACAAACAAACAAAAAAAACACACACAGACAAAGCTCCATAAGAGTGGGATGGAATCTTCGCCACGCTCATATAATAATGGTTCTAAGGGTATTGTATGATTACGCTACAGAACGTTGTTGTGCTACAAAACACAATGTTTCAAAATAACAGATGTACCAAAGTGCTACTTTTCAAATTGTAAATGCTATGAAAACAGAAAATAGAAGCTATGTTTACATGTCTAGTTATGAGCAAGAGAATCTCGAGACTGACTCATTGCGCAGGGCCAATCAGAAGCGTTCTTTTAAGACGTCCCGAGGCCGACTGACTGCTGTGGGCCAATCAGAAGCGTTCTTTTAAGACGTCCCGAGGCCGACTGACTGCTGTGGGCCAATCAGAAGCGTTCTTTTAAGACGTCCCGAGGCCGACTGACTGCTGTGGGCCAATCAGAAGCGTTCTTTTAAGACGTCCCGAGGCCGACTGACTGCTGTGGGCCAATCAGAAGCGTTCCTTTAAGACGTCCCGAGGCCGACTGACTGCTGTGGGCCAATCAGAAGCGTTCCTTTAAGACGTCCCGAGGCCGACTGACTGCTGTGGGCCAATCAGAAGCGTTCTTTTAAGACGTCCCAATGCCGACTGACTGCTGTGGGCCAATCAGAAGCGTTCTTTTAAGACGTCCCGAGGCCGACTGACTGCTGTGGGCCAATCAGAAGCGTTCTTTTAAGACGTCCCGAGGCCGACTGACTGCTGTGGGCCAATCAGAAGCGTTCTTTTAAGACGTCCCGAGGCCGACTGACTGCTGTGGGCCAATCAGAAGCGTTCTTTTAAGACGTCCCAATGCCGACTGACTGCTGTGGGCCAATCAGAAGCGTTCCTTTAAGACGTCCCGAGGCCGACTGACTGCTGTGGGCCAATCAGAAGCGTTCTTTTAAGACGTCCCGAGGCCGACTGACTGCTGTGGGCCAATCAGAAGCGTTCTTTTAAGACGTCCCGAGGCCGACTGACTGCTGTGGGCCAATCAGAAGCGTTCTTTTAAGACGTCCCGAGGCCGACTGACTGCTGTGGGCCAATCAGAAGCGTTCTTTTAAGACGTCCCGAGGCCGACTGACTGCTGTGGGCCAATCAGAAGCGTTCCTTTAAGACGTCCCGAGGCCGACTGACTGCTGTGGGCCAATCAGAAGCGTTCTTTTAAGACGTCCCGAGGCCGACTGACTGCTGTGGGCCAATCAGAAGCGTTCTTTTAAGACGTCCCGAGGCCGACTGACTGCTGTGGGCCAATCAGAAGCGTTCTTTTAAGACGTCCCGAGGCCGACTGACTGCTGTGGGCCAATCAGAAGCGTTCTTTTAAGACGTCCCAAGGTCGACTGACTGCTTTGGGCCAATCAGAAGCGTTCTTTTAAGACGTCCCAATGCCGACTGACTGCTGTGGGCCAATCAGAAGCGTTCTTTTAAGACGTCCCAATGCCGACTGACTGCTGTGGGCCAATCAGAAGCGTTCCTTTAAGACGTCCCAAGGTCGACTGACTGCTTTGGGCCAATCAGAAGCGTTCTTTTAAGACGTCCCAAGGTCGACTGACTGCTGTGGGCCAATCAGAAGCGTTCTTTTAAGACGTCCCAATGCCGACTGACTGCTGTGGGCCAATCAGAAGCGTTCTTTTAAGACGTCCCAAGGTCGACTGACTGCTTTGGGCCAATCAGAAGCGTTCTTTTAAGACGTCCCAATGCCGACTGACTGCTGTGGGCCAATCAGAAGCGTTCTTTTAAGACGTCCCAAGGTCGACTGACTGCTGTGGGCCAATCAGAAGTGTTCTTTTAAGACGTCCCAAGGTCGACTGACTGCTGTGGGCCAATCAGAAGCGTTCTTTTAAGACGTCCCAAGGCCGACTGACTGCTGTGGGCCAATTAGAAGCGTTCTTTTAAGACGTCCCAATGCCGACTGACTGCTGTGGGCCAATCAGAAGCGTTCCTTTAAGACGTCCCAAGGTCGACTGACTGCTGTGGGCCAATCAGAAGCGTTCTTTTAAGACGTCCCGAGGCCGACTGACTGCTGTGGGCCAATCAGAAGCGTTCTTTTAAGACGTCCCAATGCCGACTGACTGCTTTGGGCCAATCAGAAGCGTTCTTTTAAGACGTCCCAAGGCCGACTGACTGCTGTGGGCCAATCAGAAGCGTTCTTTTAAGACGTCCCAAGGCCGACTGACTGCTTTGGGCCAATCAGAAGCGTTCCTTTAAGACGTCCCGAGGCCGACTGACTGCTTTGGGCCAATCAGAAGCGTTCTTTTAAGACGTCCCAAGGCCGACTGACTGCTTTGGGCCAATCAGAAGCGTTCCTTTAAGACGTCCCGAGGCCGACTGACTGCTGTGGGCCAATCAGAAGCGTTCTTTTCAGAGTCCGCGGTAGTTTATTTACCGGTAGCGAAATATCAGTTTTTTGGTGATAACTTTTGAACGGTATGAGATATCGAAATTCCAATACGGGAGAGACACATATAATTATAATAACTTCAAGATGATATAGGTTATGACTATTCAAGTCATGTCGCATAACTTTCAAGAGTCGCCAGCTAAAAAATGTGTTTTTTTAGCTGTCGACGCTTCACAGTTATGCAACTTGACTCAAATATAGTCATGTTTTATATCATCTTGAAGCTATTTTAATTATCTGTGTTTCTCGCGTATTAGAATTCTGATATCTCATACCGTTCAAAAGTGATCACCAAGAAACTGATATTTTGCCAACTTATTATATTATATAACTTATTATTATATTATATATAACTTATTATTATTTCGATAACTCTATTAAATTTTCAATAACTTCAATATGATATGAAATTTCCCCCCGGTTATTCTGACCTGCTATAGTTTAGCTAATATACATAAATTACATAAAATATATAAAATACATAAAATACATAAATTTGAACATATGATGTCATGATTGACTGTATAAGACGTCTCAAGGCCGACTGTCTGCTCTGGACCAATCAGAAACGTTAAGGTGTTTATAGGATGAAGAAGTCGATTTAACTGATATGCCAGCTAGTAAAAAAACATCACAACCCTGAAACTAGATTTCAATGAATAATAACGATATTTATTTCGCTAATTTTAGAGAAAACTAGAAATCATCATCTCAATTTCAGAAATTTGAATATATGTTTTGTCCTCTATGGGACCATGGGTCATTTTTTTTTTCATTGGTCACATACACTGATACAGAAAGAAAAACACAATTACAGCAAAAAACATCCACAAAGCCCTTCAAAAAAGGCTTAACTGTGGGTTAAAATAGTGAATTATAAGTGCAATTCAAATTCGGACGTATTTCTCAAACATTAAAAATAATAAAGTAGTTGAAGTAAAAAGAAAGAAAGAAAAACATTGAATGATTTGTTACATTCTACTTACGAAGTGTAAGGTTTCTTTGATACGTAGGCATTACCGATTCCACCTAGAAACATGAACAGAATCTAGTAATATGTGTGACGTCACGACTCAGAGACTACGAGTCATGACGTAGGCATTACCGATTCCATCTAGAAACATGAACAGAATCTAGTAATGTGTACGTCACGACTCAGAGACTACGAGTCATGACGTAGGCATTACCGATTCCATCTAGAAACATGAACAGAATCTAGTAATGTGTACGTCACGACTCAGAGACTACGAGTCATGACGTAGGCATTACCGATTCCATCTAGAAACATGAACAGAATCTAGTAATGTGTACGTCACGACTCAGAGACTACGAGTCATGACGTAGGCATTACCGATTCCATCTAGAAACATGAACAGAATCTAGTAATGTCTGTGACGTCACGACTCAGAGACCACGAGTCATGACGTAGGCATTACCGATTCCACCTAGAAACATGAACAGAATCTAGTAATGTGTACGTCACGACTCAGAGACTACGAGTCATGACGTAGGCATTACCGATTCCATCTAGAAACATGAACAGAATCTAGTAATGTGTACGTCACGACTCAGAGACCACGAGTCATGACGTAGGCATTACCGATTCCATCTAGAAACATGAACAGAATCTAGTAATGTGTACGTCACGACTCAGAGACCACGAGTCATGACGTAGGCATTACCGATTCCATCTAGAAACATGAACATAATCTAGTAATGTGTACGTCACGACTCAGAGACTACGAGTCATGACGTAGGCATTACCGATTCCATCTAGAAACATGAACAGAATCTAGTAATGTGTACGTCACGACTCAGAGACTACGAGTCATGACGTAGGCATTACCGATTCCACCTAGAAACATGAACAGAATCTAGTAATGTGTACGTCACGACTCAGAGACCACGTGTCATGACGTAGGCATTACCGATTCCACCTAGAAACATGAACAGAATCTAGTAATGTGTACGTCACGACTCAGAGACTACGAGTCATGACGTAGGCATTACCGATTCCATCTAGAAACAATAACAGAATCTAGTAATGTGTACGTCACGACTCAGAGACTACGAGTCATGACGCAGGCATTACCGATTGTTTATAGAAACATGAACAGAATCTAGTAATGTGTACGTCACGACTCAGAGACTACGAGTCATGACGCAGGCATTACCGATTGTTTATAGAAACATGAACAGAATCTAGTAATGTGTACGTCACGACTCAGAGACCACGAGTCATGACGCAGGCATTACCGATTCCATCTAGAAACATGAACAGAATCTAGTAATGTGTACGTCACGACTCAGAGACCACGAGTCATGACGCAGGCATTACCGATTGTTTATAGAAACATGAACAGAATCTAGTAATGTGTACGTCACGACTCAGAGACTACGAGTCATGACGCAGGCATTACCGATTGTTTATAGAAACATGAACAGAATCTAGTAATGTGTACGTCACGACTCAGAGACCACGAGTCATGACGCAGGCATTACCGATTGTTTATAGGAACATGAACAGAATCTAGTAATGTGTACGTCACGACTCAGAGACTACGAGTCATGACGCAGGCATTACCGATTGTTTATAGAAACATGAACAGAATCTAGTAATGTGTACGTCACGACTCAGAGACCACGAGTCATGACGCAGGCATTACCGATTGTTTATAGGAACATGAACAGAATCTAGTAATGTGTACGTCACGACTCAGAGACTACGAGTCATGACGTAGGCATTACCGATTCCACCTAGAAACATGAACAGAATCTAGTAATGTGTACGTCACGACTCAGAGACTACGAGTCATGACGTAGGCATTACCGATTGTTTATAGAAACATGAACAGAATCTAGTAATGTGTACGTCACGACTCAGAGACCACGAGTCATGACGCAGGCATTACCGATTCCACCTAGAAACATGAACAGAATCTAGTAATGTGTACGTCACGACTCAGAGACTACGAGTCATGACGCAGGCATTACCGATTCCACCTAGAAACATGAACAGAATCTAGTAATGTGTACGTCACGACTCAGAGACCACGAGTCATGACGTAGGCATTACCGATTCCACCTAGAAACATGAACAGAATCTAGTAATGTGTACGTCACGACTCAGAGACTACGAGTCATGACGTAGGCATTACCTCCACCTAGAAACATGAACAGAATCTAGTTATGTGTACGTCACGACTCAGAGACTACGAGTCATGACGTAGGCATTACCGATTCCATCTAGAAACATGAACAGAATCTAGTAATGTCTGTGACGTCACGACTCAGAGACTACGAGTCATGACGTAGGCATTACCGATTCCATCTAGAAACATGAACATAATCTAGTAATGTGTACGTCACGACTCAGAGACTACGAGTCATGACGTAGGCATTACCGATTCCATCTAGAAACATGAACAGAATCTAGTAATGTGTACGTCACGACTCAGAGACCACGAGTCATGACGCAGGCATTACCGATTCCACCTAGAAACATGAACAGAATCTAGTAATGTGTACGTCACGACTCAGAGACTACGAGTCATGACGTAGGCATTACCGATTCCATCTAGAAACATGAACAGAATCTAGTAATGTCTGTGACGTCACGACTCAGAGACTACGAGTCATGACGTAGGCATTACCGATTCCATCTAGAAACATGAACAGAATCTAGTAATGTGTACGTCACGACTCAGAGACTACGAGTCATGACGTAGGCATTACCGATTGTTTATAGAAACATGAACAGAATCTAGTAATGTGTACGTCACGACTCAGAGACTACGAGTCATGACGTAGGCATTACCGATTCCACCTAGAAACATGAACAGAATCTAGTAATGTGTACGTCACGACTCAGAGACTACGAGTCATGACGTAGGCATTACCGATTCCACCTAGAAACATGAACAGAATCTAGTAATGTGTACGTCACGACTCAGAGACCACGAGTCATGACGTAGGCATTACCGATTCCATCTAGAAACATGAACAGAATCTAGTAATGTGTACGTCACGACTCAGAGACTACGAGTCATGACGTAGGCATTACCGATTCCACCTAGAAACATGAACAGAATCTAGTAATGTGTACGTCACGACTCAGAGACTACGAGTCATGACGTAGGCATTACCGATTCCATCTAGAAACATGAACAGAATCTAGTAATGTGTACGTCACGACTCAGAGACCACGAGTCATGACGTAGGCATTACCGATTCCATCTAGAAACATGAACAGAATCTAGTAATGTGTACGTCACGACTCAGAGACCACGAGTCATGACGTAGGCATTACCGATTCCATCTAGAAACATGAACAGAATCTAGTAATGTGTACGTCACGACTCAGAGACTACGAGTCATGACGTAGGCATTACCGATTCCACCTAGAAACATGAACAGAATCTAGTAATGTGTACGTCACGACTCAGAGACCACGAGTCATGACGTAGGCATTACCGATTCCACCTAGAAACATGAACAGAATCTAGTAATGTGTACGTCACGACTCAGAGACTACGAGTCATGACGTAGGCATTACCGATTCCATCTAGAAACATGAACAGAATCTAGTAATGTGTACGTCACGACTCAGAGACTACGAGTCATGACGTAGGCATTACCGATTCCACCTAGAAACATGAACAGAATCTAGTAATGTGTACGTCACGACTCAGAGACTACGAGTCATGACGTAGGCATTACCGATTCCATCTAGAAACATGAACAGAATCTAGTAATGTCTGTGACGTCACGACTCGGAAAAAGGGTCGGTTCCTGGAGGACAAATAAATGAATTTTAATTTCTGAAATTGAGATGATGATTACTAAATTTTTTTCTTCGTCATTCGTAAAGATCAAGTTTCAGAGTTTTGATGTCTTTCACAAAATGTGCTGCTACCGCGGAACAAACTACAAACTACATTTCCTTTCATCCTACCTTTTTTATATTGGGTTTTAACGACGCACTCTAATGATGACTTGGATCTATTGGCGTCGGATGAATGATTGATGCGATGGTGGGATGATGAGATGAAGGTTTTTATGGGTAATGGGAAGGATAGTGGGAAGAGAGCGGTCGTGGCCTATATTGTGGGAACCATCCCGGCATTTACCTAGACTACAGAGGGAAACCACGAAAAACCCCTGTTAAGATGGACGGTGGGGGGGATCGAACTGGGTCCGATATGTCCCTTCACCTCCCGGGTCACATGGAGCAAGTGCGCTAACAACTCAGCTACTGTGCCGGTTTCATCCTACCTTTAATCCATAGCCCTAATTGAAGAACAATGATTTTTGGATGAGCAAAGCGAAGACTCAATTTCACCATAGGCCTACCCGAAAAAAAGTACTTTTTTTTGTTTTTTGTTTTTTTGCTCGCGCTCCACAGGTCAGACGAAAATTTAAAATTAGTTGAAACTTGGCACACACATGTATCCTTATCCAATTCGATACTGTAAAGTTTTGAGGCGAGATCGGTTCAACCACTTCTGAGAAAACTCATTTCAAAGTTTTCAAAAATCCCATGAGAATAACCCAGAGAAAAAAAATCATGAAAAATATTTCATCCGAGAGGATTCAAATTCTCAGGGAATTTTAATCTGATAATGATACACATTATTTCGAACTTCCACTCAAATCGGATCAGCCGTTTTGATGTAAAAAAATATATTGTGTAATTTTTATGAATCATTCAAAGCTATTAAGATACCAATTAAATTCAAGCCACAGGTGTCACCTCTCAACTGTAAACGATTGAAACAAAGCCTTCTTTATTATCATAGAAATTAATAATGAAAAATAAGATGGCAGTGATGTAATGGTTTGGATCTCAAGGTGTATATATATTTATATATATATATATATATATATATATATATATATATATATATATATATAAATATATATATATATATATATATATATATATATATATATATATAGGCCTATATAAAATATATATATATATATATATATATATATATATATATATATATATATATATATATATATATATAATATATATATATATATATATATATATATATATATATATATATATATATATATATATATATATATAGGCCTATATAAAATATATATATATATATATATATATATATATATATATATATATATATATATATATATATATATATATATATATATATATATATATATATATATATATATATATATATATATATATATATATATATATATATATATATATATATATATATATATATATATATATATATATATATATATATATATATATATATATATATATATAGGCCTATATAAAATATATATATATATATATATATATATATATATATATATATATATATATATATATATATATATATATATATATATATAGGCCTATATAAAATATATATAAATATATATATATATATATATATATATATATATATATATATATATATATATATATATATATATATATATATATATATATATATATATATATAGGCCTATATAAAATATATATATGTATATATATATATATATATATATATATATATATATATATATTTATATATATATATATTTATATATATAGGCCTATATATATATATAATAACTAATTCAAAGATAAGTCAATGTTCCAGCTCATCCATCAACGCGGCAACACATAACGCGTTTGCCTAGTGTATCAATTTTCGATGTTAATAAAAAAAAATTCAAATTTCTTCAAACTTGATAGACATACGTTTCAGAACAATATCAATATTATGTGAATATTTCATGTTAAACGAGTAGATAACCTTTCAAAACCATCCAGCTAATTTCATGTTATACGAGTAGATAACCTTTCAAAACCATCCAGCTAATTTCATGTTATACGAGTAGATAACCTTTCAAAACCAGTCAGCTAATTTCATGTTATACGAGTAGATAACCTTTCAAAACCATCCAGCTAATTTCATGTTATACGAGTAGATAACCTTTCAAAACCATCCAGCTAATTTCATGTTATACGAGTAGATAACCTTTCAAAACCATCCAGCTAATTTCATGTTATACGAGTAGATGACCTTTCAACACCATCCAGCTAATTTCATGTTATACGAGTAGATAACCTTTCAACACCATCCAGCTAATTTCATGTTATACGAGTAGATAACCTTTCAAAACCATCCAGCTAATTTCATGTTATACGAGTAGATAACCTTTCAAAACCATCCAGCTAATTCCATGTTATACGAGTAGATAACCTTTCAAAACCATCCAGCTAATTTCATGTTATACGAGTAGATAACCTTTCAAAACCATCCAGCTAATTTCATGTTATACGTGTAGATAACCTTTCAAAACCATCCAGCTAATTTCATGTTATACGAGTAGATAACCTTTCAAAACCATCCAGCTAATTTCATGTTATACGAGTAGATAACCTTTCAAAACCATCCAGCTAATTTCATGTTATACGAGTAGATAACCTTTCAAAACCATCCAGCTAATTTCATGTTATACGAGTAGATAACCTTTCAAAACCATCCAGCTAATTTCATGTTATACGAGTAGATAACCTTTCAACACCATCCAGCTAATTTCATGTTATACGAGTAGATAACCTTTCAAAACCATCCAGCTAATTTCATGTTATACGAGTAGATAACCTTTCAAAACCATCCAGCTAATTTCATGTTATACGTGTAGATAACCTTTCAAAACCATCCAGCTAATTTCATGTTATACGAGTAGATGACATGTCAAAACCATCCAGCTAATTTCATGTTACACGAGTAGATAACCTTTCAAAACCATCCAGCTAATTTCATGTTACACGAGTAGATAACCTTTCAAAACCATCCAGCTAATTTCATGTTATACGAGTAGATAACCTTTCAAAACCATCCAGCTAATTTCATGTTATACGAGTAGATAACCTTTCAAAACCATCCAGCTAATTTCATGTTATACGAGTAGATAACCTTTCAAAACCATCCAGCTAATTTCATGTTATACGAGTAGATAACCCTTCAAAACCATCCAGCTAATTTCATGTTATACGAGTAGATAACCTTTCAAAACCATCCAGCTAATTTCATGTTATACGTGTAGATAACCTTTCAAAACCATCCAGCTAATTTCATGTTATACGTGTAGATAACCTTTCAAAACCATCCAGCTAATTTCATGTTATACGAGTAGATAACCTTTCAAAACCATCCAGCTAATTTCATGTTATACGAGTAGATAACCTTTCAAAACCATCCAGCTAATTTCATGTTATACGAGTAGATAACCTTTCAAAACCATCCAGCCAATTTCATGTTATACGAGTAGATAACCTTTCAAATCCATCCAGCTAATTTCATGTTATACGAGTAGATAACCTTTCAAAACCATCCAGCTAATTTCATGTTATACGAGTAGATAACCTTTCAAAACCATCCAGCTAATTTCATGTTATACGATTAGATAACCTTTCAAAACCATCCAGCTAATTTCATGTTATACGAGTAGATAACCTTTCAAAACCATCCAGCTAATTTCATGTTATACGTGTAGATAACCTTTCAAAACCATCCAGCTAATTTCATGTTATACGAGTAGATGACATGTCAAAACCATCCAGCTAATTTCATGTTACACGAGTAGATAACCTTTCAAAACCATCCAGCTAATTTCATGTTACACGAGTAGATAACCTTTCAAAACCATCCAGCTAATTTCATGTTATACGAGTAGATAACCTTTCAAAACCATCCAGCTAATATCATGTTATACGAGTAGATAACCTTTCAAAACCATCCAGCTAATTTCATGTTATACGAGTAGATAACCTTTCAAAACCATCCAGCTGATTTCATGTTATACGAGTAGATAACCTTTCAAAACCATCCAGCTAATTTCATGTTATACGAGTAGATAACCTTTCAAAACCATCCAGCTAATTTCATGTTATACGAGTAGATAACCTTTCAAAACCATCCAGCTAATTTCATGTTATACGAGTAGATAACCTTTCAAAACCATCCAGCTAATTTCATGTTATACGAGTAGATAACCTTTCAAAACCATCCAGCTGATTTCATGTTATACGTGTAGATAACCTTTCAAAACCATCCAGCTAATTTCATGTTATACGAGTAGATAACCTTTCAAAACCATCCAGCTAATTTCATGTTATACGAGTAGATAACCTTTCAAAACCATCCAGCTAATTTCATGTTATACGAGTAGATAACCTTTCAAAACCATCCAGCTAATTTCATGTTATACGTGTAGATAACCTTTCAAAACCATCCAGCTAATTTTGATCAGAAACATTCCTAACCTATTCTAGTACTGTTTCTGTAACTGTTTCTGTAACTGTTTCTGTGATCTGTATCCGGACACAAAACACACGAATGTTGATATCTTCCACTTTGAACCAAGTCTCTTGGGCAATGATCACTTCTTTCCCTTGACAGCAGATGTAAAGTTTATCATTATACAAATGGACCAATTGAATTAGTGATAGGCCTATAATGTTATAATTAGGCCTATCGCTCTACTAATTAATGGTCGTGGCCAATTAGTACTCATCCAAGCATTTGCTTCGAGGACTGTGGGAAACCACGAAAAACCAAGTCAGGATGGATAGGAAAACTAGGAAAACGCGGGATGCGCGTTGTGAGATGAGCTTAGAAGTATGGCAATCTAGAATGAAAAATAACTTGTCAGCTCAATTTACATCTACAAACCTTGACTTACTTCAAACGTTCAAAAACCTCACCTGCAACTTGTTGATATTTATAGTAACCTGCAACCTGTCGCATAAACACTTTGCAAAACCAATTGATCCAAATATTCAATAAAATGTACACGTTTATTGCGTTTTCTTCATTATTTCTCATTCGATTGTTGTAAAAATCTCTGAGAATGTGTATAATAGTATTTTTCATATTCTGTGAGAATTTGAGAGCTTTTGAAAAATTCTTGTTTTTCAAGTATTTCTCCTCCGGGTTATTCTTATGAGGATTTTCCAAACTTCCGATTATTTTCCGGAAAAACCTTCCGATCGATTCCTCTGAATAATAATCCCAACCTATTCTGGTATGACACCAACGTTCAGAAAAAGTTTCAAGTTGATTGATTCATTTCTCTGACCTGTTTGCCGCGTACATAGGCCTAATTACAAAAAAAAACAAAAAAAAACAAAAAAAAAAAACATAAAAACGAAGCCCATTTTTTTCAGGTTGTGAAATGGAAAGCTTCGCTACGCTCATCTAAAAAATATTATTATACTATTCTCGTATATGACATCTATTTGCGGAAAAATTTCAAGTCCATTGGATATTAACCATGGTTATGGAGCAGATTTATAAAAAACCAGACATAATCCCCATTCTGCCGGATATTGAGGGGGTCCTTTTACGACCTTTCAAACGCTGCGTTATAAAAATAGACACAAAAACAGATTTCCACATGTGTTTTTAGATTAAATTCGAATATTGACTTGTTTTGACATCATTATTTACATCTTGTGACGCATTTATTAATGTCGTAGCTTCCCTCCTTGGCTCGGTTAACCAAGGCACCGCTTTAGGAACTGTAGTCACTGTTGAGCGTGGGTTCGAGTCCCGCATAAGGCATGGGTTTTTGTGAACGTCCTTTCACTTATCATCATTTCATAGTTTCATAATCACCTGCTCATTCGTACCCCCGTATAACCTAGCTGTTGGTGGGGTCGTCAAGCAAACAATAATTATAAAATTAAGAATATGGTGCTTTTACAAAATAGAGAAATTCACCTTCGTTATTTTGTTTCCATGTTCATACTAACCAGTGTACAGTAATCAGACAAAAAGTAGGTATTTTGTATTTGTATTTGAATGACGTAGCATTTCAGTATGTTTACAGCCTCAAGTTCAAGGAATAATAAGTTTGAGGTGAAGGGGATGAATGCACTATGCTTTTACAATAGATACATTTATTTTTACCATTTTTCCTGTATTTATGGACCAGTGTAAATGAATAGAAAGTATACCAACTCAAAGATAATTTTATGCTCTTTAATTAGACGAGCTTTAGCGAGGATTCAATTTGACATACTGAAAAAAATTGGTGTTCGTTTTTATGTTTTTTGTTATGTTTTTTTGTTGGTTCTCCACAGGTCAAACGGCTACAGCTATCAACTTCAAACTTTTTTTCATGATGGTTCCTCATATAACTTAGATCTGTATAGTTTTGTGGCATTATCGAATGTCAACTTTTTAATGAATTTTATAAATTTCAAAAATACCCGTAGGAAAAAAAAGAAGATATTTTTATTCAAAAAAAAAATGAAATTTTGCGTGAAGTTGAGTTACATTCTGATACACATTTCTGGAAGTTCTCAGCTTGATCGGGTCAGCCATTTCGAAGAAAAATCATAAAATGTGCTAAACTGGTACCACTCGAAGCAGTTTTTACCCATTTATAACTTAAATGTCACCCAATTGGCGAAAGTAGGCAAAAGTTCGGCAGAGAAATCGACATACTATTACTATCCGCTCGTCCAACAACGCATATATGGCGTTTTCCTAGTTAATATGACATTCTATTTATGTGAATTCAACCAGTTTTAAGATAATACGTGGATGAATACCAAGAATGTGATGGAATTCAATGATTTATTATCTTGAAACTGATTGAATTCACAAAAAGAGAATGTCGTGATAATGGAAGAGCATATAATGGTCTTTGAGTTGATATACTTTCTATTCAATTACACTTGTTCGTGAACATAGAAAAATAATAGTAAAGATGAATTTTTCCATTTTTATAAGGCTAATGCCGGGATGGTTCCCACAATATAGGCAACGACCGCTTCCTTCCCACTATCCTTCCCATTACCCATAAAACCTCTCATCTCATCATCCCGACATCTCATTAATCATTCATCCGACGCCAATAGATCTTAATCATCAGTACAGTTGTGCGTCGTTAAAACCCATTATAAAAAAATAAGCACCGTACATCGCACTTTGACTTCTAGCGTGTTCTGATATTTTTAGACGAGCTTTAGCGAGGATTCAATTTGACATACTGAAAAAAATTGGTGTTCGTTTTTATGTTTTTTTTTTTTTTGTTTTTTTGTTTTTATGTTTTTTTGTCGGTTCTCCACAGGTCAAACGGCTACAGCTATCAACTTCAAACTTTTTTTCGTCATGGTTCCTCATCTAACTTAGATCTGTATAGTTTTGTGGCATTATCGGGTGGTAACTTTTTTTTTTATGAATTTTAGAAATTTCAAAAATCCCCATTAGAATAACCCGGAGGAAAATACTTGAAAAATCAAAATTTTTCAAGACCTCTCAAATTCTCGCCGAATATAAAGGAAACTAATTAGCACATTTTGAGAGATTTTTCGCATCAATCGGATGAGAAATAACGAAGAAAACGCATTTATAAAGCATTTTCCCATCAATTTAGGCTATTACGGGAACCAATTAAATATATAGCAACAAGTGTCACCAATTAATTCAAAACAATTGAAATGAATGAAGAGGAAGGCCGTGACATAACTGATTCTCGTAAGGTTTTTGAACGTTTGGAGTGATCCAAGGTCTGTAGATGTAGATTGGGTTGACAAATTATTTTTCATTCTAGATTTCTATACCCCTAAGCTCGTCTAACAACGCGCATCCCGCGTTTTCCTAGTGATAGAAACACTGAATACCCCTGACAGGAAGTTTTCAGCATGGTATTTCGTTGCCACATCGTGGTTCATACATATCGTGTATTGTGTTTCTGAATTAATTAATTCGAAGTTTATAACTTTAAAATTATAATAAATTATTACAAGTTATAACAATTGTGATCATACATTAATTATGTATACATGGATATGTAAGGCAACACGACACTAAGCATGTAACATGATGTAACATTACATGTAACAAGTAACATTACATGTAACAAGTAACATGTAACAAGTAACATGTAACATATAGCATGTAACATAACTATATAAGGCCTAACGTATAACGAGAACATGAACTATTCACCAAAGATACTACAGCTGTTTTGGATTGGTGATAATTGCCTACTTTTTTGATTTTTTTTCAGTTTTTTCGATTATTCTCTTAAGAGTCCATGAGAGTCGATTTAACGAAATATCAGTTTCTTGGTAATAACTTTTGAACGGTATGAGATATCAGAATTCTAATGCTCGAGAAA
The DNA here is from genome assembly GCA_964007535.1 of Brachyptera risi. Lineage (NCBI taxonomy): Eukaryota > Metazoa > Arthropoda > Insecta > Plecoptera > Taeniopterygidae > Brachyptera > Brachyptera risi. The sequence continues at coordinate 10,820,926 of OZ023339.1, read as the reverse complement.
CACAGATGATTATAATAGCTTCAAGATGATATAAGTAATAACTATTCAAGTCATGTCGCATAACTGTCAAGCGTATACACTTAAAAAACATTTCTTTAGCTGTAGACACTTGACAGCTATTCGGCATGACTTGAATATTTACTAGGTAAACGCGTTATGTGTTTCCGCGTTGATGGATGAGCTGGAACATGTCAACTTATCTTTGGATTGGTTATTATATATATATATATACACCTTGAGATCCAAACCATTACATCACTGCCATCTTATTTTCCATTAATAATTTATATGATAATAAAGAAGGCTTTGTTTTAATCGTTTACAGTCAAGTGGTGACACTTGTTGCTTTGATTTAATAGGTATCTTAATAGCTTTGAATAATTGACACAAATAACATTATATATTTTTTTACATCGAAACGGCTGATCCGATTTGAGTAAAAGTTCGGAATAATGTGTATCATTATCAGATTGAAGTTCTCTGAAAATTTGAATCCTCTCAGATGAAATATTTTTCACGAATGTTTTCCTCTGGCTTATTCTAATGGGATTTTTGAAAACTTTGGAATGAGTTTTCTCAGAAGTTGTTCAACCGATCGTGCCTCAAAACTATACAGCATCAAGTCAGATAGGGGTTCATGTGTGTGCCAAGTTTCAACTGATTTTGAATTTTTGTCTGACCTGTGGAGCGCGAACAAAAAAACAAAAAAACAAAAAAAAAAAAAAAAACAGGCACTTTTTTTTCGGTATAGTGTAATTGAGTCTTCGCTTCGCTCATCCAATAACTTATATCATCTTGAAGCTATTATAATTATCTGTGTTTCACGCGTATTAAAATTCTGATATCTCATACCGTTCAGAAGTTATCACCAAGAAACTGATATTTCGCTAAATCGACTCCCATAGACTTTTAACGATCTCACCAACAGCTAGGTTATACGGGGATACGAATGAGCTGGTGAGTATGAAACTATGAAGTAATGATAAGTGAGAGGACGTTTACAAAAACCCATGCCTTATGCGGTACTCGAACCCACGTCCAATGACGACTACAGTTTCTAAAGCGGTGGCTCAGCTGAAAGAGCTACCGAGAGTGGCTAGCTGTTTTTACACCAAGTGTGAATTTATTTTATAAAATATATTATATTTCTTATATTTATATTTTCATATTTTTAGACGAGCTTTAGCGAGGATTCAATTTGACATACGTACTGAAAAAAATTGGTGTTCGTTTTTATGTTTTTTTTTTTTTTTTTTTTTCTCATGTTTTTTTGTCGGTTCTCCACAGGTCAAACGGCTACAGCTATCAACTTCAAACTTTTTTTCATTATGGTTCCTCATCTAGCTTAGATTTGTATAGTTTTGTGGCATTATCGGGTGGTAACTTTTATTTTTATGAATTTTAGAATTTTCAAAAATACTCATTAGAATAACACGGCGGAAAAAAATTGAAAAAATTTCATTTTCAAAAAAATTGAAAATTTGTGTGAAGTTGAATAACATCTTGATACACATTTCGGGAAATTCTCAGCTTGATCGGGTCAGCCATTTTGAAGAAAAAACATGAAATGTGCCAAATTGGTACCACTCGAAGCAGTTTTGACCCATTTATAACTAAAATGTTACCCAATTGGCGAATTTAGGCAAAAGTTTGGCAATAAAGTCGACATACTAATATTACTTTCCGCTCGTCTAACAACGCGTATATAGCGTTTTCCTAGTTATAGTCAATTTATCAATTCATTTGTTCATTTTTTATTCGTTATTTTTATCACATGAAATCATATACGAAATAATACAAATAATTCAAGCACCCATGTTGCTCATTATTATCTATAAACCATACTTCTTAATTGGATGCGCGAAGCGAAGACTCAATTTCACCATACCCGTAGAAAAAAGTACTTTTTTTCTTTTTTTTTTGTTCGCGCTCCACAGGTCGGACGAAAATTCAAAATTAGTTGGAACTTGACACACACAAGTATCCTTATCTAATTCGATACGATGCTGTATAGTTTTGAGGCGTGATCGGTAGAACCACTTTTGAGAAAACTCATTTCAAAGTTTTCATAAATCTCATGAGAATAACCCAGAGAAAAAAAATCAGGAAAAATATTTCATCCGAAAGAATTCAAATTCTCAGGGTATTTTAATCTGATAATGATACACATTATTCCGAACTTTCACTCAAATCGAATCAGCCGTTTTGATGTAAAAAAATATATAATGTAATTTTTACAAATCATTCAAAGCTATTGAGACACCTATTAAATTTAAGCTACAGGTGACACCACTTAATTGTAAACGATTAAAACAAAGCCTTCTTTATTATCATATGAATTAATAATGGAAAATAAGATGGCAGTGATGTAATGGTTTGGATCTCAAGGTGTATATATATATATATAGTAACCAATCCAAAGATAAGTTTATATGTTCCAGCTCAGCCATGAACGCGGCAACACATAACGCGTTTGCCTAGTTATCTATAAACTGGTTGATAATTATTACAAATAGATAACTAGATACAATTATCTATAATTATCTATACTGTCATATCTTGCACATAACTAGCGTATATTAGTGGCCTGTATATATTCCCTAGGTGGGACATTTTTCGACACAAATTTCGTTTCCCCATTGCATTGCTTCGTGTCATATTAATACATCTTGGCATGCGTACCGCGTGTTAGCGTGTAATAAGCCTTTACTCCGCAGCTATTTCCAACATTTACTCATACATTGCAAGCCACATGTATATGTTGGGTCAGGCAGCATTGCGCGATATATAGGTTTACTTTATGTGAATAGGAAATTAGAGAAGATGGCCACCCTCGGTAGCTCGGTCGACTGAGACACCGCTTTGAGCGTGGGTTCGAAGCCCGTATAAGACATGTTTTTTTTAACTAGTCAAACGCGTTATGTGTTGCCGAGTTGATGGATGAGCTGGAACATATCAACTTATCTTGGGATTGGTTATTATATATATATATATATATATATATATATATATATATATATATATATATATATATATATATATATATATATATATATATATATATATATACATATATATATATATATATATATATATATATATATATATACATATATATATATATATATATATATATATATATATATATATATATATATATATATTTATATATATATATATATATATATATATATATATATATTTATATATATATATATATATTTATATATATATATATATATATATATATATATATATTTATATATATATATATATATATTTATATATATATATATATATATATATATATATATATATATATATATATATATACACCTTGAGATCCAAACCATTACTTCACTGCCATCTTATTTTTCATTATTGATTTTTATGATAATAAAGAAGGCTTTGTTTTAATCGTTTACAGTTGAGAGGTGACACCTGTGGCTTGGATTTAATTGGTATCTTAATACCTTTGAGTGATTAACAAAAATCACATTATATATTTTTTTTACATCAAACGGCTGATCCGATTTGAGTGAAAGTTCGGAATAATGTGTATATTTATTATATTGAAATTCTCTGAGAATTTGAAATATCTCAGATGAAAATTATTTCACGAATATTTTCCTCTGGGTTATTCTAATGGGATTTTGAAAACTTTGAAATGAGTTTTCTCAGAAGTAGTTCAATCGATTGCGCCTCAAAACTATACAGTATCGGATTAGATAATGACACTTGTGTATGCCAAGTTTCAACTGATTTTGAATTTTCGTTTGACCTGTGGAGCGCGAAAAATGAAAAAAAAGTCACTTTTTTTTCGGGTATGGCGAAATTGAGTCTTCGCTTCGCTCATCCAATAACATCGAAACTGGATATAAAATCATTGTTTCTCAATTAAGGCTATGGATGAAAGATAGGGTCGTTTGGACGGGGCACCACAAGGGCGATCTTACCACTCCATTTTTATTATTTAAAACCAATTGAACCATAACACCAGCTAACTGCGCTGTTTGTGACCATAATTTCACGCCGCAGATAACAGTCTTTCAGCTTTCTACAAGTCCGGAACATATTATAAGTAAAAACCGTTTCTGTCATTATATATCCGGACATTATCATCACTTCATAGGTTTATTATCATATGTTCATTCGTACCCCCGTATAACCTAGCTGTTGGTGAGGTCGTTAAGCAAACAATAATCACCATCGATAATGTTACGCTAGGAAAAGGACCATTTTTGGATGAGCGAAGCGAAGACTCAATTTCACCATACCCGAATGAGAAGTGCCTGTTTTTTTTCTTTCGTTTTTTTCCCATAAGAATAAACAAGAGGAAAAAATTCGTTGAAAATATTTCATCCGAGAGAATTCAAATTCTCAGAAAATTTCAATACTATAATGATACTCATTATTCCGAACTTTGACTCAAATCGGATCAGCCGTTTTGATGTAAAAATATATATAATGTAATTTTTGTAAATCACTCGAAGCTATAATTAAGATACCTATTAAATTCAAGCAACAGGTGTCACCAATTGATTGGAAACGATTAAAACAGAGCTTTCTTTATTATCATAGAAATTGATTAGGACATAGCATGGCCGTGATGTAATGGTTTGGATCTCAAGGTGGATATATATAATAACCAATCCAAAGATAAGTCGATATGTTCCAGCTCATCCATCTACGCGGAAACACATAACGCGTTTGCCTAGTATGTATGCATCGTCAGTTATAATTGAATGAGCGAAGCGAAGACTCAAATCACTGTCGGGCCTATGTCATTGTCGAGCATCGTTGTTTTATATAGTTCGATATAAAAGCGATAGTTGCGCTACATGCAATCGGGACCCTGGACCCGGGAACTGACCCCGGAAATATTCACTCTCAAGACCCGAGTTGGGTCGCCTTCTTTATACTAGGCAAACGCGTTGTGTTTCCGCGTTGATGGATGAGCTGGAACATATCAACTTATCTTTGGATTGGTTATTATATATATATATATATATATATATATATACACCTTGAGATCCAAACCATTACATCACTGCCATCTTATTTTCCATTATTAATTGATATGATAATAAAGAAAGCTTTGTTTTAATCGTTTACAATCAAGTGGTGACACTTGTTGCTTTGATTTAATAGGTATCTTAATAGCTTTGAATAATTAACACAAATTACATTATATATTTTTTCACATCAAAACGGCTGATCCGATTCAAGTGAAAGTTCGGAATAATGTGTATCATTATTAGATTGAAATTCCCTGAGAATTTGAATCCTCTCACATGAAATATTTTTCACGATTTTTTTCCTCCGGGTTATTCTAATAGGATTTTTGAAAACTTTGGAATGAGTTTTCTCAGAAGTGGTTCAACCGATCGCGCCTCAAAACTATTCAGTATCGAATTGGATAAGGATACTTGTGTGTGCCAAGTTTCAACTGATTTTGAATTTTCTTCTGACCTGTGAAGCGCGAAAAAAAAAAACAGGCACTTTTTTTCGGGTATGGCGAAATTGAGTCTTCGCTTCGCTCATCCAATTAGGGTGAAATAGGTTGGTATGACTATACATCGTGCTCCCACGTTGATGACTCAGCCAGCTGATCGTTGTCGAAATAACCGGCCACTGTTATTGTGCGAACCTGGCGACTTGGCTTGCAGTCAACAGAGGCCATGCACCGTGTGCTGGTTTACCCAGATATTCTAGACTAGGAAAACGTGGGATATGCGTCGTGAGATCAGCTAAGAAGTAGGGAGATCTAGAATGAAAAATATTCTTAGCTGGAAAGTATGGAAATCTAGAATGAAAAATATTCCGAGCTTAAAAGTATGGAAATCTAGAATGAAAAATATTCCGAGCTTAGAAGTATGGAAATCTAGAATGAAAAATATTCCGGGCTTGAAAGTGTGGAAATCTAGAATGAAAAATATTCCGGGCTCCAAAGTATGGAAATCCAGAATGAAAAATATTCCGAGCTTAAAAGTATGGAAATCTAGAATGAAAAATATTCCGAGCTTAAAAGTATGGAAATCTAGAATGAAAAATATTCCGAGCTTGGAAGTATGAAAATGCAGGATGAAAAATATTCCGAGCTTAAAATTATGGAAATCTAGAATGAAAAATAATTTGTCAGCTCAATCCACATCTTCAGACGTTGGATCACTTCAAAACTTGAAAAACTCTACCGGAATCAATTATGTCACGACCTTCCTGTTCATTCATCACTCATTTCAATCGTTTAAAATTAATTGGTGAACTTATTGCTATATATTTGATTGATTTCCCTTAATAGGTTTCTTATTGATGTGGGAATGCGTGATTGTTCGATTGTTCGATTGATGCCAAAATACCGTAGGCTTATTCGTTAAACAAAAGTTATATATATGTGTCTTCATTCAGTCTCTGTCTTACATTGAAAGATTGCAAAAACACAGAATAAAAATCAATCAATTAAAATATAAAACAAATTATCAAGAACAACATTTTAGAGAATAACAAAATAAATATAATTTGACTAGCTTTGAATAAGAAAATGTAGAAAAAAGAAATAATTAAATGATGATAACGACATCATACAAAAATTAAAAAGGGGGAAAAAATAGTATGCAATGAAAACAAAATTGGAAATCAAAGCTGAAGACTATAAAGATGATGTAAAATCTGTAGGGATCCTCGAAGGTTGAGAAATACTTTGCTATAAATGAATTTGTTGTTGAGTCTGAATTTTTTACAAAATTTTACAAAGAAATTGTGAATTGTGCCTCGAGCCCCTACCACAAACCCTATAACTTCTATTTTCTGCAGACGGTATTTTTTTTCAAAATAACAAAAACATTACAATTAACAAAATTCACATCGCTTAATCCACAAAGCCTTATAAGGGCTTGACTGTGGTGATAACATAAATGAAATAACTCTTTAAAACACACACCAAATAAGTTAAAAAACAGGGGGAAGAAAGTGCAACCTGAAACTACGAAAGAAAACGAGACATGTGCAAAGTTAATCAATTGAAGAAAGACGTAAGCACACGATGAATCACTGAGAAAAATGCCTGTGCAAAAACAAAAAAATTCACACTTGCGCATCCAAGATGCGATAACATGGAAAGAAAAAAAACAGTTACTGATTTTGATTTTCGAAATGTTGTAGTAAAACCGACGTATGCGAGTGGTCAGTGTGTAATTAGACGAGCTTTAGCGAGAATTCAATTTGACATACTGAAAAAAATTGGTGTTCGTTTTTTTTTTTTTTTTTTTTAATATTTTTTTGTCGGTTCTCTACAGGTCAAACGGCTACAGTTATCAATTTCAAACTTTTTTTCATCATAGTTCCTCATCTAAGTTAGATCTGTATAGTTGTGTGGCATTATCGGATGATAACTTTTTTTTATGAATTTTAGAAATTTCACGGCGGAAAAAAATGAAAATATTTTCATTTTCCAAAAGAATGAAATTTTGTGTGAAGTTGAATTACATCTTGATACACTTTTCTGAAAATTCTCAGCTTGATTGGGTCAGTCATTTTGAAGGAAAAACATGAAATGTGCTAAATTGGTACCACTCGAAACCGTTTTTACCCATTTATTGATGAGCGTAGCGAAGTCTCCATCCCACTCTTATAGGGCTTTGTCTGTGTGTTTTTTTTGGTTTTTTTTTGTTTGTAAGCACTCCACAGGTCGCAAGGGTTGACTGATCAACATGAAACTTTTTGTGTACACGCAAACTCATCCAACTTAGAACTGTATAGTTTTTGGGATGAATCGGTCGGACCGATTTTGAGAATCATCATCTCAAAGTTTCTAAAAACCCCATAAGATTTGGCTGGGCGGAAAATGTTAAAAAATACTAGTCAAACGCGAAATATGCGTTGTAAGATGAGCGAGATATCTCAATAAGGTATAAAAGTCCTTGAAATAGTTTTACCCTTGCTACTTTATCGACTTTGGTATTCTACACACCTTGATATCTGAATAAGCTATAAAAGTCGTTAAAGAAGTTCTACTCTTGCCACTTCATTGACTCTGGTATTCTACACACCTTGACGCATATAAAAAATACTTAATTGTTGGTCAACTCTTGAATCTAGAAAGCAGTGAATCTCGACAACTTAATTCTGTCATAATTTTTATGAAATATTTGATGAATATTATCAGTCATTTTATTTTTTTTCTCCAAAACGACTGATCAGAATTGCTTAAAAAATCGTAATAATGTGTAAAATTCATGTATACACATTTAGAGAAAATTTCATCCCATTCGGAGAGATTTTAATTTTCAACATTTTCCGCCCAGCCAAATCTTATGGGTTTTTTAGAAACTTTGAGATGATGATTCTCAAAATCGGTCCGACCGATTCATTCCAAAAACTATACAGTTCTAAGTTGGATGAGTTTGCGTGTACAAAAAAAGTTTCATGTTGATCAGTCAACCCTTGCGACCTGTGGAGTGCTTACAAACAAAAAAAAAAACAAACAAAAAAAAAAACACACAGACAAAGCCCTATAAGAGTGGGATGGAGACTTCGCTACGCTCATCAAAAATCTCTCCAAATGGGATGAAATTTTCTCTAAATGTGTATACATGGATTTTACACATTATTACGATTTTTTAAGCAATTCTGATCAGTCGTTTTGTAGAAAAAAAATAAAATGACTTTTAATATTCATAAAATATATCATAAAAATTATGACAGAATTAAGTTGTCGAGATTCACTGCTTTCTAGATTCAAGAGTTGACCAACAATGAAGTATTTTTTATATGCGTCAAGGTGTGTAGAATACCAGAGTCAATGAAGTGGCAAGAGTAGAACTTCTTTAACGACTTTTATAGCTTATTCAGATATCAAGGTGTGTAGAATACCAAAGTCGATAAAGTAGCAAGGGTAAAACTATTTCAAGGACTTTCATACCTTATTCAGATATCTCGCTCATCTTACAACGCATATTTCGCGTTTGACTAGTAACTTAAATGTCACTCAATTGGCGAATTTAGGAAATGGTTTGACAAAGAAATCGTCATACTATTACTTTCCGCTCGTCTAACAACGCGTATATAGCGTTTTCCGAGTTAGTTATAATTATTAGCGGCCTCGTTTCAGCCTACTAGTAAATAACCCGGCTTATCACTAATAACAGGTGATTCACGAGATAATGGTGCTAGTATACTCGAGTAGTAGGTGGTGATTAGGCTTATCTACCAGTTAACTATAGGCTCGTTATCGACTGTCGATACCGCCATTGTTATTCGCTGTTATCTTTTGCTGTCCCATTGTGTCTTCCTCTCTCCTTCTCTCTCTTTCTCTCTTTACTTCAACACTATTGTCTCTCTTTATCTGCTACGATTATCAGGCCTTCCATGTTGAGGAGCTATCTCTCTCTTTCTCTCTCTCTCTCTCTCTCTCTCTCTCTCTCTCTCACTGTAACAATTGTCCAACAATAAAGTACTTGAAAGCTAGAGACGGAGTAATTTTTTCAAACCCAAGATTTATACTAAACCAGTTTAAATGCAAATGCACAATTATATATTTAAATGAAATTATTAGCAGTGTATATATGATTCATATATACCGATATATATATATATATATATATATATATATATATATATATATATATATATATATATATGTATATATATATATATATATATATATATATAGGTATATATATTTATATTATATTTTGTTGTTGTATGTTCTCCATCTTTCATGACATGAGTTTAGCATCCTAAATTCATGTAAATGAATATATATATATATATATATATATATATATATATATATATATATATATATATATATATATATATATATATATACGGGAAACAATAAACGCCAATTCAAATAAACTAACTAATAAGAAAACAGACAACATAGTACCGGTACTAAATTACAATGATACAGAAATAACAGACCCTTATACAATTTCCAATATATTTAACGAAGAGTTCTCTACTGCAGCACACAAACTAATTTCAAAAATTAAATTGAATCAAAATGAATTGTTACAACATTTACAGAAAAATAAAAAATCCCCAGTAAGATCTATTTATATGAGACACACAAACAGAAATGAAATCTTAAACATAGTATCCACTTTTAAAAACAAAAAATCTTTTAGTGTAGACAACGTTCCGATGACATTGCTTAAAAAATGTATTCAACACATTGTAGATCCATTAGTTCACATTTTCAATACTTGTTTCGAAACCGGAATATTCCCAGAAAAATTCAAAATTTCTGAAATCATTCCACTCTATAAAAAAGATACTAGATCATCAGTAGAAAACTACAGACCAATATCTTTGCTTCCGTCTTTCTAAAAAATTCTAGGAAAATTGATGCACAACCGAATAATTTCATTTTTAGAGACAAATAATATATTATCAGAGAGTCAATCAGGATATAGAAAGAATCGATCCACAACGACAACTATTCATAACTTCACTCAAAACATAATTCAAAAAATGACAAATAAAAACATTACATCAGGGGTATTCTGTGATCTTTCCAAGGCGTTTGACTGTATCGATCACCAAATACTCCTGAAGAAACTAGAACATTACGGCATAAGAGGTATTACTTTGCAACTTTTAAACTCGTACCTTGAAATTAGACTTCAACAAGTGGAAATAAAATCACTAAATGATGAAAATAAAGAAGTAACACATTTATCAACTCCATTACCAATCAAGTGTGGAGTTCCTCAGGGTTCTATTCTCGGTCCACTTCTTTTCATAATATATGTAAATGATTTTTCGGATAATATTCCAAATTCATATTTGTTTGCAGACGATACAACAATTGGAATTGATGGGAGAGATATTGAAGAATTAAATGCTAATGCGGAAAATGTTTCAACAAAAACAACAAATTGGTTTGCACACAATAAATTAGTTCTGAATTCAAATAAAACGTTTTTCATAAATTTCAGACCAAACAACAGCCAAATTTCTAACCAAATAAAAACAATACAAAATGTATCCAACAAACCTGAGATTCAAAATGTAAAAGAAATAACATTTTTAGGAATAACCGTAGATTAAAACTTAAATTGGAATTCACATTGCCGGCTTCTTGCGAATAAGCTTAGTTCGGCAATTTATTCACTCAGATCAATCAAGAAAGTAACAAATTACAAAATTGCAAAAATTGCTCATTATGCCAATTTTGAATCTATTTTACGATATGGAATAGTGTTCTGGGGCTTATCCACAAATGCATGCGAAATGTTTATATTGCAAAAAAAAAGCAATACGTGCCATATTTGGTTTAAGGCAAAAACAAGGATTTGCTAAACATTGTTGTAAATCCCATTTCGTCAAGCACAACATATTAACGTTTCCCTGCCTATACATTCTGGAGGCGACAATGGTAATAAAAAGGAATTTAAAGAGTCATATCGCAAACTCTTCGTTACATTCTCATAACACACGACAAAAAAATCAACTTCACATTGATACACAAAAAACATACTTTATACAGAAAAACTCTACCTACCATATCGTAATGTTTTATAATAAACGTAATGTTTTATAATATAACATATTAAAAAAATAACTAAACTATCTGATTTCAAGTTACAACTGAAAAAGTTACTAACTGAAAAAGCGTATTATTCAATACATGATTTCATGAATGATATTTTGTGAATAATTTTATTCTAACAATAAAGTTAGTATTAATTTACATGACACAAATTTGTTTTACGCTATTATCACGTTTTATCTTGGACTCACTGATTCACATTTGTTTTTGATCTCACTGTATCTTCTTTTTGTACTGCTATGTAACTCATTTTTTTCTGTAATATCGTCGCATATGCATTTAATTTTATATCACTTACATACTTCAAGTATTCATTGTTCCTATTTTTAATGTTTTAATTGACAATTTCGTTGACGTTTAGCATAAAATATACAACTTTTTCCCCAAACCTTAAAAAAAAGGGTTTTATCTCTATACGTATTATTTTCAACGCTGTACATGAACTTCTTGTTTGATTGTGTTGTGTTATGGAAACAATGGGAAATAAAGTACTTATTATTATTATTATTATATAATTTATGTGTATGTCATTATTGAATTATATATAATATATAATTTTAATAATTATATATAATTATATATATATTTGAATTATTGATGAGCGTAGCGAAGTCTCCATCCCACTCTTATAGGGCTTTGTCTGTGTGTTTTTTTTTTTGTTTTTTTTTTTTTTTGTTTGTAAGCACTCCACAGGTCGCAAGGGTTGACTGATCAACATGAAACTTTTTTTGTACACGCAAACTCATCCAACTTAGAACTGTATAGTTTTTGGAATGAATCGGTCGGACCGATTTTGAGAATCATCATCTCAAAGTTTCTAAAAAACCCATAAGATTTGGCTGGGCGGAAAATGTTGAAAATTAAAATCTCTCCGAATGGGATGAAATTTTCTCTAAATGTGTATACATGGATTTTACACATTATTACGATTTTTTAAGCAATTCTGATCAGTCGTTTTGGAGAAAAAAAATAAAATGACTGATAATATTCATCAAATATTTCATAAAAATTATGACAGAATTAAGTTGTCGAGATTCACTGCTTTCTAGATTCAAGAGTTGACCAACAATTAAGTATTTTTTATATGCGTCAAGGTGTGTAGAATACCAGAGTCAATGAAGTGGCAAGAGTAGAACTTCTTTAACGACTTTTATAGCTTATTCAGATATCAAGGTGTGTAGAATACCAAAGTCGATAAAGTAGCAAGGGTAAAACTATTTCAAGGACTTTTATACCTTATTGAGATATCTCGCTCATCTTACAACGCATATTTCGCGTTTGACTAGTATGTATGAATTATGTCAGATGCGGTTTGACATGATGCTGTATTATGTCAATTGCATCTGGCATAATTTTTCCATGCACCGTTGGCCGTGAAAACCTTCGATCACACATATGTATATATATATATATATATATATATATATATATATATATATATATATATATATATATATATATATATATATATATATATATATATATATATATATATATATATATATATATATATATATATATATATATATATATATATATATATATATATATATATATATATATATATATATATATATATATATATATATATATATATATATATATATATATATATATATATATATATATATATATATATATATATATATATATATATATATATATATATATATATATATATATATATATATATATATATATATATATATATATATATATATATATATATATATATATATATATATATATATATATATATATATATATATATATATATATATATATATATATATATATATATATATATATATATATATATATATATATATATATATATATATATATATATATATATATATATATATATATAATATATATATATATATATATATATATATATATATATATATATATATATATATATATATATATATATATATATATATATATATATATATATATATATATATATATATATATATATATATATATATATATATATATATAT
>OZ023339.1:10797236-10807161 GCA_964007535.1 Brachyptera risi | reverse complement strand
TATATATATATATATATATATATATATGTTTCTCGTAGGCTTTCTTGGAGTGGAAATATGTTATAACGATTTGCGGAATCCATGTTAAAATATGTTTTATCTCAACGTTTCGAATTTATTACAAAATTCATTATCAAGAGACTAAAAACATACTATCATGGGTCGGACCAATTACGAGGTACCAGAGTAGAATCACGGGTAACAACAAATCATGAGAAGAACACACGTTATTCTAAGATCTAAATATTGTAATAATTTTCATATATTCTGTTACTTAATTGATTTTTATTGATTTTAGTTCATTATCATTTTTTAGACCTTGTTTTTTGTTGTTTTTTTGTGTAATTTGTAATGTATGAATCTTATTGGCTCTATGTTTTCTCATTGAACAATGTCACCTCATTCTTCTGTTTCCATTTCCACTTCTGTCATACGGATTTGATCTGTTAACATCGTATTTTATATTATGAACTGATTTTATAATTATGATATTTTAAAAGTGTGTTTTTAGTCTCTTGATAATGAATTTTGTAATAAATTCGAAACGTTTAGATAAAACATATTTCAACATGGATTCCGCAAATCATTATAACATATTTATATATATATATATATATATATATATATATATATATATATATATATATATATATATATATATATATATATATTTTGTTTGAAACTTTCACGAATTATAATTGATGAATCGATTATAGTTTTAGGGTATAATCGTGTTAAATTGAGTACAAAGTATAGATGTTAGATACTTTTTTTATTTCCTACTAAAAAATAAAAAAAGTATCCAACATCTATACTTTGTACTCAATTTAACACGATCATACCCTAAAACTATAATGGATTCATATATATATATATATATATATATATATATATATATATACATACCATATATATATATATATATATATATATATATATATATATATATATATATATATATATATATATATATATATACATATATATATATATATATATATATATATATATATATATATATATATATATATATATATATATATATATATATATACATATATATATATATACATATATATATATATATATATATATATATATATATATATATATATATATATATATATATATATATATATATATGTATATATATATATATATGTATATATATATATATATATATATATATATATATATATATATATATGTATATATATATATATATATATATATATATATATGTATATATATATATATATATATATATATATATATATATGTATATATATATATATATATATATGTATATATATATATATATATATATATATATATATATATATATATATATATATATATATATTTATATTCATATTACTCTTTCGAGCAGCCTACATTTCGTCTAAATATCTTGCTCATGTTACAACGCAGACGCTACGTTTTTGTTGTTGGCCTACCAGTCTCAACTCAGGTGTATATAGGTTAGAGCGTCTCGCCTGTGTTCTGTCCTCAACTGCAGCCCACTGTGTTATATAGCACTTGTAACGCCACCCAGCCGGGCTAAATGGCCGCCGTCCAAACTGGCTCTCTCCGATCTCACAGGAAGTGTTCTCTATTTATACTCGACATCGTCACACCCCCATTGCTGGTTCGACACGCCCGATCGTGGCGTGTTTTTAGATGCCCTGACACGCCCGTTCCGAACCTCCCAACACGCGTCATGCGCTTAAATCGTGTTAATCCGACTGTCTCTATGAACTATTGTACCTTTACCGTCTTCATTTAGTGTTATCTAAATAAATATTTCGATCGACGTCGGTTTTCTTGTTAGGTGCAGATATTTTTGATAGCCAGAAGCGAATTTATCCAGTTGCGATATATGGACGGTATTTTTGTCAAGTGGGACTCTTTTTGAGTATAATTTCTGTCCGCGTTGCGCCGTGAACTCGTTCTATTTAAGTTAGTCCGTTTTGTCCGTTTGATTTATTCGTTGAACCAATTCATCTGTTCGGAAAGTTTCGTTCTATTTATGTTTCTGGCTTGTTTATTTTGTGGAACATTCAAATTTCTACAGCAGTTTGTTTTGATTCATACACATTTCTGGCGTGTGATTTTAAAACTCAATTAAATCCGATCTCATGCCGGTCAACCGTTCTAGTGGGAAATCATCGTTATTAAATCAGTGCTAACTCCCAAGCTACAATGCCTTCTGTGTTCTGTTCGCGAGTTACCATTCCGTTCTCTTGAAAACTGAAATTCCAAAACCCACGCTCGGTTCTCGCGTTCACCGCTGGCGCTGCTCGACGGCCTCCACCATGCCACGTGGTCTGTGGTCACGTGGGTCACGTGGTTGTTTTGGGCCATCCTATTGGTCGTCACCGTCTATTCGTTCCTGCTTGGCGCGTTCGAATTTCGAACGTTGTCGGTAACAGTAGCTGCACGTGATGGCGGTGATTTTCAAAAAAAGAACGATGATGTTTTTCGAAATAAGAACGATGTCGGTGCGGCGGATGGATGGCGCTCTTCGGTGACGAACGGTGCGACGGGAGGGGGTAGTTGTGCGGGGGGTGCAGCTGGTGGTGCGGTGGTGAAACGGTTTACGGCCGTCACGCTGTTGAAGAATGGCGGCGGAAAGTCAAAGGTAAATGCGCGGGAAAATTTAAATAGTGGTGTTCCAGTATTCTACGGAAAATACTTAGAAGGCGCGAGTATGACCTTGTGCAATGGGTCCACCAGCTATATGATCAACCACAAATCGATTTGAAAAAATTTCGGACAAGAAAATGTCCGAAAACGGTCTTATTGATTTTAATTCATCATTAAATTAAATGTTGAATCATCGAATCAAATCATTAAATCACACATCATGCGTTTCAAAAATCGATGTAGTCCGTGTACGTAACGTTACCAATTAGCTGATCGTGATTAACGCAATTTTCATTCATTGATATTGGGTTTAACGACGCACTGTTGGGATTGGCGTCGTGTTAACGCCATAGCAGCTCCGAGTCAATAGCTTTCTATTGAGAACTGAGCCACTCCTATTTATTTATCATTTATTTTTATTCATTATTGTTTTTATACAATGTTATATACTGTATACAGGTAGTAAGAATAGAGCAGGAGCCCCGTAACAACATGTGCCTCACTACCTGTATAATAATATAAATTATAAATTATAAATTAGATCGGTAGAAAAATAAATAAAAAATGAATCTGAAAAATTGAAAATGAAAAATTATCTTGCCCTCTGAAGTAATTTCCTCTTTGATCTTGTCTTTTGAACGCAATGTAGTATTTTCCGATCCGGGACTTTTTTTTCGTGCTTTTCCTCTGTAGTCCAAGCTAATGCTGCATGGGATGGTTTCTACAATACCGCTTTCTTCCCACGATCTAAAAAGCCTTCGTATCATCCCATCTCTCATCATCCCATCATCTCATTAATCATCCATCCGACGCCAATAGATCTTAGTTATCATTACAGTGCGTGGTTAAACCCAAGATGAAAAATAGTAGTATTTTCTGTGTTTAATTAGACTATACATTTTAATATCCAGACTTACCATTTTTTATTCATCCATTTCATATTCCATATTTTATATCTTTATATTTTTAATTAATCCATCATTTTATTCATTATTTATACCTATGTTTATTCATATATTTTATTCCATTAACATTTTTTTCATCTCAACATCCTTTTTTATGATCTTTTTTGCTTTCGTCCTCAATTATCTTCGTTATTCCATTCGAAATCAGTCTGCATGCCAAAACATGCCGTGGCATTCTACTTGCCAGTCGTAATCAGTACCACAGGTTACCATGGTGATAACAACATTAAACTGCTAGTTACAGTTATTCCCACGTTTGTAATACTGAGCCTTAGTCAGTGGGCCTACTCAGTTGAAGGAATGTCCACTGTAAATGTGGAGGAGTGCGTTGAAGAACATTAGAACCCTGAAACTAGATTGTTCTTATTATTGGCGGTATATTTCTTCCTCTAATTTCAGAGAAAACTAGAAAATCATCATCTCATTTTCAGAAATTATAACTAATTATTTGGTCCTCCAGAGACTACGAATGGTGACGTAGGCATTACCGATTCTGTATAAAAACATGAACAGAATCGAGTAATGTTTACGTCACTCGGAAAAAAGTATGTTACTGTTTGACTGATACCTACCTATTGTATCCCATGCAATATACCACAAGATTGATTGGTTTATCAAGGTAGAAGTAAGTTAGTCACCTTTGGTAGGAGGAGATGATGTAGGAGGGAAGTCACTTGAGTCAGTGGAAAATTACAAGTACTTAGGGGTGGTATTTGATAGACGTCTAGGGTGGGGGAGTCAGATTGAGAGAATAGTAAAAAAGAGTATAAATGCACTAAACTTTGTAATGAGGCAACTTAGGGGAACAAGTATGGAGATAAAGGAAAAGGCTCATTTCTCGTTAGTGCGTCCCATGGTGGAATATGCTAGTTCAGTTTGAGATCCTTATAGATTAGGTGAGATAAGGGATGTGGAAAGGGTGCAAAGGATTGCAGTTAGAAGGGTTACAGGTAGGGTTAGGAGGTGGAAATGGGGGGAGAGGGTGAGAATATTGGAGAGTCCTTCTGAGATGATCAGAGACTTGGGATGGCGGGAATTGGAAATACGGAGAAAGGAGGATCGGATCTGTAATTTCTTCAGGGTAATGGAAGGAGAAGGGGGCTGGGGAGAGTTGAATAGGTTGATTGAAAGGAATGAGTCAGGGTATGGGGGTAGGCGAAGTCATGATAGAGCAGTAGTTATAAAGGGGGCTAGATTAGATGTCGGTAAGTTCTCTTTCTTGAATAGGACAGGTAGGGATTGGAATGGGCTTAGTAGAAGTATACTTGAGGAGGATGAAATAGGGTTGAAGCTATTCCGTCAGAAGGTTAGGGAGGCGATAGGATAGGATCGATAGGGAACTTGTCACCGCGCATTTATGTACAACTGCAAGAGTTAATAATAATTGGATGAGCGAAGCGAAGACTCAATTACACTATACCGAAAAAAAAGTGCCTGTTTTTTTTTTTGTTTTTTTGTTTTTTTGTTCGCGCTCCACAGGTCAGACAAAAATTCAAAATCAGTTGAAACTTGGCACACACATGAACCCCTATCTGACTTGATGCTGTATAGTTTTGAGGCGCGATCGGTTTAACAACTTCTGAGAAAACTCATTCCAAAGTTTTCAAAAATCCCATTAGAATAAGCCAGAGGAAAACATTCGTGAAAAATATTTCATCTGAGAGGATTCAAATTCTCAGAGAATTTCAATCTGATAATGATACACATTATTCCGAACTCTTACTCAAATCGGATCAGCCGATTCGATGTAAAAAAATATATAATGTTATTGGTGTCAATTATTCAAAGCTATTAAGAATTTAAGATACCTATTAAATCAAAGCAACAAGTGTCACCACTTGATTGTAAACGATTAAAACATAGCCTTCTATATTATTATATAAATTATTAATGTAAAATAAGATGGCAGTGATGTAATGGTTTGGATCTCAAGGTGTATATATATATAATAACCAATCCAAAGATGAGTTGATATGTTCCAGCTCATCCATCAACGCGGAAACACATAACGCGTTTGCCTAGTAATAAATAATAATAGAAAAAGGACTTTTAACTCTTCTTTTCTAAGCTGTAGGCCTACATTGGTCATTATAAATATGTGGGCGCGATCTTATTAAGAAGAATATAAGTATGGGTTTCTGTCACGTAAAAAATGGCAAACAATAGTTACTATAGCAATAATACTGTGAACTGGTGGACTACCAAATATTCTGATTGGTCAATTTGCGACTAGTAATTGACCCGCCCACAAACGTCTCAAAACAAAACATCCAATCAAATGGACTTTGTTGTGTGGGTAATTTGACATTACCTATTAGAGTATCTCTAAATGCCCACATGAAGTATAGATCAAGGTGGCCAACCGATAAGCCAAGCCCATCACTAGTGGTCAATTCCAACTGGTGGACATTGTTGTCTGTCTCTTGCAACAATGGGTGACGTCACTTGACAGAAGTCCTATAGGCTTGTGTCAAGTTACAAATGACAAACAATCGTTACCATAGCAACACAGCTAACTGGTGAACTACCAAACATTCTGATTGGTCAATTCCAACTGGTGGACATTGTTGTCTGTCTCTTGCAACAATGGGTGACGTCACTTGACAGAAGTCCTATAGGCTTGTGTCAAGTTACAAATGACAAACAATCGTTACCATAGCAACACAGCCAACTGGTGAACTACCAAACATTCTGATTGGTCAATTCCAACTGGTGGACATTGTTGTCTGTCTCTTGCAACAATGGGTGACGTCACTTGACAGAAGTCCTATAGGCTTGTGTCAAGTTACAAATGACAAACAATCGTTACCATAGCAACACAGCCAACTGGTGAACTACCAAACATTCTGATTGGTCAATTCCAACTGGTGGACATTGTTGTCTGTCTCTTGCAACAATGGGTGACGTCACTTGACAGAAGTCCTATAGGCTTGTGTCAAGTTACAAATGACAAACAATCGTTACCATAGCAACACAGCCAACTGGTGAACTACCAAACATTCTGATTGGTCAATTCCAACTGGTGGACATTGTTGTCTGTCTCTTGCAACAATGAGTGACGTCACTTGACAGAAGTCCTATAGGCTTGTGTCAAGTTACAAATGACAAACAATAGTTACCATAGCAATACAGCGAACTGGTGAACTACCAAACATTCTGATTGGTGAATTCCAACTGGTGGACATTGTTGTCTGTCTCTTGCAACAATGGGTGACGTCACTTGACAGAAGCCTATTCAACAATTAGGCTTCTCTCAAGTAACAAATGACAAACAATCGTTACCATAGCAATATAGTGGACTGGTGGACTACCAAATATTCTGATTGGTCAATTCCAACTGGTGGACATTGTTGTCTGTCTCTTGCAACAATGAGTGACGTCACTTGACAGAAGTCCTATAGGCTTGTGTCGAGTAACAAATGACAAACAATCGTTACCATAGCAACACAGCCAATTGGTGAACTACCAAACATTCTGATTGGTCAATTCCAATTGGTGGACATTGTTGTCTGTCTCTTGCAACAATGAGTGACGTCACTTGACAGAAGTCCTATAGGCTTGTGTCACGTAACAAATGACAAACAATCGTTACCATAGCAACACAGCCAATTGGTGAACTACCAAACATTCTGATTGGTCAATTCCAATTGGTGGACATTGTTGTCTGTCTCTTGCAACAATGAGTGACGTCACTTGACAGAAGTCCTATAGGCTTGTGTCGAGTAACAAATGACAAACAATCGTTACCATAGCAACACAGCCAATTGGTGAACTACCAAACATTCTGATTGGTCAATTCCAATTGGTGGACATTGTTGTCTGTCTCTTGCAACAATGAGTGACGTCACTTGACAGAAATCCTATAGGCTTGTGTCACGTAACAAATGACAAACAATCGTTACCATAGCAACACAGCCAATTGGTGAACTACCAAACATTCTGATTGGTCAATTCCAATTGGTGGACATTGTTGTCTGTCTCTTGCAACAATGAGTGACGTCACTTGACAGAAGTCCTATAGGCTTGTGTCAAGTTACAAATGACAAACAATCGTTACCATAGCAACACAGCCAATTGGTGAACTACCAAACATTCTGATTGGTCAATTCCAATTGGTGGACATTGTTGTCTGTCTCTTGCAACAATGAGTGACGTCACTTGACAGAAGTCCTATAGGCTTGTGTCACGTAACAAATGACAAACAATCGTTACCATAGCAACACAGCCAATTGGTGAACTACCAAACATTCTGATTGGTCAATTCCAATTGGTGGACATTGTTGTCTGTCTCTTGCAACAATGAGTGACGTCACTTGACAGAAGTCCTATATATCACTACGTAATTGTACCACGCATATTACTGTTTTGTCATTCATGGAAAGTCTTGCTATGAAATAAGCTGATTCTACTATACTCGGTTAGCTATTTAATT
This sequence comes from Brachyptera risi, assembly GCA_964007535.1. NCBI lineage: Eukaryota > Metazoa > Arthropoda > Insecta > Plecoptera > Taeniopterygidae > Brachyptera > Brachyptera risi. Next base: position 10,799,118 of record OZ023339.1, on the reverse strand, counting down.
CAATGTAATGTGTCATCTGCATATCTTAAAGAGTCCATTGAAGTCGATTTAGCGAAATATCAGTATTTTGGTGATAACTTTTGAACGGTATGAGATATCAAAATTCTAATAAGCGAGAAACACAGATAATTATAATAGCTTCAAGACGATATAAGTTATAACTATTCGAGTCATGTCGTTTAATTGTCAAGCGTATACAGCTATAAAAACACATTTTTCAGCTGTATACGCTTGACAGTTATGCGACATGACTTAAATAGTTATAACTTATATCATTTTGAAGCTATTTCAATTATCTGTGTTTCTCGCGTATTAGAATTTTGATATCTCATACCATTCAAAAGTTATCACCAAAAAACTGATAATTCGCTAAATCGACTCCCGTGGACTCTTACTCGAGTATTGTATCATTTGTTTATTATTAATTCTGTATCTAATTGTGTATGTTTTTTCTACAGCTTAATTATTAACCTGCTCATATCTTGATCATACGATGTCTCACGTACAAGCCCATGTTTTTATACGTGTTATAAAACTCTGTTTCGAAGCATTTTTGTATTATTATTTCTAATTTTAGTGTGATCTAAACTCCATTAGGTCATCTCTACTGTTTTTAATAGAGTATTTATTTTTTTCATTCTAATCGAATGATTCACATCTTTGAGGAGAGTCATTATTTTCACTTGATATCCGACTCATCACTGATATTCTTACTCATGGATGAATAGCACTATTCATGCAGTTACCTATATATACTCATGATAATTTAATTTAATTCAACTAATATGTATAATTCATTGGTAATTTTTAAATTATGTATCATTTATTCAAATTTACTGCTTCTTTCATATATCAAGTTTTTAGAGTAAACTTGAAAATAACTCGATAGGCTGGATGAAATTTTGGAATGAACATAATTTACAAATTACTACTGTAATCATACAAAATTTCGATTCGATGTAATCATTTTCAAGCCCACATGAGTTACCGGTACTTGTTGTTTTTACAACAAATTTTTCTTTTCCCATTGGTATTACTTGGGCCTGAATTATATTTTTGCTGGCCCAAGCTTATTTGAGCCTGGCTTGGTAATTGCGTTTATATTCTAGGATTGTAATCTAGTTGTAATTGCGCTTTATGATGGTACGGCATTAACCAGCACAAAGCCTATAGCATAAGAGTATTATACATTTAAAGAAGACATCAAATTGTTTAGGTCTGAATGTTTATATAGATCTTTAGTCGTCGGTTTCGATTAAATAGTCGAGGCACTGCTTTGAAATGTGAAGTCAAACGAGCGGAGTTCCGAGTCTCGTATAAGGGATGGGTTTTTGTGAATAGCCATTCACTTATCCTCACTTTATAGCTTAATAATCACCTGGGGCCAAATTCACAAAAGGTCATAGCTCAGATGGGGATCATCTCTTATCCCGATCAAAGTTGCTACAAAGATATTAGCGATCAACTTTGATACTGTATCAAAGATAATAATATTAGATTGATAATAATAGATTTAATTAAAAATTGAAATTGAAAAATTGAAAATAATAGAAAAGAATATGGTATTATCTCTAGAAATCGTCGTAACTTTGAGCCAGATCAAAGTTATGACCTTTTGTGAATTCGGCTCCTGGACAGTCGTTCCCCCTATAACCTAGCTGTTGGTGGGACCGTTAAATATTAAATTATTATTTTTAAAAATACTTCTAAATTACTTTCTCTCAAATGAATATTGTAAATAGGAACAATTGACCGAGGTAAATTATTTTACGATTTTGGTTGACAACTTTTGAGTGATGTAGGTCTAAATTACCAAAATTTTGATTTCATAGCTCATTTGCAGTACTTTACTTGCTGCAATGATGCTGTTGCAAATATGTTA
>OZ023339.1:10764736-10792236 GCA_964007535.1 Brachyptera risi | reverse complement strand
TACTTCCCAATTGATATATTCTGCAGAAAATAGCGTTTATAATGCTTTTATTCCAATTATAATGTCTATATTGTCAATATGTTGAAACTCAGGGGATTCAGATATTTGTAGCGCTTTGTTGCCTCTATAAAAACATGTCCAAACAATGTTAAACCTATAACTATCAATAACGTAACGGGATAAGCAACATGGCGCTTTCCTCTCGCACCATGCGTACATCAAAGGGATGCCGCCTCACAAATGTTATGATGATTTGCTGGTATTGTTGTGTGTTGATCTACACAAGTAATAGATGTAATGCAATCTGTGAATCCAGTTCTTTCCAACTGCATTAAACAATAATGGGATAAATTTCATTTGAATTAGCCAATCTAAATTTAAAATACGTCTGTAAAAGCATTTAGTCCCCTAGTCAAGAGCCCTACTGCTATATTTACCATTTGATAACTGGATAATTACTCATCATCTACAAGAAAGATTAAAATCAATGCAATCGTACAACTATGTACTATATATTGAAATACGAGCCTAATACGTACGATTTGATTTGAAATTGCAAATCTCACAAATGTACACGAAAGCGCGCTGATTCCATCATGGTGAAAACGGCCTAATGTTAAAAGGATAGGACTTATGCCGTGTTGCTTATCCCGTTACGTTATTGATAGTCCTAGGTTAAATGCATTGAAACATGAAGTGATATCAGAAAAAAACATGTTCCAAAGCACTTTTAGATTTTGTCGCTTTTATAGCTATTGCTATTTTTACGTCTCTAGTCATTCATGAATAGGAAATTGAAAGTGCGTCAGTCAAGTGTTCACTCATGACAGCCACAACATACCAAGGACTAACTTACTTGAGAGACTAGAACCAGATTTGATTTGCCAATGTTCACTAAACGAAGTCGTTACTATGCCAACATGTCCGGTCTTCTCGCACATTTACCACGACAACCAGTTCAAATAACATCATAGGCACCTGAGGATGCATCCCTGTATTATCTGTCTCACCAATCTGTAGCAAGTGTTCCTATCTCATCGATCAGCCTAACTGCTGAATATGTAAACATATCAATAATAACTCCAACAGTAGCAAAGGAACTCTTCTCTCGTGCATTTTGAAGACCAGTCTGTGACTGAGTAAGGGTTTTTGTGCGACGCTGCTACATCTGAAAATATATTCATGTACAACTGTGTAGGTATAATCAACGATCATTCAACATTCAACCCTGAAGTCTTATTCTAGATTTGAGTCAGCTTGAGTAGAATATAATTTGAGTAAAATAAAACAGAGTATGAATAATTTGAGTAAATAAATCAGAGTATGAATAATTTGAGTAAAATAAAACAGAGTATGAATAATTTGAGTAAATAAAACAGAGTATGAATAATTTGAGTAAAATAAAACAGAGTATGAATAATTTGAGTAAAATAAAACAGTATGGATCCACTGAAGTCTGTAGAGATGATTGACATATTTATATACCTACCTCGTCGGACAATAGGTGAGCAAACTTTAAATATCTCCGACACTTGCTACAGAATGGTGAGAAGAATAGATTTATAGATGAATCCGGTCTTAAAGGACTTGACAACCCTGAAAATCGATTTCAACGAATAATGACATTATTAATTTCCCTAATTTTAGAGAAAACTAGAAATCATCATCTTAATTATCAATTATGTGATGATTTTATTTTCCCTAATTTCAGAGAAAACTAAAAATTATCATATCAATTTCAGAAATTGAATTTATTCTATTTGTCTTCAGGACCCGATTATTTTTTCTGAGTCGTGACGTTGACGTTCCTTGATTCTGTTCATGTTTTTATACAGAAACGGTAAAGCCTACATCATGACTTATGGTCTCTGAAGGACATAAATATTAATTGAGATTTCTGTCATTGAGATTAAAATTTCTAGTTTTCTCTAAAATTAGAGAAATTAATAATATCATCATTCGTTGAAATCTAGTTTCAGCATTTCGACGTCCTTCAACTTGATCCCGTGCTACAAGTTTATCGAAAAACCAGGAACCATTCTCTGAAACCGGATTAAATCGTACCGGAATTCATCCCCTGTAGCTCCAAAGAAGTTATATTAGTTTCTATAGAACCATTATTTTCTTAAACAACATATCTAAATTTTTATCGAATAATTGTTGAAATTATCCCAGCAACAAATCATTCACACATTTTTCGTTAGCAAAAAAATTAAGAAATATGTATATAACGTCAGTAAATCGATAATCGGTCGCGCGACAAGCGAGGTCAAGTCTTCGGCAGTCATGCGCGATGTGCCGTAGAATCGACATGTCGCTGTCGTGCATCTATCGACTGTTTGAGAGTTTCACGCGGCTAGCCATTCTACCCACCCTGATCGAGGTAACAACTTACCGCTAGGTAGACTGTCTGTTAGAGTTGATGTCCTCTGACGTATCAGAATTTGTTCCCACTACGGTACCAAAAAATGGCAAAAATAATGTGGTCTAATAAAATGGTTGTTTTTTTAATGACATATCTCATTCCACATGCTTCATTGCTGATGCTATTCACATCAGTAAAACTGAGACGAGCATTCAAGTGGCTAGCCCACTGAACCATCATTCAGGAGATCGGGGTTCGATTCCCGCCATGGTCGACCATCCTGACAGGTTTTTTTGTGTGGTTTCCCTCTGTCGTTCAGGTCAATACTGGGATGGTTCCTCAGCAACAGGCCACGACCGACTCCTCCCCACCATCCAAAAACACCTGATGAAATAACCTTTCATCTCATATCCCATCATCTCATATATCATTCACCGACGCCAATAGATCATAGTCATCAGCCCAATATAAATATAAATAAACGTAGCGGGGAAAAAAGCTCTGACGCAACTCTAACTGACGGCGACTAGCTTTACTTCATCGTCACCTTTTCACAAACGATAGACAGGTTGTTGTCGTAGCGACTTCAATAAACATGGAGCAAATCTACGATTGGTCCAAATGGAATTCAGATGAATTTCTACTGTACGTTATTGCGAAGAGCTCCCCATTATCTGCCCATGATTTATTCATTCATTTATTTGTTTGTTACCCTACATCACAAAAAATGAAGATATACATTTTTACCAGGATATTAGACTCGTATGTTGTTGTATGTTTGAGTATGTTATTGGTTCCATTTCTGTTAACACTTTGTCTGGCAAGTGCCGACATATCGGTGATCTTTCGCCCACACGTTGCCTGGCATCGACCGATATATCGGTTTTCATTTCATCGTCGAAAACCGTACGCTATCGCCATCTTTCGGAAGTAAATGAAGACTTTCAAACTTGCCAACCTAGCGCAGAATGAATAGATCTAAATGAAGAAATTTTTTGCTTGAAGTTGGTGTAAATGGTTTAAAAGCAAATAATTATCAAAGTGACTGTGACATTAGACAAAATGTCAAAAGTAGTGTTATGAAACATGGAGTCTAGAAATCCGCAGCTTACGCAAAACCAAATTGAATCGGAATTGTTTTGCGACAGTGACAGTGAAATGATATCTTTGAAAGCAGAACAATTATAAATGACTTGTACTGACAAACTGCAAAAAGTTTCAAAGTGATAGACAAATAAAAATAGTGATGCAATGAATTATTTAGTGTAGCCTTATAAAACAGCTGGAATGGCTGCCAGACAAAGTGTTAAGGGTTCAATCATTAATATCAGGTAGAGCAATTATTAGCATCAGCCCTGTTAGCATGGATGACGGAGCTGGGGGGGGGGTCAGCTGACCCCCAATTATTAGGTAAGGGTCCTGGTACCCATAATATGTCAAATGATGCGTGTTTTAATTGCATAGACAAGAGCCGCTACTGCTCTCTTTCGGTTTGATGAGCGCACAGGAACGGATTGAGTAGAACTTTTCTTCCATCTTTCACGTGGTTAATTTGTGCCGCACCTGGTTACTAATCGATCACCCGAAGGCATCACTAGTTGATATCTTGCTGGTTAATGTCCATCGTGTCAATTTGGTAAATTATGGGAATTTATTCATGTACCTGTAATCCCTTTGCAAGAATGTTACCTACATTACGATTGAGCTGTACTTGCTGTATACATTGTGAAAATTATGTAAATTATGTCAATTTTCAGCAGGTATATTGGTTTTATATTATTTGATGATTTTCTATTTTTAAGATATTTCAAGCTATTCTTTAAAGACATTAGTTACATATTTTGAGCTCAATTGTTTTTATGTCATTTAATAATGTATGAATCATCCAATTTAAAGATATTTTGATATTTTGTTGTTGATTTGAGAAGTCGTTGCCAACTTGAACCATCAAGTTTGATTCACGTTTTGGTTGATTCGTCGTGGGCCTGAAATAACTAGTATGGAAATAGACTGATTTCTACATGTGGCTACCCGTGCTGTTCAGTTTCACCAACTCTCAGAATAGGGAGTGGTTTCATTAAATCCAACCAATAGTTATTCGTTGATTAACTTATTTTTGACATCACAATCATGAAACTAGAATTTAATGAATAATGACGATATTCAATTCCCTGATTTTAGAGAAAACTAAAAATCATCATCTCAATTTCAGAAATTAAAATCAATTTATTTATCCTCCCCTTTTCCTTCGCCATTTTTTCTTAGTCGTGATGTGGACAATTCTCGATTCTGTTCATGTTTCTATACAGAATCGGTAATACTTACGTCATGACTCATAGTCTCGAATTAATTATAATTTCTGAAATTGAGATGATGATTTCTAGTTTTCTCTAAAATTATAGAAAGAAAAATCGGTGTCATTTTTTAAAATCGAGTTTCAGGGTTGTGATGTCGTTCAAATATACAATTGATAGTGACTAGGCCTATTGAGATTTATGTTATTTACAATCGACTATCGTGATACCGGTACTACTTGACAACATGCATTGAGGGTTGCGTCGGTGTCCTCATTTCCTATCCCTACCATCTCCACGAGTCACGTTTAAACAACTATTGACCGTGCGAAGATAAGTGGTGATAAAAGGAACAAACTTTACTCGATGACGTCGGCTCAGATAATAACAGCTGTCATCAAGTTTGAGCCGTTTCTACAAAACAACACGAGATAGAGCAGCAATCAATATTTCTCGGAAAAGTACTCAGGAAATGGAACATGTTTTCGAATAAGTGAAGTCACCATCTCCAAGGCAAACCAATGCAACGCTCAATGCATCTTGCTACTTGATATTGCTGCTGCGAGGCTAAGCGTACATTGTAGTACTGCGCTGTGCAGTTCAACTGACGATAACCAGTCTGTTTAACTCTTAACTTATCGATAACTTATCAGTTAACTGCCTTATTAGCAGAGTTACTGAAGAAAACAGCATTGGTAACCAGACATGATGAAAGAGACAGTTATCAATCATTTAGGGGACGTCCATAAATTACGTCACAGCTTGGAGGGGGGGGGGGGGGTTGTCAAGATTTGTGACAAGTTGTTACAAGGGGGGGGGGGGGGGGGAGGCAACTGTGTGACGTACCATTTTTTTGTTCTATGTATTTAGCGCCATTCTTATAGATTCTTATATTTATACCCACCCTAGAAACAGCAGATGCATTTCAAATAATTATCAAGTTTGACTACTCAAAAAGCAAACATAAAGAAATGAATATTTTGATTTGATTGTATTGTACCTTTGCCGCCTTTCAATTTCAATTTTTTTATTTTTTAAAGGGGGGTATGAGAATTTGTGATGTATTTAAAGGGGTGAGGGTAATGGGTTTTGTGACCAACTGTGACATGGGAGGGAGGGGGGGTTCAAAGTGGCCTAAAAAAAAGTGACATAATTTAAGGACGTCCCCTTACTAGTAAATACACAAACTTTATCCTCAAGATTGCTGTCGCATACTAACTTACCAAGATGCATTGAGGGTTGCGTTTGTTTGCGGCCAGAAGATGGTGCCTTCACTTATCTTGAAAACACGTACCATACCAAGAGGACTTTTCCGCGTAATATGGATCGCTGCTCTATCTGGTGGTGTTTTGTAGAAACGGCTGATAGGCTGGCAAACCCTATGACGGCTATTATCAGCTGAGCCGACGCCATTGAGTAACGTTAGTTCATTTCATCACCACTTATCTACACGCACGGTCAATAGTACTTCAAACGTGGCCCGTCAATTGGAACATATTTTTAACATGGGAGGGATAAGAAGTGAGGACATCATCTTCAACGGGCAAACGCAACCCTCAATGCATCTTGTATCGAACTATCACTTCATTGGTTATTTGTTATTACATGAATTGTTTACAAAATGTTTGGTCTATGTAAACTATGTACAGTGAAACCTCTATCCACCGTTTTTCAAGGGACCAGCAAATTCAACATTCATTGTATGGGAATATGGTGGGATGAAATCCAGGAACAACGCATCGAGGTTCCACTGTTTTATAAATTCACACAATTTCAAATTTTTTTTGTGACATTTTTTCCAATAAGAATGTATATTTTGTCTGTAGCCCGTATTTGTTTGTTTGTTACTGTATAACTTCATTATTACGGTATTACCGTATACCCTACTATTTGTTACCGTATTACGTTGTACTGTATTTACCATATTATTTGTTACATGATATATACCAGTCAGTAGAACCTCTTTAGCAAGTTTCTCGTTAGTGCATTTTTCACCTTGGTTAGTTCTATTTTTTCATCCACGTATGTATGTTGAATAGTTTCATTAGTAAGTTCTTCAATTTAGTAAGTTTTTTTTTCTCTCGTCCCCTGAAAAACGTATTTAAGAGGTTCCACTGTAGTATATACATAAGGTGATGAACATTGTTGATAATTATTGTTGAGATGGTCAAGTTGGCACTGACGTTGTTGAATGCTGTGATGTCTGTGTTGAACGTGCGCTAACGTGTTTATCGTGTTGGCAGGATACCGACGCGTCGTCAAGCTCTAGGGCGCGGTCCAAGCGGAACGAAGCCGCCGCCGAGAGGGGTTTGACGGGGCTCGTCAATATTGGCAACACGGTGAGTATCCAATATTTGCTTGCTCGAAGCTCAATATAGCTCAATATACATACTAGTGATGACATTGATTCTCAAAATCGGGAATCGATTCTCTATGCTCCAGAATCGATTAAAAATCAATTTTGAAAAAAAAAAAATTTTGAAAAAAAAAATATTTAAAAAAAAGTTTATTTTCAAAAAAGTGTTGTAATTTTAAACTTTTTTTTAACCTTCCCGCGGCATTTTATGTGAAAAATAGCTGCTGGAGACTTCTTTGAACTGTACTGTACCATTCGGGTATTTCCGTCAACGTTCGGCTGTCAGACGTAACCGAAGGGATAGCTTTTGTCCAGATAGTAAAATGTCAACAATACAAAATAATATGAACAACGAAATAAGCACGTATTGCAACGTGAAGTACAGCACTGACTCCAAAAAAATAAAATGAATGAATTAAAAAAAAATCAATTCTCCAATTTGAGAATCATTTCACATCTGAATTGATTCTGAATCAATTCTCGATTAATCGACGTCATCACTAATAGATACGTGTTGCAGGGGTTCTTATCATTCTTCACTTCAATCGTGTTGTACATACTCAAAGTACCTCGCAACTTTGAAACTAGATTTCAATGATTAGTGACAATATTTATTTTCCCTAATTTAAAGAAAACCACCGGCACAGTAGCTGAGTGGTTAGCGCACTCGCTTCATGTGACCCGGGAGGTGAAGGGACATATCGGACCCGGTTCGATCCCCACCACCGTCCATCTTAACAGGGGTTTGTCGTGGTTTCCCTCTGTAGTCTAGGCTAATGCCGGGATGGTTCCCACAATATAGGCCACGACCTCTTCCTTCTCACTATCCTTCCCATTACCCATAAAAACCTTCATCTCATCATCCCATCATCTCATTAATCATTCATCCGACGCCAATAGATCTTGGTCATCATTACAGTGCGTCGTTAAAACCCAATTTGAAAAAAAAAATTGAAAATTGAAGAAAACTGGAAATCATCATTGCAATTTTCAGAAATCATTATTTATTTATTTATTTATTTATTTAATCATTTATAGACTTGATTCTTTTTCTGATTTGACGTAGACATTACTCCATTCTATTCATGTTTGGATACAGAATAGGTAATGCCTACGTCATGACTCATAGTCTCTGGTGGAGAAAAAAAAATATTATTCATTATTATTCATTATTTATTGTTCTTTTTTTTATTTATTTATTACTTTGAATAACGGAAATGAATATTAGTAGGTATTATTCTTTAAAACTTGGTTCAAGAGTTGCCATGTCTTTTAAATTACCGATAAGTAATCAAATTTGTATTTGTTGTTTCAAACTTATCAATATGAAATACATTATTGAAATTGTAATACATCTTAAGAGTCCATTGAAGTCGATTTAGCGGAATATCAGTTTTTTGGTGATAACTTTTGAACGGTATGAGATATCAAAATTCTAATGAGAGAGAAACACAGATAATTATAATAGCTTCAAGGTAATATAAGTTTATTTTTTATTTTTTTATATTGGGTTTTAACAACGCACTGTAATGATGACTGAGATCTATTGGTGTCGGATGAATGATTAATGAGATGATGGGATGATGAGATGAAGGTTTTATGGGTAATGGGAAGGATAGTGGGAAGGAAGCAGTCGTGGCCTATATTGTGGGAACCATCCCGGCATTAGCCTAGACTACAGAGGGAAACCACGAAAAACCCTGTGAAGATGGACGGTGGCAAAGATCGAACCAAGTCCGATATGTCCCTTCACCTCCCGGGTCACACGATGCAAGTGCGCTAACCACTCAGCTACTGTGCCGGTTAATATAAGTTACAACTATTCAAGTCATGTCGCATAACTGTCAAGCGTATACAGCTAAAATCGACACATTTTTTAGCTGTATACGCTCGAAAGTTATGCGGTATGACTTGAATAACTTATATCATCTTGAAGCTATTATAATTATCTGTGTTTCTCGTGTATTAGAATGTTGATATCTCACACCGTTCAAAAGTTATCACCAAAATACTGATATTTCGCTAAATCGACTCCCGTGGGCTCGCCATATAAAAATGAATGACCGAGTGTTCTGTGTCCGCAGTGCTTCATGAACTCGGTGATCCAGTGTCTGAGCAACACCAAGCCGCTGCTCGAGTACCTGATCGCCGACACCTATCTCAACGACATGAACAATAACTCGGGCATGAAGGGCAAGCTCATCTCCGGTAAGCTCCACACCGCACTTGGAAAACTGAACTTGTAAACTAGATCAAACGAGTTGAAGCAATGGTGAATGATGAAAAATGAAAAATAGAAATGTATAAAAAAAAAATGAAAATGAATGGAAAATTGAATAAAAAAGAATGGAAAATGAGATAGGCCTATAAAAAAATATAGAATGGAAAAAAAATGTAATGAAAGGATGAAAAATGAAAAATAGAAATCTATAAAAAAAAATGAAAATGAATGGAAAATTGAATGAAAAAGAATGGAAAATGAGATAGGTCTATAAAAATATAGAATGGAAAAAAATGTAATGAAAGGATGAAAAATTGAGTGGGCCTATATAAAAAATTGAGTATAACAACGAATAGCAATGAAAAAAAAATTGTTTGGAAAGATCGTTTAACCCCTCAGGCCGGTTCGACGTACGGCATACGTCAAGTCGAAACTTGCCGTGGAGCGGTTCGACGTGACATATACGTCCAGTGCAGCTGTTTCGAGAAACGTTACTACTAACACCATCTTTGTGACAATCTTCGTACTATTTACGTCATATATCGAAGTAATGGTTAGGCAAACTCTCCGAGTTTCGAGCATTTTTTTTGACTAAGGGAAACCACTTGAAAAAATAGAAACAACTGGCGCTGTCAATTTGTATGCGCATGTAGGTATCATTCAAGATGGCAGATCGCAAAGTTAGTAAAAGACTTTCGTCCTCTGATATTGCCGATTTAATCGGTGATTCTGAAGATGAAGATGATCCCAGATTGAATTCAGGTAGCGAATTATCGGAATCAGATGATGATATAGATTATTTAGATGAAAGTGGCAAAGAAGTGGACGAAAATAACAATGACAGCGATGACCCAGTAGCTACAGGCCTAGGCCTAGCCTTACCGGTACCTATTGTTTTACCAAATGAAAAAGGCGAGATAGATAAAGCTTCAATGGATAATATATCAAATTCTTGTTGGTATACCTTTGATACGTCATGAGAAATGGTTGGATTAATATAAGAGAATTTACTAAAACTTGAAAAATTCTGTAAATTAAGTACCGCTTTGAGGATGTATTTCGAGAAATCAAGTACCGGCTTGAGGGGTTAAAAAAACTGTTGAAATAATAAATGTTGTATTTTGGTAATTTTCAGTTTGGTTCAAGGACATCAAAACCTCTATGGCTGGATTTCAACGAATTATTACGCTATTTATTTCCCTTATTTTAGAGGAAACTAGAAATCATCTTCTCAATTTCAGAAATTATAATTCATTCACACGTCCTACAGCGTGGCTAGCCCCGTGGATTTCACGGCTCAGATCTACCACCAGCAGCTTACCTCGAACTTTCAATAACCGTGTCTAGTTTCCAGCGTTCAGCGAGATGGTTCACGAGCTATAGACGGGCAGTGGCAGCGTAGCCAGCCCCATGATGTTCAAGGCTCAGGTCAACGCCCAGCAGCTTACCTTGAACCTTCACTGATAACCGCAGCTTACCTTGAACCTTGACTGATAAAGTTCTGTGTCTTGTTTCCAGCGTTCAGCAAGGTGGTTCACGAGTGGTGGACGGGCTGCGTAGCTAGCCTCATAGCATTCAAGGCCCAGATGTACGACCAGCAGCTTACCTCGAGCGTTTACTAATAACCATGTCTTGTTTCCAGCGTTCAGCGAGATGGTTCACGAGCTATTGTCAGGCAGCGGCAGCGTAGCTAGCCCCGCAGCGTTTGAGGTTAAGATCTACGCCCAGCAGCTTACCTCGAGCGTTTACTAATAACCGTGTCTTGTTTCCAGCGTTCAGCGAGATGGTTCACGAGCTATGGTCAGGCAGCGGCAGCGTAGCTAGCCCCGCAGCGTTTGAGGTCAAGATCTACGCCCAGCAGCTTACCTCGAGCGTTTACTAATAACCGTGTCTTGTTTCCAGCGTTCAGCGAGATGGTTCACGAGCTATGGTCAGGCAGCGGCAGCGTAGCTAGTCCCGTGGCGTTCAAGGCTCAGATCAGCAAGTACGCCCCACGCTTCATGGGCTACGCGCAGCAGGACGCGCAAGAGTTCCTCCGGTTCCTGCTAGAGGGTGTGCACGAAGACGTCAACCGGGTCAAGAACAAGCCGCGTCACTTGTCCGACGCGCCCGAGACCAACGCCAGGTACGACTTGACGCGGCATCGAGACCCATTTCTAAATGCAACTTTAATATTCACAGGTGTGCGAATCCATTTTTTTTTATTTCGAACCGAATCCGAACCGAATCTACATTGAAATTACCGAATTTGATACCGAATCCGAATCTTTCGAATATGCATTGTGAAGCGTAATAATGGGACAAACGCCACTGCAGGAATTAAAAATCTTATCTCAGCATTCTCCTAATTACCCCTGCATGAAACATTGTATTTAATCCCAACTTGCTATTGGTTCATGTAGTTAGCCAACGAGAGCAAGCAAAACTTTCAAACTGGAGAATGCAATGTTGCCACGTTTTTGGTGCCAAGATTTGAAATTTTCAAATCTTCTATGTTGGTCGTGTCCAACATGTTTCATTTCATTTCATTTCATTTATTTAATTTGCAATTTGTGAATACATATACGGGTGGCAAATGTCATTCAACACATTGATAATACAAACCACTAACTTGAGGGAGAACAAAAAAAAAAAAAAAAAAAAAAAACATACATTTGAAAAGAAAAAAAAAGAGTCAATATATCATGGCTCATTCCATTCCTCAATGGTTCTATTAACAAAAGAATACTTCCCAACGTCCTTCCTTGCTACTCTCGCTCTTATTTTCGACACACGGTCCCCTCTCGCTCGTAATTGAGAATCCAACAATCTTGTTTCAATTTCGCTCCAAGCTTCTTGTCCCGAATACGCTCTCAACAAATTCCTCAGTCTCAGCTTCTTCCTTCTCTCCTGTAATGTCTCCCACCCGAGTTCTTCAATTATTTTAGTGACACTTTCTGGTATTCTTTCCAATTTTAATCTCAAAATGTTGGTTGATTTGATATGGAATGCCCCACATACTAGGATATTTCAGTGCTGGGATATTTCATATGCACGCAGCGAAAGCGTTGAAGAAGTTCATTGTTGTGAAATGTCATTGTGAAATGATAATTTTTTTTTTCTTTTTGATTATATATTTCTTTATTCAGCAAAATAACAAGTACATATAGTTCACAAAAACCTCCACAAAGCCTGTTATACAGGCTCAACTGTGCTTATAATAATAATAATAATAATAATAATAATAGTAGTTGTTTATTATTATCATCATTCATTTACATAAAACATTAGGTTCACTTGTCCACAAAGCCCAGCACAAGGCTTATCTGTGGATTATACCGAGAATAATAAAACGAAGAAAGAAAACACTACATTTGTATATGAAAAATAACATTGCGCTTAATTAAATTAGAAAGATAGAATAATGGGGAAAAAAATAGGATAATGGTGGATACGAATAATACACATTAAGTGACAAAAAAATCAATTTGCAGAGTAAAATAATTACAGAGTACCACTCAAGGAGTCTAAAAGCCAGTACTCAATTTCTTTTTTGACAGAACATAAGTTTTGAAGTTTCAATAGATGTTGAGGAACAGAATTAAAAATGAATGGAATGGCGTACATCAACCGCCTTTTACCATGCTTATTATTATAGCGGGGAATTACATGGCTAATTAAGTTATTTGATCTGGTGTTTGAGGTGTTTGTATAGAGAATTTTGAAATCATCTGAAAAATAGAACTTAGTTATAAATTTAGACAAGAATAGACTTTGTACAGGCAGTAGCATAGAATGTTGATACAGAGATTCAATTCTATTATTCAATCTCAATTTTAAATCAATTGGTGCAATAGAAATGATCATATTATTTTGAAGTGAAGCTATTTAATTCAAATAGTTGGATGAAGCATTGCCCCATGCAAGTAAGCCGTACGAAATCAGAGACTCAGCCATAGCAGTATAATTAAACGATTTACATGAGATGGTAAAACAAATTTTAGATTAAATAATTGAAGAGCACAAGCCCTTAATCTTTTACACAAGCTGTCAATATGATCCTTCCAAGTGAAATATTTATCAATGGTGATACACCCAAATATACGTGACTGTCCACAACATTTATTTTATCAGTACAAGAATTACACCTCAGCTCACTTAGTCCTATTGAATTGTGAAGACAGCTATAACTATGATAAATGATATCAACAGATTCAAGTCTGAAGTCATTGAATGGGGAACAAATGTGGATAATTTTAGTTTTGCTAGAATCTATCACCAAGTTATGGTCGTGAGTCCATTTTAAAATATTATTGAAATCTGCTTGCATATTGCACTCTGCAATCTTCAAATTTTTATGAACTGACAATAAGACAGTGTCATCGGCATACAAAAAAACCTTACAATTCACAAGACAATTTACCATATCATTGACATAAATTAAATAAAGAATTGGTCCCAAAATTGAGCCTTGTGGCACGCCACTTTCACAAGTTTTAATATCACTGAATTCATTGTTAACCTTTACTAAAAAAGTTCTATTCGTTAAATAACTCTTGAACCAATCCAACATAGGGCCTCTAACACCAACATTATCAAGTGCTTTTAATAATTTACTGTGGGAAAGAGTATCAAAAGCTTTTGAGAAATCAAGAAACATAGAAATAATGTGCATATCATCATTCAGTTTACAGTTGACGTAATCCGAAAATTCAACAAGGAGGTCAGAAGTGCTTTTTCCTCTTTGGAAGCCAAATTGGAATTTGCTAATGATATTATATTTTCTTAGATAATTAGTTAAGGTTATTGCAACACACCGCTCCATTATTTTATCAATTATTGGCAACAATGCTATTGGTCTATAATTTGAGTATAATAAATGATCACCTTTTTTATAAACAGGACGATTTACCGCAATTTTCAATTTATCTGGCACAACACCATGTTCAAAGGATAAATTTATAAATTTAGATAGGGCTAATAACATCACTTAAAACCCTCAAATCACGAATTCTTATCAGATCGAAACCGGCTTGTTTATTCACGTCTAATTGTTCAATTATAGATTTTATGAGGCTAGTAGAAACCGAAGGCATAAACATAGACTGCACTTGATTATTTTGTGTGACTACACGAGACGTCATAATGTCACAGTTATGCATTATAGATTTAACATCATTAACAAAAGAGGTAGCAAAGTTTGCAACAATCGTATCACTTGGAACTGTTTTTCCAATGTATTTGGATATAACGTCATCGACAGAATCTTTTTTCTTTCTACCTAAAACGTAATTAATATTTTGCCATGTTTGTTTAATATTACCTTTCGATTTATTGAACAAATCTTTGTAATACTTTGCCTTAGCACCCACTATCAATTTATTGATTTTATTTCGAAATTTTTTATAATCATTCCTCAGTGTTATTTTGCATTCATTTGTACAGTCTTTCCATTTCCTAAACAATTGATCCCTCTCTTTTAAAGCTTTTCGGATATCATCAGTAATCCAATTTTTTCGTGTTCGAGTTTTTGGTGAATTAAAGGAGGATAGGTAATAAGATTTGTTATAACATTCATTGAATGTTGGTAATATAGCATTGTACATCACCTCACAATCCGTAAACGTTAATAAATGATTCCAATCACAATTTTGAAAATGTTGTCTCAAAGTTATTTCGTGGATAATCTTATGAGATACCACTGGATAGATTGATTCATTTGGTATTAGATTATTTGATAAACAGATGTCAACCAATACCATATAATGGTCAGAAACTTTCGTAGTGAAAACTGCAGATTTGATAAAATTAGAATTTGATCTCACAAATATATGATCGATACAGGATGAATTTAATTTATCCAGTCTTGACTCTTCTCTGGTAATATCATTTATACACTTCACAAATCCATTTCCCGCTAACATGTTTTCGTATTGAATAACTAAATAATCATCTGTTTGTAATAAATCCAAGTTAACATCACCAACAATTACAATATTTCTCTCATTGCGGTTGTTTACATAAGATTCCACTTCTTCTAAAAATTTAGGTTTACTTAAATTAGGCGGTCTATATATCGATAAGATTGAAATTGTAGTCCCATCACTCAGAGTAAAAAAACCATTCAAACTTTCGAAATGATCGAACACCAATGGTACTTCTGAAAACCTGATGGTATTTTTTACGTACAGTAATAACCCTCCACCTGATCTACCTATCCTTATATTGAAAAAAGAATTATAGCCATCAAAGGAGTACATTTCCACATTTCCCAACACTGAAACCTCAGTTAGCAACAATACATCAAAAATGCCTACATAATCAGACAGAATAACATTCAACTCGTTCCAATGCTTACGTAAAGATCGAATATTTAGATGTAGAAAAGTCAAACCATTAACGTACTTGAACCACAAATGTAGGTCATCTATGACGGATTTAGCACAACAGTCAGAATATTCAATGTCAATGACAGGCAATGTAAACATACACAGACGTTAATGAGCAGGCTATTATATAAGTTTTCCAATGTCACTGACCGAGAATATTTTTATTATTGCACGAGCGTTATCGTCTTTCTTCACGAATATTTTACCTTTTTTGGTCCAAACGTATTTATAACCTGAAGTTTTGGCTTGCTCCTTCGTTTTCCACAAAAGTTCCTTATTCAGAGCAGTCAAATTTTCGTTTATATAAATCCGTTGTTCAGAAGATCCACCAGTAATATCGCTACTCTTGATCAAGATACGCTTTTTTTCAAGGAATAATTCTCGTTTCTTTTCAGTTGTAAACTGAACAATTATTTTTGGAGCACGATGTGCGTTACGAGTCGGCAAACGGCAGGTGTCAGCTGAATGTCAAGTTTATTGGCCACTTTTAGAATGAGCTCTTCTACTTTCTCGCCAACGCGCACTTCAATGTTATCCAATTCCAGATTCCTGTTCCTACCGTATTGATCCAAGTTATTAACTTGCAGAATCAAGGAATCCTTCTCGTCACACTTCTTACTGAGACTCAAAACGGAAGCCTTAAGATCATCGAAATCATGAGCAAAATCTTCTTTGAATATTTTAAAATCATTCGCAAATAATTGAAAATTGTCTTGCATTTCTCTCTTCGAATCAAGAATGCATTGTGTGGGATCCGCATTGACAAAATCAAACTTCTGTGACCCTTCGAGCGTGGGCGTATTTTTATTACCCTTGTTCTTCTTCTTTTCTCTACAAAATAGGCATTCCCACGATTGTTTAGCTTCGTAAGATTTACTCACATATGTGTTCATAGAGAGTCCAGAGCAGCCATAATGCAGAGTCCTATTGCAAAGGTAACATGTAACGAAGTCACCATCCGTCGGTGACTCTGATGCACATTTACTACACGACATAATAATTCCCAACGACCAAATAGCTATAACCAATCAAAACAGAGAGTCGAAAACACGACTGCTCGGTGAGAGAGCTGAGAGTGAACTAGGAATAATAATAATAATAATAATAATAATAATAATATTTTTCATTACCAGAAGAGAGAATAGGAGACAGAAGGAGAGAATACCAAGAGCAATGTTTGAGATAACAGAAAACAATGGAGCTAAGAGAAGAGTTGGAAGATCAAGAGAAAGGTGGCAGGAGGGAGTCAAATTCGGGGTAGTCAACCGAGGAGAATAATGGGAAGAAGTGGAAGACGAAAGATGGTGGGAGAATAGAGAACGATGGAGGGAACTCGTAGGAAGAGAAAAAGAAATAGAGGATAGCCCTAGCAGTAGTGAAGAAGAGGAGGAAGAAGTCGGAACTGGCAGGAACCGATTGATATGAGAAGTCTGCCCTAGAAAAACTGGTGGAAACACCCCCTGGTCCAATTTAATTGGTTATCTGGGTTTGAGATATATATATATTACCCAAAGACTGTACAGTTGCAGAATGGTAATCCTCATCGTCGTTGTTAACATTATTGTTAATATGGTTGTTGTCATTGTTGTTCTGTCCCTGTCATTGTTGACGTCATTGTTAACATTGTTGTTAATATGGTTGTTGTCATTGTTGTTCTGTCCCCGTCATTGTTGACGTCATTGTTAATTTCGTTGTTGACATCGTTGTTAATATCGTTGTTGACGTCATTGTTAATTTCGTTGTTGACGTCGTTGTTAATATCGTTGTTGACGTCGTTGTTAATATCGTTGTTGACGTCATTGTTAATATCGTTGTTGACGTCATTGTTAATTTCGTTGTTAATATCGTTGTTGACGTCATTGTTAATTTCGTTGTTGACGTCGTTGTTAATATCGTTGTTGACGTCGTTGTTAATATCGTTGTTGACGTCATTGTTAATGTCGTTGTTGACGTCATTGTTAATTTCGTTGTTGACGTCATTGTTAATTTCGTTGTTGACGTCGTTGTTAATATCGTTGTTGACGTCATTGTTAATTTCGTTGTTGACATCGTTGTTAATATCGTTGTTGACGTCATTGTTAATTTCGTTGTTGACGTCGTTAATATCGTTGTTGACGTCATTGTTAATTTCGTTGTTGACGTCATTGTTAATTTCGTTGTTGACGTCGTTGTTAATATCGTTGTTGACGTCATTGTTAATTTCGTTGTTGACGTCGTTGTTAATATCGTTGTTGATGTCATTGTTAATGTCGTTGTTGACGTCGTTGTTAATATTGTTGTTGACATCGTTGTTAATGTCGTTGTTATTATCGTTGTTGACATCGTTGTTAATATCGTTGTTGACGTCATTGTTAATTTCGTTGTTGACATCGTTGTTAATATCGTTGTTGACGTCATTGTTAATTTCGTTGTTGACGTCGTTGTTAATATCGTTGTTGACGTCATTGTTAATGTCGTTGTTATTATCATTGTTGACATCGTTGTTGACGTCATTGTTAATGTCGTTGTTATTATCGTTGTTGACATCGTTGTTCTGTTCCCGCCCGTCAGTCCGGACCAGAAGGCCGTGGAGCAGTGGAAGCGCTACCTGCGCCAGGACGACAGCAAGATCGTCGACCTGTTTGTCGGACAGCTCCGTTCCACGCTCCGCTGCTCCGTCTGCGGTCACTGCTCCGTGACGTTCGACCCGTTCTGGGACCTCCAGCTGCCGATACCCACCCGTACGGGACAGCTGAGACTGCAGCAGTGCCTCGACCACTTCACCACCGAGGAGGTGCTCGACGGCAACGAGAAGGCGGTGAGTTGGGGGTTGAGAGGGCGGCGGTTGTGAGGCGGTGAGTTGGGGGTTGAGAGGGCGGTGGTGAGGCGGCGAAGGGGGTTGAGAGGGCGGCGGTTGTGAGGCGGTGAGTTGGGGGTTGAGAGGGCGGTGGTGAGGCGGCGAAGGGGGTTGAGAGGGCGGCGGTTGTGAGGCGGTGAGTTGGGGGTTGAGAGGGCGGTGGTGAGGCAATGAAGGGGGTGGAGAGGGCGGTGGTGAGGCGGTGAGGCGGTGAGTTGGGGGTTGAGAGGGCAGTGGTGAGGCGGTGAGTTGGGGGTGGAGAGGGCGGTGGTGAGGCGGTGAGTTGGGGGTCGAGAGGGCGGTGGTGAGGCGGCGAAGGGGGTTGAGAGGGCGGCGGTTGTGAGGCGGTGAGTTGGGGGTCGAGAGGGCGGTGGTGAGGCGGCGAAGGGGGTTGAGAGGGCGGCGGTTGTGAGGCGGTGAGTTGGGGGTTGAGAGGGCGGTGGTGAGGCAATGAAGGGGGTGGAGAGGGCGGTGGTGAGGCGGTGAGGTGGTGAGTTGGGGGTTGAGAGGGCAGTGGTGAGGCGGTGAGTTGGGGGTGGAGAGGGCGGTGGTGAGGCGGTGAGTTGGGGGTGGAGAGGGCGGTGGTGAGGCGGTGAGTTGGGGGTTTAGAGGGTGGTGGTGAGGCGGTGAAGGGGGTGGAGAGGCACGATGTAGTGATACCAACCTATTTCATCATAATATAGAGAAGGTGACCCAACTCGGTTCTTCAGAGTGAAATATTTCTGGGGCCACTTCCCGAGTCCAGGGTCCCGATTGCCTGTAGCGCCTCATCTCTATGTTTTTCAGGCGATCAGACTGAAGAAGTGTATTAATGTCAGGAACTTATTAATGAAACTTGGTGTGTATAGGTAAAAAGCCTGAGGCTGAATATATTAATTAAAGAAAGAACAGCATCTTAGCAAGATTTATGAGTAGAGAGACATTGCTACACTATAGTGGAGAGCCCGTAGATAGAACACATGGAGATGAAAGTTACGCAAGGTTTTGACGTTTCGGCTATTGCCTTGGTCACAGTAGAGTAGAGAGACATTGCTACACTATAGTGGAGAGCCCGTAGATAGAACACATGGAGATGAAAGTTACGCAAGGTTTCGACGTTTCGGCTATTGCCTTGGTCACAGTAGAGTAGAGAGACATTGCTACACTATAGTGGAGAGCCCGTAGATAGAACACATGGAGATGAAAGTTACATGAGGTTTCGACGTTTCGGCTATTGCCTTGGTCACAGTAGAGTAGAGAGACATTGCTACACTATAGTGGAGAGCCCGTAGATAGAACACATGGAGATGAAAGTTACACGAGGTTTCGACGTTTCGGCTATTGCCTTGGTCACAGTAGAGTAGAGAGACATTGCTACACTATAGTGGAGAGCCCGTAGATAGAACACATGGAGATGAAAGTTACGCAAGGTTTCGACGTTTCGGCTATTGCCTTGGTCACAGTAGAGTAGAGAGACATTGCTACACTATAGTGGAGAGCCCGTAGATAGAACACATGGAGATGAAAGTTACGCAAGGTTTTGACGTTTCGGCTATTGCCTTGGTCACAGTAGAGTAGAGAGACATTGCTACACTATAGTGGAGAGCCCGTAGATAGAACACATGGAGATGAAAGTTACGCAAGGTTTCGACGTTTCGGCTATTGCCTTGGTCACAGTAGAGTAGAGAGACATTGCTACACTATAGTGGAGAGCCCGTAGATAGAACACATGGAGATGAAAGTTACACGAGGTTTCGACGTTTCGGCTATTGCCTTGGTCACAGTAGAGTAGAGAGACATTGCTACACTATAGTGGAGAGCCCGTAGATAGAACACATGGAGATGAAAGTTACACGAGGTTTCGTCGTTTCGGCTATTGCCTTGGTCACAGTAGAGTAGAGAGACATTGCTACACTATAGTGGAGAGCCCGTAGATAGAACACATGGAGATGAAAGTTACGCAAGGTTTCGACGTTTCGGCTATTGCCTTGGTCACAGTAGAGTAGAGAGTGATGAACTGATGAGGGCTGCTTGTTCAGGTGGGTGGGTGTAAATGGGGGGAGGGGGAAAGGGAGAAAACAGTGAATATAAAATGAAGTGAGGGGGGGGGTCATATAGGTTGGATGTGTGGGAGGGGGCTAAAAGAAGCTGTGCAGTGTAGTAGAAAAGTTGAAAGGGTGAGATGAAAGGCAGAAGAAGCAGGGATGAGTTACCCAAGGTTGAGACCTGGGGCAAAGCGAGAGTTAGTTATCCATTGGTGAGCAAGCTCCCAGCGTCTTAACTCTGAGAGTTGGCACGAAGATGGGAGGAAACGGATTATGCGGGTTGTGAAGCAGGCATTAAAGTCTCGTCTTATTATTATTAATGAAACTATTTAGCAGGTGGAGCTTATAGGTTGGATCAAAAAATACAACTTATAAATGTAATAAATGCATAAACGAGAAACTTATAACAGAAGTTCTGCTGTATTGCTTTTATATTTCTTATATATTTCTCATATTTCTTTTCATATTTCTTTTTTTTTTCATTCATATCTAATTGCCACTCAATTAATCAATTATATTTTAATCGCCTTACATAAATCAATCTATGAAATCTAGAACTAAATAATATACAGATTGTGTTATTCTTTTTCTCTCCCACAGTCAAGTCTCCCTTGGAGACTTGACTGTGGATTTTATTAGACTGTTCAGTGTTTTTTTTTTAATAACATCGAAACTTGATACAAAATCATTGTTCCCCAATCAAGGCTATGGATGGAAGAAAGGATTGTTTGGACCGGGCACCACAAGGGCGATCTTACCACCCCATTTCAATTATTTAAAACCAATGAACTTCAACACCAGAACTGCGCTGTTGGTAACCATAATTTTCCGACGCAGATAACAGTCTTTCAGTTTCCGAAAGTCCGGAACACATTATAAACGAGTGTTTATAAAGGTTATTTTGTATGTAAAATATTGATATTTTCCATTTTAGATTTCCATACTTCTAAGCTCATCTCACGACGCATTTTCTCCGTTTTCCTAGTTGTAATAAAATGTTATTGTGTTTTCAGTATTGCGCGCAGTGCGAGAAAAACCAAAAGAGCACGAAGAGCTTCACCATACAGAAGTTTCCCAAGATACTAGTACTTCGTATCCTTTCACTACTTTCACTACTTTCACTACTTTCACTACTACACATGTTCACTACTACATACGTTCACTACTACATACGTTCACTACTACGTACGTTCACTACTACGTACGTTCACTACTACGTACGTTCACTACTACGTACGTTCACTACTACGTACGTTCACTACTACATACGTTCACTAGTACATACGTTCACTACTACATACGTTAACTACTACATGCGTTCACTACTACATACGTTCACTACTACATACGTTCACTACTACGTACGTTCACTACTACGTACGTTCACTACTACATACGTTCACTACTACATACGTTCACTACTACATACGTTCACTACTACATACGTTCTCTACTACATACGTTCAGTACTACATACGTTCAGTACTACGTACGTTCACTACTACGTACGTTCACTACTACGTACGTTCACTACTACGTACGTTCACTACTACGTACGTTCACTACTACGTACGTTCACTACTACGTACGTTCACTACTACGTACGTTCACTACTACATGCGTTCACTACTACATGCAATCACTACTACATACGTTGTATGTTCTCATGCCTATTGTATGTTATCTAGTACCGTTGTTAGGCTACAGAACGTTGTTGCGCTAGAAAACACAATGTTTCAAAATAATAGATGCACCAAAGTGCTACTTTTCAAATTCTAAATGCTACGAAAAGAAAAAATAGAAGCTATATTTACATGTCTCTACCCCTATAAGTGTGGGATGGAGTCTTTGGTATCGCTCATCTAATAATACAGTCGAGCCCACATATAACGAACTCGGTTTTAACGAAATTTCGGTTTTTACGAATTAATTACCATTCCCCTTCAAATCTCCTATCCTTACAATGTTAAATAAAGACCTATAACGAAGTGATTTATATTTCAAAATTCGGTTATTACGAATTTTTTGTCACTTTACAGCATATTTTGCTCATTATTTTCAGCTATTTCCAACAAAATATTCGAAAATCGGAGCATTTTGCGTGAATTTATTTTCAGATTACATTTATTTTGAACAGACTGTAGGCTACATCGTAGCAGCTGGTGACACGTACAGCACGTGGTCATAACTCTTGCTACACCCCCCTCCCTCCCCGTCCCACGCACAGTGGAACGGCCCATACCCAAACATTCGCTCAACGCGCGCTACATAATAACGTGATGGTGACATCTTCAGTGACTTTGTTTATCTATTTTTTGTTTACATTCCTTCATTTCCATTGGTGATAGTGTCCTGTAACCTAGGAAATAAAACACGAGAAGTGGGAAGTGGTGGTGTCATGTGATGGCAGATGATGAGTTCTTTATGAAAGGACATTGTTGTTTTCTATTACTTTCTACAAACATACCAAGTGGTGATACGATGCGATGATAATATGTCACCTAATACAGTACTATACTAGGGCCTAAGTCGTAAATGAGGCCTATCTTTATAAATCTCTAAAATTCAAGTGCTGTTATGAAAAAGAGCAATAAATCTCTATAACGAAATTCTGTTTTTACGAACAGATTTTCATTCCCCTTGAAATTTGTTATATGCGGGCTCAACTGTAGAATCTGTATAATATGATGACAGTAATTGGATGAGCAAATGCAAAAACTTCCATCCGTCTCTTATGGAGCTTTTCTAACTAATCCAATTTGGAACTGTATAGTTTTTGGAATGAATCAGTTTGATCAATTTTGAGAAATACCATCTCAAAGTAATCTCAAACGGTAACGAATATTCTGTTGAAACTTGGCGTACACAAGTGTCCTTATCTAATTCGATACTGTATAGTTTTCAGGTTGAACCACTTCTGAGGAAACTCATTTCAAAGTTTTCAAAAATCCCATAAGAATAACCCCCGAAAAAAAAATCGGGAAAAATATTCTCTTGAGAGAATTCAAATTCTCGGGAATTTCAATATAATAATGATACACATCATTCCGAACTTTCAAAATGAAATCAGCTGTTTGATGTAAAAAATATGATGTAATCTTTTTAAATCACTCGAAGCTATTGAGATGCCAATTGAATCCAAGCAACAAGTGTAACCAGTTAATTGGAAACGATTAAAACCTTCTTTGATATATTATATCTGTATCAATCAGGAAATAGGAGGGCAGCGACGTAATTGTTTGGATCTCAAGGTGGATATATAACCAACCCAAAGACATGTTGAGATATTTTTTTTTTCATATTGGGTTTTAACGACGCACTGTAATGATTACTAAGATCTATTGGCGTCGGATGAATGATTAATGAGATGATGGGATGATGAGATGAAGGTTTTTATGGTTAGTGGGAAGGATAGTGGGAAGGAAGCGGTCGTGGCCTATATTGTGGGAACCATCCCGGCATTAGACTAGACTACAGAGGGAAACCACGAAAAACCCTTGTAAAGATGGACGGTAGCAGGGATCGAACCGGGTCCGATGTGCCCCTTCACCTCCCGGGTCACACGAAGCAAGTGAGCTAACCACTCAGCTACTGTGCCGGTGATATGTTGATATGTTCTAGCTCATTCATTAACGTGGAAACAAATAACACGTTTTCCTAGTTGATAAAAAGTATCAGTCTAGAGAAAAAAAATACCAAATTTTGAAAAATAGCTCTTATCGATGTCACCTTAACCGCACTCTCAGAACTGAACCGCTTCTCTCCGACGGACCGTTACCGTCGCAAGCTGAGCGTGACCGTCGACTTCCCGCTCGACCACCTCGACCTTTCAAACTACTCGGCCGTGCGCGGCAGCCCCGACAACTCGTACAGCCTCTACGGCGTGTCGAACCACTCGGGGTCGCCGTCGTTTGGCCACTACACGGCGTATTGCAAGCACCCGCACTCGGGACAGTGGCACGAATACAACGACTCGAGGTAAGCTGGTGGGCGGGGAAAACTGGACGCTCAGTCCTCGGACTCAAACTTTCGTCCTTCACATTTATCGGGAAACGGTGGCTTTGTGCCAAGTTTTCGATGTTATGAAAAAATCATTTTTCAAACCTAGTTGCTTATTTGTGATTGAAATTAGAGGTGTGCGAGCACTCAAATTTTCGAGTTTGAGTTTCGAGTTCGTGTTCAATTTCGAGTTCAAATTCAGCTGAACTCGAAAATCCCGAGCTCAATTTTTTTTTTTCATCTCAATTTTTCCGCACTTGTACTGTCTCAAGTATAAAACGTGGTCATTTTTTTCAATTTTAGGAGGGCCCAGAGATTGCTACTGATCTGTGAATCTCAGCCAAGCGATTTTTTCTAAGCTCAAACTCAAAACTTGATCTTGAACTTGACTCAAACTCAAATTCCCACTCGCACACGCCTAATTGAAATGAATGTTATTATTCATCAAATTTGGTTGAAATTGAATATTATTTCTTTCTATACTTTCAATTATTCTTAGTCGTCTGTTAGATAGTCGAGGCACTACTTTGTCAACCGGATCCATCGTCCAATATTCATCTCCCGTATTCTTCAACTGAACGCTAAATAACATTGATATCGGCAAATAACTTATTTCACGTATCGAGTACAACAATATATCAACACAATGAAACCATTTGTTTGTGCTATAAATGTTATGAAAGACTATTTAGACACAAGTATCTGTGCGATATGACAGGGGAAGAAACCCGGCCTGGGAGGTAGGCTAGTGATTTCGTAACCCAGCTGTCGAGTGGTTAATCTTACCGCCGAGGCAATCTCTCCGCTTTCCGCTCGTTTCTAATCCCCGTTGTACGTTTTGCAGAGTGTCTTCGATATCCACCCGGTCCATCGTCTCCAGCGAGGCGTACCTCCTCTTCTACGAGCTGTCCGGCAGCCGCGGCTCGCACCTCTAATCTCGGCCGCCACATAACCTCACTTCACCGTCAAACCTAACCTCACTTTATATTCAATCAACACACTCACACACTCTCGGATACATTGACGGATTATGTTATAACTAAACACCAATTCAGAATACCAACCTTAGGCAAGTTAATCAAATGTATGATAATTATTTATTAAGGCTTGTAATATGAAGTTCAAAATCTTTAATAGACACAATTGTATAGTATTTTTAAAAGTGTGTTTTTGGAAATAATATTGTGCTACGCTTTGTGTTTATTCACAGTTTTGTTTTTTAATGTTTTCACGCGGTGAGTTCGATCGGCGGCGTCGAAACGTCGCGACGTTTTTTTTTTTCGATTGTGGCCGGCTATTTATTCACGCCGTCGTGGCAGCTTTGTTTTCGGGGTATTTGGAAATTCGAGTCGTTACGGATTCGCATCGTGGTTCTGATGCTAGTCGGCGTTTTTCCACCGTGATTTGTCGGTCGTCGATGGATCTGAGATGTTTATCGTTGTTTATATTTTCGTTCAATAAAATTTGACGGTTTGTTATTGTGACGACATTAAAATTAAATTACAGTGAATTGCGTTGAAAAACCATGTGATAAAATTTGTTCATTTTCTTCTTTTTATATAATAAACTATATATATATATATATATATATATATATATATATATATATATATATATATATATATATATATATATATATAAATATATAAATATATATATATATATATATATATATATATGTATATATATATATATATATATATATATATATATATATATATATATATATATATATATATATATATATATATATATATATATATATATATATATATATATATATATATATATATATATATATATATATATATATATATATATATATATATATATATATATATATATATATATATATATATATATATATATATATATATATATATATATATATATATATATATATATATATATATATATATATATATATATATATATATATATATATATATATATATATATATATATATATATATATATATATATATATATATATATATATATATATATATATATATATATATATATATATATATATATATATATATATATATATATATATATATATATATATATATATATATATATATATATATATATATATATATATATATATATATATATATATATATATATATATATATATATATATATATATATATATATATATATATATATATATATATATATATATATATATATATATATATATATATATATATATATATATATATATATATATATATATATATATATATATATATATATATATATATATATATTATATATATATATATATATATATATATATATATATATATATATATATATATATATATATATATTATATATATATATATATATATATATATATATATATATATAATATATATATATATATATATATATATATATATATATATATAATATATATATATATATATATATATATATATATATATATATATATATAATATATATATATATATATATATATATATATATATATATATATATATATATATATATATATATATATCTATATATATATATATCTATATATATATATATAAATATATATATATAAATATATATATATATATATAAATATATATATATATATATATATATATATATATATATATATATATATATATATATATTTTATATATATATATATATATATATATATATATATATATATATATATATATATATTATATATATATATATATATATATATATATATATATATTATATATATATATATATATATATATATATATATATATATATATATATATATATATATATATATATATATATACATATATATATATATATATATATATATATATATATATATATATATATATATATATATATATATATTATATATATATATATATATATATATATATATATATATATATATATATATATAATATATATATATATATATATATATATATATATATATATAGACCTATATTAGTCATTTAGATGGATACATTTGTCGACTAACGTTTGTTTGCGTTGC
>OZ023339.1:10735268-10764536 GCA_964007535.1 Brachyptera risi | reverse complement strand
CTGATGGAGCTGAGATCATAGCAACATGCCCAGTTAACTTGTGCCTAGAGGCCCAGCAGTGCAAGACCCTCAGCGTGAGCATTCAACTTGAAATAATGTCCCAGGCCTATAGCTACAAGAGACTCACGACTTTGCTCTATCCCTGTTCACTGATGGAGCTGAGACCATAGCAACATGCCCAGTTAACTTGTGCCTAGAGGCCCAGCAGTGCAAGACCCTCAGCGTGAGCATTCAACTTGAAATAATGTCCCAGGCCTATAGCTACAAGAGACTCACGACTTTGCTCTATCCCTGTTCACTGATGGAGCTGAGACCATAGCAACATGCCCAGTTAACTTGGGCCTAAAGGCCCAGCAGTGCAAGACCCTCAGCGTGAGCATTCAACTTGAAACAATGTCCCAGGCCTATAGCTACAAGAGACTCACGACTTTGCTCTATCCCTGTTCACTGATGGAGCTGAGACCATAGCAACATGCCCAGTTAACTTGGGCCTAGAGGCCCAGCAGTGCAAGACCCTCAGCGTGAGCATTCAACTTGAAATAATGTCCCAGGCCTATAGCTACAAGAGACTCACGACTTTGCTCTATCCCTGTTCACTGATGGAGCTGAGACCATAGCAACATGCCCAGTTAACTTGGGCCTAGAGGCCCAGCAGTGCAAGACCCTCAGCGTGAGCATTCAACTTGAAATAATGTCCCAGGCCTATAGCTACAAGAGACTCACGACTTTGCTCTATCCCTGTTCACTGATGGAGCTGAGACCATAGCTACATGCCCAGTTAACTTGGGCCTAGAGGCCCAGCAGTGCAAGACCCTCAGCGTGAGCATTCAACTTGAAATAATGTCCCAGGCCTATAGCTACAAGAGACTCACGACTTTGCTCTATCCCTGTTCACTGATGGAGCTGAGACCATAGCTACATGCCCAGTTAACTTGTGCCTAGAGGCCCAGCAGTGCAAGACCCTCAGCGTGAGCATTCAACTTGAAATAATGTCCCAGGCCTATAGCTACAAGAGACTCACGACTTTGCTCTATCCCTGTTCACTGATGGAGCTGAGACCATAGCAACATGCCCAGTTAACTTGGGCCTAGAGGCCCAGCAGTGCAAGACCCTCAGCGTGAGCATTCAACTTGAAATAATGTCCCAGGCCTATAGCTACAAGAGACTCACGACTTTGCTCTATCCCTGTTCACTGATGGAGCTGAGACCATAGCTACATGCCCAGTTAACTTGTGCCTAGAGGCCCAGCAGTGCAAGACCCTCAGCGTGAGCATTCAACTTGAAATAATGTCCCAGGCCTATAGCTACAAGAGACTCACGACTTTGCTCTATCCCTGTTCACTGATGGAGCTGAGACCATAGCAACATGCCCAGTTAACTTGTGCCTAGAGGCCCAGCAGTGCAAGACCCTCAGCGTGAGCATTCAACTTGAAATAATGTCCCAGGCCTATAGCTACAAGAGACTCACGACTTTGCTCTATCCCTGTTCACTGATGGAGCTGAGACCATAGCAACATGCCCAGTTAACTTGGGCCTAGAGGCCCAGCAGTGCAAGACCCTCAGCGTGAGCATTCAACTTGAAATAATGTCCCAGGCCTATAGCTACAAGAGACTCACGACTTTGCTCTATCCCTGTTCACTGATGGAGCTGAGACCATAGCTACATGCCCAGTTAACTTGAGCCTAGAGGCCCAGCAGTGCAAGACCCTCAGCGTGAGCATTCAACTTGAAATAATGTCCCAGGCCTATAGCTACAAGAGACTCACGACTTTGCTCTATCCCTGTTCACTGATGGAGCTGAGACCATAGCAACATGCCCAGTTAACTTGGGCCTAGAGGCCCAGCAGTGCAAGACCCTCAGCGTGAGCATTCAACTTGAAATAATGTCCCAGGCCTATAGCTACAAGAGACTCACGACTTTGCTCTATCCCTGTTCACTGATGGAGCTGAGACCATAGCAACATGCCCAGTTAACTTGTGCCTAGAGGCCCAGCAGTGCAAGACCCTCAGCGTGAGCATTCAACTTGAAATAATGTCCCAGGCCTATAGCTACAAGAGAATCACGACTTTGCTCTATCCCTGTTCACTGATGGAGCTGAGACCATAGCAACATGCCCAGTTAACTTGGGCCTAGAGGCCCAGCAGTGCAAGACCCTCAGCGTGAGCATTCAACTTGAAATAATGTCCCAGGCCTATAGCTACAAGAGACTCACGACTTTGCTCTATCCCTGTTCACTGATGGAGCTTAGACCATAGCAACATGCCCAGTTAACTTGGGCCTAGAGGCCCAGCAGTGCAAGACCCTCAGCGTGAGCATTCAACTTGAAATAATGTCCCAGGCCTATAGCTACAAGAGACTCACGACTTTGCTCTATCCCTGTTCACTGATGGAGCTGAGACCATAGCTACATGCCCAGTTAACTTGTGCCTAGAGGCCCAGCAGTGCAAGACCCTCAGCGTGAGCATTCAACTTGAAATAATGTCCCAGGCCTATAGCTACAAGAGACTCACGACTTTGCTCTATCCCTGTTCACTGATGGAGCTGAGACCATAGCAACATGCCCAGTTAACTTGGGCCTAGAGGCCCAGCAGTGCAAGACCCTCAGCGTGAGCATTCAACTTGAAATAATGTCCCAGGCCTATAGCTACAAGAGACTCACGACTTTGCTCTATCCCTGTTCACTGATGGAGCTGAGACCATAGCTACATGCCCAGTTAACTTGTGCCTAGAGGCCCAGCAGTGCAAGACCCTCAGCGTGAGCATTCAACTTGAAATAATGTCCCAGGCCTATAGCTACAAGAGACTCACGACTTTGCTCTATCCCTGTTCACTGATGGAGCTGAGATCATAGCAACATGCCCAGTTAACTTGGGCCTAGAGGCCCAGCAGTGCAAGACCCTCAGCGTGAGCATTCAACTTGAAATAATGTCCCAGGCCTATAGCTACAAGAGACTCACGACTTTGCTCTATCCCTGTTCACTGATGGAGCTGAGACCATAGCAACATGCCCAGTTAACTTGGGCCCAGAGGCCCAGCAGTGCAAGACCCTCAGCGTGAGCATTCAACTTGAAATAATGTCCCAGGCCTATAGCTACAAGAGACTCACGACTTTGCTCTATCCCTGTTCACTGATGGAGCTGAGACCATAGCTACATGCCCAGTTAACTTGGGCCTAGAGGCCCAGCAGTGCAAGACCCTCAGCGTGAGCATTCAACTTGAAATAATGTCCCAGGCCTATAGCTACAAGAGACTCACGACTTTGCTCTATCCCTGTTCACTGATGGAGCTGAGACCATAGCAACATGCCCAGTTAACTTGTGCCTAGAGGCCCAGCAGTGCAAGACCCTCAGCGTGAGCATTCAACTTGAAATAATGTCCCAGGCCTATAGCTACAAGAGACTCACGACTTTGCTCTATCCCTGTTCACTGATGGAGCTGAGACCATAGCAACATGCCCAGTTAACTTGGGCCTAGAGGCCCAGCAGTGCAAGACCCTCAGCGTGAGCATTCAACTTGAAATAATGTCCCAGGCCCATAGCTACAAGAGACTCACGACTTTGCTCTATCCCTGTTCACTGATGGAGCTGAGACCATAGCAACATGCCCAGTTAACTTGTGCCTAGAGGCCCAGCAGTGCAAGACCCTCAGCGTGAGCATTCAACTTGAAATAATGTCCCAGGCCTATAGCTACAAGAGACTCACGACTTTGCTCTATCCCTGTTCACTGATGGAGCTGAGACCATAGCAACATGCCCAGTCAACTTGGGCCTAGAGGCCCAGCAGTGCAAGACCCTCAGCGTGAGCATTCAACTTGAAATAATGTCCCAGGCCTATAGCTACAAGAGACTCACGACTTTGCTCTATCCCTGTTCACTGATGGAGCTGAGACCATAGCAACATGCCCAGTTAACTTGTGCCTAGAGGCCCAGCAGTGCAAGACCCTCAGCGTGAGCATTCAACTTGAAATAATGTCCCAGGCCTATAGCTACAAGAGACTCACGACTTTGCTCTATCCCTGTTCACTGATGGAGCTGAGACCATAGCAACATGCCCAGTTAACTTGGGCCTAGAGGCCCAGCAGTGCAAGACCCTCAGCGTGAGCATTCAACTTGAAATAATGTCTCAGGCCTATAGCTACAAGAGACTCACGACTTTGCTCTATCCCTGTTCACTGATGGAGCTGAGACCATAGCAACATGCCCAGTTAACTTGTGCCTAGAGGCCCAGCAGTGCAAGACCCTCAGCGTGAGCATTCAACTTGAAATAATGTCCCAGGCCTATAGCTACAACAGACTCACGACTTTGCTCTATCCCTGTTCACTGATGGAGCTGAGACCATAGCAACATGCCCAGTTAACTTGTGCCTAGAGGCCCAGCAGTGCAAGACCCTCAGCGTGAGCATTCAACTTGAAATAATGTCCCAGGCCTATAGCTACAAGAGACTCACGACTTTGCTCTATCCCTGTTCACTGATGGAGCTGAGACCATAGCAACATGCCCAGTTAACTTGGGCCTAGAGGCCCAGCAGTGCAAGACCCTCAGCGTGAGCATTCAACTTGAAATAATGTCCCAGGCCTATAGCTACAAGAGACTCACGACTTTGCTCTATCCCTGTTCACTGATGGAGCTGAGACCATAGCAACATGCTCAGTTAACTTGTGCCTAGAGGCCCAGCAGTGCAAGACCCTCAGCGTGAGCATTCAACTTGAAATAATGTCCCAGGCCTATAGCTACAAGAGACTCACGACTTTGCTGTATCCCTGTTCACTGATGGAGCTGAGACCATAGCTACATGCCCAGTTAACTTGGGCCTAGAGGCCCAGCAGTGCAAGACCCTCAGCGTGAGCATTCAACTTGAAATAATGTCCCAGGCCTATAGCTACAAGAGACTCACGACTTTGCTCTATCCCTTTTCACTGATGGAGCTGAGACCATAGCAACATGCCCAGTTAACTTGTGCCTAGAGGCCCAGCAGTGCAAGACCCTCAGCGTGAGCATTCAACTTGAAATAATGTCCCAGGCCTATAGCTACAAGAGACTCACGACTTTGCTCTATCCCTGTTCACTGATGGAGCTGAGACCATAGCAACATGCCCAGTTAACTTGTGCCTAGAGGCCCAGCAGTGCAAGACCCTCAGCGTGAGCATTCAACTTGAAATAATGTCCCAGGCCTATAGCTACAAGAGACTCACGACTTTGCTCTATCCCTGTTCACTGATGGAGCTGAGACCATAGCAACATGCCCAGTTAACTTGGGCCTAGAGGCCCAGCAGTGCAAGACCCTCAGCGTAAGCATTCAACTTGAAACAATGTCCCAGGCCTATAGCTACAAGAGACTCACGACTTTGCTCTATCCCTGTTCACTGATGGAGCTGAGACCATACCAACATGCCCAGTTAACTTGTGCCTAGAGGCCCAGCAGTGCAAGACC
Organism: Brachyptera risi; assembly: GCA_964007535.1. NCBI lineage: Eukaryota > Metazoa > Arthropoda > Insecta > Plecoptera > Taeniopterygidae > Brachyptera > Brachyptera risi. Next base: position 10,759,104 of record OZ023339.1, on the reverse strand, counting down.
CTCAGCGTGAGCATTCAACTTGAAATAATGTCCCAGGCCTATAGCTACAAGAGACTCACGACTTTGCTCTACCCCTGTTCACTGATGGAGCTGAGACCATAGCAACATGCCCAGTTAACTTGTGCCTAGAGGCCCAGCAGTGCAAGACCCTCAGCGTGAGCATTCAACTTGAAATAATGTCCCAGGCCTATAGCTACAAGAGACTCACGACTTTGCTCTATCCCTGTTCACTGATGGAGCTGAGACCATAGCAACATGCCCAGTTAACTTGGGCCTAAAGGCCCAGCAGTGCAAGACCCTCAGCGTGAGCATTCAACTTGAAATAATGTCCCAGGCCTATAGCTACAAGAGACTCACGACTTTGCTCTATCCCTGTTCACTGATGGAGCTGAGACCATAGCAACATGCCCAGTTAACTTGTGCCTAGAGGCCCAGCAGTGCAAGACCCTCAGCGTGAGCATTCAACTTGAAATAATGTCCCAGGCCTATAGCTACAAGAGACTCACGACTTTGCTCTATCCCTGTTCACTGATGGAGCTGAGACCATAGCAACATGCCCAGTTAACTTGGGCCTAGAGGCCCAGCAGTGCAAGACCCTCAGCGTGAGCATTCAACTTGAAATAATGTCCCAGGCCTATAGCTACAAGAGACTCACGACTTTGCTCTATCCCTGTTCACTGATGGAGCTGAGACCATAGCAACATGCCCAGTTAACTTGTGCCTAGAGGCCCAGCAGTGCAAGACCCTCAGCGTGAGCATTCAACTTGAAATAATGTCCCAGGCCTATAGCTACAAGAGACTCACGACTTTGCTCTATCCCTGTTCACTGATGGAGCTGAGACCATAGCTACATGCCCAGTTAACTTGGGCCTAGAGGCCCAGCAGTGCAAGACCCTCAGCGTGAGCATTCAACTTGAAATAATGTCCCAGGCCTATAGCTACAAGAGACTCACGACTTTGCTCTATCCCTGTTCACTGATGGAGCTGAGACCATAGCAACATGCCCAGTTAACTAGTGCCTAGAGGCCCAGCAGTGCAAGACCCTCAGCGTGAGCATTCAACTTGAAATAATGTCCCAGGCCTATGGCTACAAGAGACTCACGACTTTGCTCTATCCCTGTTCACTGATGGAGCTGAGACCATAGCAACATGCCCAGTTAACTTGTGCCTAGAGGCCCAGCAGTGCAAGACCCTCAGCGTGAGCATTCAACTTGAAATAATGTCCCAGGCCTATAGCTACAAGAGACTCACGACTTTGCTCTATCCCTGTTCACTGATGGAGCTGAGACCATAGCAACATGCCCAGTTAACTTGTGCCTAGAGGCCCAGCAGTGCAAGACCCTCAGCGTGAGCATTCAACTTGAAATAATGTCCCAGGCCTATAGCCACAAGAGACTCACGACTTTGCTCTATCCCTGTTCACTGATGGAGCTGAGACCATAGCAACATGCCCAGTTAACTTGGGCCTAGAGGCCCAGCAGTGCAAGACCCTCAGCGTGAGCATTCAACTTGAAATAATGTCCCAGGCCTATAGCTACAAGAGACTCACGACTTTGCTCTATCCCTGTTCACTGATGGAGCTGAGGCCATAGCAACATGCCCAGTTAACTTGTGCCTAGAGGCCCAGCAGTGCAAGACCCTCAGCGTGAGCATTCAACTTGAAATAATGTCCCAGGCCTATAGCTACAAGAGACTCACGACTTTGCTCTATCCCTGTTCACTGATGGAGCTGAGACCATAGCAACATGCCCAGTTAACTTGTGCCTAGAGGCCCAGCAGTGCAAGACCCTCAGCGTGAGCATTCAACTTGAAACAATGTCCCAGGCCTATAGCTACAAGAGACTCACGACTTTGCTCTATCCCTGTTCACTGATGGAGCTGAGACCATAGCAACATGCCCAGTTAACTTGGGCCTAGAGGCCCAGCAGTGCAAGACCCTCAGCGTGAGCATTCAACTTGAAATAATGTCCCAGGCCTATAGCTACAAGAGACTCACGACTTTGCTCTATCCCTGTTCACTGATGGAGCTGAGACCATAGCAACATGCCCAGTTAACTTGTGCCTAGAGGCCCAGCAGTGCAAGACCCTCAGCGTGAGCATTCAACTTGAAATAATGTCCCAGGCCTATAGCTACAAGAGACTCACGACTTTGCTCTATCCCTGTTCACTGATGGAGCTGAGACCATAGCAACATGCCCAGTTAACTTGGGCCTAGAGGCCCAGCAGTGCAAGACCCTCAGCGTGAGCATTCAACTTGAAATAATGTCCCAGGCCTATAGCTACAAGAGACTCACGACTTTGCTCTATCCCTGTTCACTGATGGAGCTGAGACCATAGCAACATGCCCAGTTAACTTGTGCCTAGAGGCCCAGCAGTGCAAGACCCTCAGCGTGAGCATTCAACTTGAAATAATGTCCCAGGCCTATAGCTACAAGCGACTCACGACTTTGCTCTATCCCTGTTCACTGATGGAGCTGAGACCATAGCAACATGCCCAGTTAACTTGTGCCTAGAGGCCCAGCAGTGCAAGACCCTCAGCGTGAGCATTCAACTTGAAATAATGTCCCAGGCCTATAGCTACAAGAGACTCACGACTTTGCTCTATCCCTGTTCACTGATGGAGCTGAGACCATAGCAACATGCCCAGTTAACTTGTGCCTAGAGGCCCAGCAGTGCAAGACCCTCAGCGTGAGCATTCAACTTGAAACAATGTCCCAGGCCTATAGCTACAAGAGACTCACGACTTTGCTCTATCCCTGTTCACTGATGGAGCTGAGACCATAGCAACATGCCCAGTTAACTTGGGCCTAGAGGCCCAGCAGTGCAAGACCCTCAGCGTGAGCATTCAACTTGAAATAATGTCCCAGGCCTATAGCTACAAGAGACTCACGACTTTGCTCTATCCCTGTTCACTGATGGAGCTGAGACCATAGCAACATGCCCAGTTAGCTTGGGCCTAGAGGCCCAGCAGTGCAAGACCCTCAGCGTGAGCATTCAACTTGAAATAATGTCCCAGGCCTATAGCTACAAGAGACTCACGACTTTGCTCTATCCCTGTTCACTGATGGAGCTGAGACCATAGCAACATGCCCAGTTAACTTGTGCCTAGAGGCCCAGCAGTGCAAAACCCTCAGCGTGAGCATTCAACTTGAAACAATGTCCCAGGCCTATAGCTACAAGAGACTCACGACTTTGCTCTATCCCTGTTCACTGATGGAGCTGAGACCATAGCAACATGCCCAGTTAACTTGTGCCTAGAGGCCCAGCAGTGCAAGACCCTCAGCGTGAGCATTCAACTTGAAATAATGTCCCAGGCCTATAGCTACAAGAGACTCACGACTTTGCTCTATCCCTGTTCACTGATGGAGCTGAGACCATAGCAACATGCCCAGTTAACTTGTGCCTAGAGGCCCAGCAGTGCAAGACCCTCAGCGTGAGCATTCAACTTGAAATAATGTCCCAGGCCTATAGCTACAAGAGACTCACGACTTTGCTCTATCCCTGTTCACTGATGGAGCTGAGACCATAGCTACATGCCCAGTTAACTTGGGCCTAGAGGCCCAGCAGTGCAAGACCCTCAGCGTGAGCATTCAACTTGAAATAATGTCCCAGGCCTATAGCTACAAGAGACTCACGACTTTGCTCTATCCCTGTTCACTGATGGAGCTGAGACCATAGCAACATGCCCAGTTAACTTGGGCCTAGAGGCTCAGCAGTGCAAGACCCTCAGCGTGAGCATTCAACTTGAAATAATGTCCCAGGCCTATAGCTACAAGAGACTCACGACTTTGCTCTATCCCTGTTCACTGATGGAGCTGAGACCATAGCAACATGCCCAGTTAACTTGGGCCTAGAGGCTCAGCAGTGCAAGACCCTCAGCGTGAGCATTCAACTTGAAATAATGTCCCAGGCCTATAGCTACAAGAGACTCACGACTTTGCTCTATCCCTGTTCACTGATGGAGCTGAGACCATAGCAACATGCCCAGTTAACTTGGGCCTAGAGGCCCAGCAGTGCAAGACCCTCAGCGTGAGCATTCAACTTGAAATAATGTCCCAGGCCTATAGCTACAAGAGACTCACGACTTTGCTCTATCCCTGTTCACTGATGGAGCTGAGACCATAGCAACATGCCCAGTTAACTTGGGCCTAGAGGCCCAGCAGTGCAAGACCCTCAGCGTGAGCATTCAACTTGAAATAATGTCCCAGGCCTATAGCTACAAGAGACTCACGACTTTGCTCTATCCCTGTTCACTGATGGAGCTGAGACCATAGCAACATGCCCAGTTAACTTGGGCCTAGAGGCCCAGCAGTGCAAGACCCTCAGCGTGAGCATTCAACTTGAAATAATGTCCCAGGCCTATAGCTACAAGAGACTCACGACTTTGCTCTATCCCTGTTCACTGATGGAGCTGAGACCATAGCAACATGCCCAGTTAACTTGTTCCTAGAGGCCCAGCAGTGCAAGACCCTCAGCGTGAGCATTCAACTTGAAATAATGTCCCAGGCCTATAGCCACAAGAGACTCACGACTTTGCTCTATCCCTGTTCACTGATGGAGCTGAGACCATAGCAACATGCCCAGTTAACTTGGGCCTAGAGGCCCAGCAGTGCAAGACCCTCAGCGTGAGCATTCAACTTGAAATAATGTCCCAGGCCTATAGCTTCAAGAGACTCACGACTTTGCTCTATCCCTGTTCACTGATGGAGCTGAGACCATAGCAACATGCCCAGTTAACTTGTGCCTAGAGGCCCAGCAGTGCAAGACCCTCAGCGTGAGCATTCAACTTGAAATAATGTCCCAGGCCTATAGCTACAAGAGACTCACGACTTTGCTCTATCCCTGTTCACTGATGGAGCTGAGACCATAGCTACATGCCCAGTTAACTTGGGCCTAGAGGCCCAGCAGTGCAAGACCCTCAGCGTGAGCATTCAACTTGAAATAATGTCCCAGGCCTATAGCTACAAGAGACTCACGACTTTGCTCTATCCCTGTTCACTGATGGAGCTGAGACCATAGCAACATGCCCAGTTAACTTGGGCCTAGAGGCCCAGCAGTGCAAGACCCTCAGCGTGAGCATTCAACTTGAAATAATGTCCCAGGCCTATAGCTACAAGAGACTCACGACTTTGCTCTATCCCTGTTCACTGATGGAGCTGAGACCATAGCAACATGCCCAGTTAACTTGTGCCTAGAGGCCCAGCAGTGCAAGACCCTCAGCGTGAGCATTCAACTTGAAATAATGTCCCAGGCCTATAGCTACAACAGACTCACGACTTTGCTCTATCCCTGTTCACTGATGGAGCTGAGACCATAGCAACATGCCCAGTTAACTTGTGCCTAGAGGCCCAGCAGTGCAAGACCCTCAGCGTGAGCATTCAACTTGAAATAATGTCCCAGGCCTATAGCTACAAGAGACTCACGACTGTGCTCTATCCCTGTTCACTGATGGAGCTGAGACCATAGCAACATGCCCAGTTAACTTGTGCCTAGAGGCCCAGCAGTGCAAGACCCTCAGCGTGAGCATTCAACTTGAAATAATGTCCCAGGCCTATAGCCACAAGAGACTCACGACTTTGCTCTATCCCTGTTCACTGATGGAGCTGAGACCATAGCAACATGCCCAGTTAACTTGGGCCTAGAGGCCCAGCAGTGCAAGACCCTCAGCGTGAGCATTCAACTTGAAATAATGTCCCAGGCCTATAGCTACAAGAGACTCACGACTTTGCTCTATCCCTGTTCACTGATGGAGCTGAGACCATAGCAACATGCCCAGTTAACTTGTGCCTAGAGGCCCAGCAGTGCAAGACCCTCAGCGTGAGCATTCAACTTGAAATAATGTCCCAGGCCTATAGCTACAAGAGACTCACGACTTTGCTCTATCCCTGTTCACTGATGGAGCTGAGACCATAGCAACATGCCCAGTTAACTTGTGCCTAGAGGCCCAGCAGTGCAAGACCCTCAGCGTGAGCATTCAACTTGAAACAATGTCCCAGGCCTATAGCTACAAGAGACTCACGACTTTGCTCTATCCCTGTTCACTGATGGAGCTGAGACCATAGCAACATGCCCAGTTAACTTGGGCCTAGAGGCCCAGCAGTGCAAGACCCTCAGCGTGAGCATTCAACTTGAAATAATGTCCCAGGCCTATAGCTACAAGAGACTCACGACTTTGCTCTATCCCTGTTCACTGATGGAGCTGAGACCATAGCAACATGCCCAGTTAACTTGTGCCTAGAGGCCCAGCAGTGCAAGACCCTCAGCGTGAGCATTCAACTTGAAATAATGTCCCAGGCCTATAGCTACAAGAGACTCACGACTTTGCTCTATCCCTGTTCACTGATGGAGCTGAGACCATAGCAACATGCCCAGTTAACTTGTGCCTAGAGGCCCAGCAGTGCAAGACCCTCAGCGTGAGCATTCAACTTGAAACAATGTCCCAGGCCTATAGCTACAAGAGACTCACGACTTTGCTCTATCCCTGTTCACTGATGGAGCTGAGACCATAGCAACATGCCCAGTTAACTTGGGCCTAGAGGCCCAGCAGTGCAAGACCCTCAGCGTGAGCATTCAACTTGAAATAATGTCCCAGGCCTATAGCTACAAGAGACTCACGACTTTGCTCTATCCCTGTTCACTGATGGAGCTGAGACCATAGCAACATGCCCAGTTAGCTTGGGCCTAGAGGCCCAGCAGTGCAAGACCCTCAGCGTGAGCATTCAACTTGAAATAATGTCCCAGGCCTATAGCTACAAGAGACTCACGACTTTGCTCTATCCCTGTTCACTGATGGAGCTGAGACCATAGCAAAATGCCCAGTTAACTTGTGCCTAGAGGCCCAGCAGTGCAAAACCCTCAGCGTGAGCATTCAACTTGAAACAATGTCCCAGGCCTATAGCTACAAGAGACTCACGACTTTGCTCTATCCCTGTTCACTGATGGAGCTGAGACCATAGCAACATGCCCAGTTAACTTGTGCCTAGAGGCCCAGCAGTGCAAGACCCTCAGCGTGAGCATTCAACTTGAAATAATGTCCCAGGCCTATAGCTACAAGAGACTCACGACTTTGCTCTATCCCTGTTCACTGATGGAGCTGAGACCATAGCAACATGCCCAGTTAACTTGTGCCTAGAGGCCCAGCAGTGCAAGACCCTCAGCGTGAGCATTCAACTTGAAATAATGTCCCAGGCCTATAGCTACAAGAGACTCACGACTTTGCTCTATCCCTGTTCACTGATGGAGCTGAGACCATAGCTACATGCCCAGTTAACTTGGGCCTAGAGGCCCAGCAGTGCAAGACCCTCAGCGTGAGCATTCAACTTGAAATAATGTCCCAGGCCTATAGCTACAAGAGACTCACGACTTTGCTCTATCCCTGTTCACTGATGGAGCTGAGACCATAGCAACATGCCCAGTTAACTTGGGCCTAGAGGCCCAGCAGTGCAAGACCCTCAGCGTGAGCATTCAACTTGAAATAATGTCCCAGGCCTATAGCCACAAGAGACTCACGACTTTGCTCAATCCCTGTTCACTGATGGAGCTGAGACCATAGCAACATGCCCAGTTAACTTGGGTCTAGAGGCCCAGCAGTGCAAGACCCTCAGCGTGAGCATTCAACTTGAAATAATGTCCCAGGCCTATAGCTACAAGAGACTCACGACTTTGCTCTATCCCTGTTCACTGATGGAGCTGAGACCATAGCAACATGCCCAGTTAACTTGGGCCTAGAGGCCCAGCAGTGCAAGACCCTCAGCGTGAGCATTCAACTTGAAATAATGTCCCAGGCCTATAGCTACAAGAGACTCACGACTTTGCTCTATCCCTGTTCACTGATGGAGCTGAGACCATAGCAACATGCCCAGTTAACTTGGGCCTAGAGGCCCAGCAGTGCAAGACCCTCAGCGTGAGCATTCAACTTGAAATAATGTCCCAGGCCTATAGCTACAAGAGACTCACGACTTTGCTCTATCCCTGTTCACTGATGGAGCTGAGACCATAGCAACATGCCCAGTTAACTTGTTCCTAGAGGCCCAGCAGTGCAAGACCCTCAGCGTGAGCATTCAACTTGAAATAATGTCCCAGGCCTATAGCCACAAGAGACTCACGACTTTGCTCTATCCCTGTTCACTGATGGAGCTGAGACCATAGCAACATGCCCAGTTAACTTGGGCCTAGAGGCCCAGCAGTGCAAGACCCTCAGCGTGAGCATTCAACTTGAAATAATGTCCCAGGCCTATAGCTTCAAGAGACTCACGACTTTGCTCTATCCCTGTTCACTGATGGAGCTGAGACCATAGCAACATGCCCAGTTAACTTGTGCCTAGAGGCCCAGCAGTGCAAGACCCTCAGCGTGAGCATTCAACTTGAAATAATGTCCCAGGCCTATAGCTACAAGAGACTCACGACTTTGCTCTATCCCTGTTCACTGATGGAGCTGAGACCATAGCTACATGCCCAGTTAACTTGGGCCTAGAGGCCCAGCAGTGCAAGACCCTCAGCGTGAGCATTCAACTTGAAATAATGTCCCAGGCCTATAGCCACAAGAGACTCACGACTTTGCTCTATCCCTGTTCACTGATGGAGCTGAGACCATAGCAACATGCCCAGTTAACTTGGGCCTACAGGCCCAGCAGTGCAAGACCCTCAGCGTGAGCATTCAACTTGAAATAATGTCCCAGGCCTATAGCTACAAGAGACTCACGACTTTGCTCTATCCCTGTTCACTGATGGAGCTGAGACCATAGCAACATGCCCAGTTAACTTGTGCCTAGAGGCCCAGCAGTGCAAGACCCTCAGCGTGAGCATTCAACTTGAAATAATGTCCCAGGCCTATAGCTACAAGAGACTCACGACTTTGCTCTATCCCTGTTCACTGATGGAGCTGAGACCATAGCAACATGCCCAGTTAACTTGTGCCTAGAGGCCCAGCAGTGCAAGACCCTCAGCGTGAGCATTCAACTTGAAACAATGTCCCAGGCCTATAGCTACAAGAGACTCACGACTTTGCTCTATCCCTGTTCACTGATGGAGCTGAGACCATAGCAACATGCCCAGTTAACTTGGGCCTAGAGGCCCAGCAGTGCAAGACCCTCAGCGTGAGCATTCAACTTGAAATAATGTCCCAGGCCTATAGCTACAAGAGACTCACGACTTTGCTCTATCCCTGTTCACTGATGGAGCTGAGACCATAGCAACATGCCCAGTTAACTTGTGCCTAGAGGCCCAGCAGTGCAAGACCCTCAGCGTGAGCATTCAACTTGAAATAATGTCCCAGGCCTATAGCTACAAGAGACTCACGACTTTGCTCTATCCCTGTTCACTGATGGAGCTGAGACCATAGCAACATGCCCAGTTAACTTGTGCCTAGAGGCCCAGCAGTGCAAGACCCTCAGCGTGAGCATTCAACTTGAAATAATGTCCCAGGCCTATAGCTACAAGAGACTCACGACTTTGCTCTATCCCTGTTCACTGATGGAGCTGAGACCATAGCAACATGCCCAGTTAACTTGTGCCCAGAGGCCCAGCAGTGCAAGACCCTCAGCGTGAGCATTCAACTTGAAATAATGTCCCAGGCCTATAGCTACAAGAGACTCACGACTTTGCTCTATCCCTGTTCACTGATGGAGCTGAGACCATAGCAACATGCCCAGTTAACTTGTGCCTAGAGGCCCAGCAGTGCAAGACCCTCAGCGTGAGCATTCAACTTGAAATAATGTCCCAGGCCTATAGCTACAAGAGACTCACGACTTTGCTCTATCCCTGTTCACTGATGGAGCTGAGACCATAGCAACATGCCCAGTTAACTTGTGCCTAGAGGCCCAGCAGTGCAAGACCCTCAGCGTGAGCATTCAACTTGAAACAATGTCCCAGGCCTATAGCTACAAGAGACTCACGACTTTGCTCTATCCCTGTTCACTGATGGAGCTGAGACCATAGCAACATGCCCAGTTAACTTGGGCCTAGAGGCCCAGCAGTGCAAGACCCTCAGCGTGAGCATTCAACTTGAAATAATGTCCCAGGCCTATAGCTACAAGAGACTCACGACTTTGCTCTATCCCTGTTCACTGATGGAGCTGAGACCATAGCAACATGCCCAGTTAACTTGGGCCTAGAGGCCCAGCAGTGCAAGACCCTCAGCGTGAGCATTCAACTTGAAATAATGTCCCAGGCCTATAGCTACAAGAGACTCACGACTTTGCTCTATCCCTGTTCACTGATGGAGCTGAGACCATAGCTACATGCCCAGTTAACTTGGGCCTAGAGGCCCAGCAGTGCAAGACCCTCAGCGTGAGCATTCAACTTGAAATAATGTCCCAGGCCTATAGCTACAAGAGACTCACGACTTTGCTCTATCCCTGTTCACTGATGGAGCTGAGACCATAGCTACATGCCCAGTTAACTTGTGCCTAGAGGCCCAGCAGTGCAAGACCCTCAGCGTGAGCATTCAACTTGAAATAATGTCCCAGGCCTATAGCTACAAGAGACTCACGACTTTGCTCTATCCCTGTTCACTGATGGAGCTGAGACCATAGCAACATGCCCAGTTAACTTGGGCCTAGAGGCCCAGCAGTGCAAGACCCTCAGCGTGAGCATTCAACTTGAAATAATGTCCCAGGCCTATAGCTACAAGAGACTCACGACTTTGCTCTATCCCTGTTCACTGATGGAGCTGAGACCATAGCTACATGCCCAGTTAACTTGTGCCTAGAGGCCCAGCAGTGCAAGACCCTCAGCGTGAGCATTCAACTTGAAATAATGTCCCAGGCCTATAGCTACAAGAGACTCACGACTTTGCTCTATCCCTGTTCACTGATGGAGCTGAGACCATAGCAACATGCCCAGTTAACTTGTGCCTAGAGGCCCAGCAGTGCAAGACCCTCAGCGTGAGCATTCAACTTGAAATAATGTCCCAGGCCTATAGCTACAAGAGACTCACGACTTTGCTCTATCCCTGTTCACTGATGGAGCTGAGACCATAGCAACATGCCCAGTTAACTTGGGCCTAGAGGCCCAGCAGTGCAAGACCCTCAGCGTGAGCATTCAACTTGAAATAATGTCCCAGGCCTATAGCTACAAGAGACTCACGACTTTGCTCTATCCCTGTTCACTGATGGAGCTGAGACCATAGCTACATGCCCAGTTAACTTGAGCCTAGAGGCCCAGCAGTGCAAGACCCTCAGCGTGAGCATTCAACTTGAAATAATGTCCCAGGCCTATAGCTACAAGAGACTCACGACTTTGCTCTATCCCTGTTCACTGATGGAGCTGAGACCATAGCAACATGCCCAGTTAACTTGGGCCTAGAGGCCCAGCAGTGCAAGACCCTCAGCGTGAGCATTCAACTTGAAATAATGTCCCAGGCCTATAGCTACAAGAGACTCACGACTTTGCTCTATCCCTGTTCACTGATGGAGCTGAGACCATAGCAACATGCCCAGTTTATATATATATATATATATATATATATATATATATATATATATATATATATATATATATATATATATATATATATATATATATATATATATATATATATATATATATATATAAATATATAAATATATATATATATATATATATATATATATATATATATATATATATATATATATATATATATATATATATATATATATATATATATAACATTTTGAGTTAGGATCGTCCGGCCGATACCTTACATTTGGCAATATTTAACCACCTCAAAGAATAATACGTATAACATAACTCACTGAACAAATATTCGGTTTCAATTTCGCGGATGCCCAACAATTCACATACATACACACTCACATTGAGTAAAGGAAATTATGATATTCTCCCCATCTCAATTCTTATTATCTTGCTCTCACTTTCCTCGTATTCTTTAATTCTTATTCTCTCCGCAGTTTCTCAGGTTCTAGAATATGGGCCAATATGTTAACAATGTTCTGTTCTTTGTTTCAGGTAAGCATCACGATATTCTCTCCGGATCTCATACACCTCACCTCGTGAAGCTTCGGTAAGCTCCACTCACTACAGTTTCTGTTCCAAACAGGCCCGGATTTACACACAGGCTGGCAAGGCTGAAGCCTAGGAGCCCAAGAGCCCAGGGGGCGCTTGAGCTCTTCAGGGTTTCCATATTTTTGTTTCAAATTAAATGAAATGGTATCAAAAAATGCAACACGAAGTTATATCATGGAGTTAAAACTGAAACCAAAAGTATCACAAACTTATTTTCATTGTTATTCCCATTCATATTATCATTAACAGTGAAGCAACATTGGCCAATATCTACAACAACGGAATAGAATCTAAAATAAAAATGATATTTCAAAAAATTCCCTGCAGGGCTATTGGATTAACTGAAATATTGCTGAAATATGCCCTGGTACTTCTTTCTGGGACTTCACCCCAAGTGAGTCGCACCCTGACGTTGACATGCCACGTGGTTTCCACATTGACCGAAATATTTTTTATATCAATCCATTTATTTTTCATTCTTACACACTAGTCTATATACACATTTTGAAAATAAGTATAGGGGCAATAAACTAGGTTCAGCCTAGGGCTGCTCGATTGATTCCAAACCACTGATCAACATGTGTTCAAATGTCTTTGTGCTTACGGAGAAAACAGTTTTAGAGAAATTATCTCGTAGTTCCACTTCTCTTATGAACTAGGCCATCGATGCTGCGTCTGCAAGGTTTTCAGAGCGGTCACCAGGTTGGCCTGATCAGATTAGGCTAATCAGGATGATTATGAACGGCAAGAATTCGAACTTATACGGTGTGAATAATCAATCAAATCTATAACTAGGAAAACGCGAAATATGCGTTGTAAGATGAGCGAGATATCTGAATACGGTTTGATAACAGTCCTACATTTGCTACTTTGTCGACTCTGGTATTCTACACACTTTGTCCTTCATTTGATTGCTACTTTATTTTCGCTGGTATTCTACACACCTTGACGAATATAAAGAATTCTGCGGCGAATAACGAATCTAGGAAGCAGTGAATCTTGGCTCATTTCCATATATTTGATGAGTCAAAACAGTTATTTGAATTTTTTTCTTCAAAACGGTTGGATCGAATTGCTCACAAAATGGTGGTTATGTGTATCATTCATGTTTGAACACTCAGAGAGATTTTTAATTTTTTCGGAGAGGTTTCATTTTTTAAAATTTTCTCACCCAGCCTAATCTAATGGGGTTTTTAAAAACTTTGACATGATATTTCTCAAAATCTATTAAACCGATCCATTCCAAAAACTAAACAGTTCTAAGTTGAGAAAGTTGGCCCGTAAAAAAAAGTTTCATGTTGATCAGTCAAACCTTGCGACCTGTGCAGTGCCCACAAACAAACAAAAAACAAAAAAACACACAGACAAAGCCCTATAAGAGTGAGATGGAGACTCCGCTACGCTCATCTAACAAATCGCTTATACCAACATTTCAATAGCCACAGATAAGTTAGTTACAATTCATTCCAAATGAGTTCGACAAAATAATGAGTTTCCTTTTTTTCTCACAGTTCTAATAGTTCTATTAATTACTGCTGGGGAATCTGTCTTCCATTCAAACAATTATGTAAGTTTGTTTTGGTTAACTGGCACAATATAGGCCTTACACCTCTGTTCTGTAGGCCTACCTGCCCCAGATCTTGTAACCCCCCTCCCCCCTCCCCCCTCCAACTGGCACAATATAGGCCTATACACCTCTGTTCTGTAGGCCTACCTGCCCCAGATCTTGTAACCCCCCTCCCCCCTCCCCCCTCCAACTGGCACAATATAGGCCTATACACCTCTGTTCTGTAGGCCTACCTGCCCCAGATCTTGTAACCCCCCTCCCCCCTCCAACTGGCACAATATAGGCCTATACACCTCTGTTCTGTAGGCCTACCTGCCCCAGATCTTGTAACCCCCCTCCCCCCTCCAACTGGCACAATATAGGCCTATACACCTCTGTTCTGTAGGCCTACCTGCCCCAGATCTTGTAACCCCCCTCCCCCCTCCAACTGGCACAATATAGGCCTATACACCTCTGTTCTGTAGGCCTACCTGCCCCAGATCTTGTAACCCCCCTCCCCCCTCCAACTGGCACAATATAGGCCTATACACCTCTTTTCTGTAGGCCTACCTGCCCCAGATCTTGTAACCCCCCTCCCCCCTCCAACTGACACAATATAGGCCTATACACCTCTGTTCTGTAGGCCTACCTGCCCCAGATCTTGTAACCCCCCTCCCCCCTCCAACTGGCACAATATAGGCCTATACACCTCTGTTCTGTAGGCCTACCTGCCCCAGATCTTGTAACCCCCCTCCCCCCTCCAACTGGCACAATATAGGCCTATACACCTCTGTTCTGTAGGCCTACCTGCCCCAGATCTTGTAACCCCCCTCCCCCCTCCAACTGGCACAATATAGGCCTATACACCTCTGTTCTGTAGGCCTACCTGCCCCAGATCTTGTAACCCCCCTCCCCCCTCCAACTGGCACAATATAGGCCTATACACCTCTGTTCTGTAGGCCTACCTGCCCCAGATCTTGTAACCCCCCTCACCCCTCCAACTGGCACAATATAGGCCTATACACCTCTGTTCTGTAGGCCTACCTGCCCCAGATCTTGTAACCCCCCTCCCCCCTCCAACTGGCACAATATAGGCCTATACACCTCTGTTCTGTAGGCCTACCTGCCCCAGATCTTGTAACCCCCATCCCCCCTCCAACTGGCACAATATAGGCCTATACACCTCTGTTCTGTAGGCCTACCTGCCCCAGATCTTGTAACCCCCCTCACCCCTCCAACTGGCACAATATAGGCCTATACACCTCTGTTCTGTAGGCCTACCTGCCCCAGATCTTGTAACCCCCCTCCCCCCTCCAACTGGCACAATATAGGCCTATACACCTCTGTTCTGTAGGCCTACCTGCCCCAGATCTTGTAACCCCCATCCCCCCTCCAACTGGCACAATATAGGCCTATACACCTCTGTTCTGTAGGCCTACCTGCCCCAGATCTTGTAACCCCCCTCCCCCCTCCAACTGGCACAATATAGGCCTATACACCTCTGTTCTGTAGGCCTACCTGCCCCAGATCTTGTAACCCCCCTCCCCCCTCCAACTGGCACAATATAGGCCTATACACCTCTGTTCTGTAGGCCTACCTGCCCCAGATCTTGTAACCCCCCTCCCCCCTCCAACTGGCACAATATAGGCCTATACACCTCTGTTCTGTAGGCCTACCTGCCCCAGATCTTGTAACCCCCCTCCCCCCTCCAACTGGCACAATATAGGCCTATACACCTCTGTTCTGTAGGCCTACCTGCCCCAGATCTTGTAACCCCCCCTCCCCCCTCCAACTGGCACAATATAGGCCTATACACCTCTGTTCTGTAGGCCTACCTGCCCCAGATCTTGTAACCCCCCTCCCCCCTCCAACTGGCACAATATAGGCCTATACACCTCTGTTCTGTAGGCCTACCTGCCCCAGATCTTGTAACCCCCCTCCCCCCTCCAACTGGCACAATATAGGTCTATACACCTCTGTTCTGTAGGCCTACCTGCCCCAGATCTTGTAACCCCCCTCCCCCCTCCAACTGGCACAATATAGGCCTATACACCTCTGTTCTGTAGGCCCAGATCTTGTAACCCCCCTCCCCCCTCCAACTGGCACAATATAGGCCTATACACCTCTGTTCTGTAGGCCTACCTGCCCCAGATCTTGTAACCCCCCTCCCCCCTCCAACTGGCACAATATAGGCCTATACACCTCTGTTCTGTAGGCCTACCTGCCCCAGATCTTGTAACCCCCCTCCCCCCTCCAACTGGCACAATATAGGCCTATACACCTCTGTTCTGTAGGCAGGCCCAGATCTTGTAACCCCCCTCCCCCCTCCAACTGGCACAATATAGGCCTATACACCTCTGTTCTGTAGGCCTACCTGCCCCAGATCTTGTAACCCCCCTCCCCCCTCCAACTGGCACAATATAGGCCTATACACCTCTGTTCTGTAGGCAGGCCCAGATCTTGTAACCCCCATCCCCCCTCCAACTGGCACAATATAGGCCTATACACCTCTGTTCTGTAGGCCTACCTGCCCCAGATCTTGTAACCCCCCTCCCCCCTCCAACTGGCACAATATAGGTCTATACACCTCTGTTCTGTAGGCCTACCTGCCCCAGATCTTGTAACCCCCCTCCCCCCTCCAACTGGCACAATATAGGCCTATACACCTCTGTTCTGTAGGCCCAGATCTTGTAACCCCCCTCCCCCCTCCAACTGGCACAATATAGGCCTATACACCTCTGTTCTGTAGGCCTACCTGCCCCAGATCTTGTAACCCCCCTCCCCCCTCCAACTGGCACAATATAGGCCTATACACCTCTGTTCTGTAGGCCCAGATCTTGTAACCCCCCTCCCCCCTCCAACTGGCACAATATAGGCCTATACACCTCTGTTCTGTAGGCCTACCTGCCCCAGATCTTGTAACCCCCCTCACCCCTCCAACTGGCACAATATAGGCCTATACACCTCTGTTCTGTAG
The DNA here is from genome assembly GCA_964007535.1 of Brachyptera risi. Lineage (NCBI taxonomy): Eukaryota > Metazoa > Arthropoda > Insecta > Plecoptera > Taeniopterygidae > Brachyptera > Brachyptera risi. The sequence goes on along the minus strand of OZ023339.1, from coordinate 10,742,575 downwards.
GCCTACCTGCCCCAGATCTTGTAACCCCCCTCCCCCCTCCAACTGGCACAATATAGGCCTATACACCTCTGTTCTGTAGGCCTACCTGCCCCAGATCTTGTAACCCCCCTCCCCCCTCCAACTGGCACAATATAGGCCTATACACCTCTGTTCTGTAGGCCCAGATCTTGTAACCCCCCTCCCCCCTCCAACTGGCACAATATAGGCCTATACACCTCTGTTCTGTAGGCCTACCTGCCCCAGATCTTGTAACCCCCCTCCCCCCTCCAACTGGCACAATATAGGCCTATACACCTCTGTTCTGTAGGCCCAGATCTTGTAACCCCCCTCCCCCCTCCAACTGGCACAATATAGGCCTTACACCTCTGTTCTGTAGGCCTACCTGCCCCAGATCTTGTAACCCCCCTCCCCCCTCCAACTGGCACAATATAGGCCTATACACCTCTGTTCTGTAGGCCCAGATCTTGTAACCCCCCTCCCCCCTCCAACTGACACAATATAGGCCTATACACCTCTGTTCTGTAGGCCTACCTGCCCCAGATCTTGTAACCCCCCTCCCCCCTCCAACTGGCACAATATAGGCCTATACACCTCTGTTCTGTAGGCCCAGATCTTGTAACCCCCCTCCCCCCTCCAACTGGCACAATATAGGCCTATACACCTCTGTTCTGTAGGCCTACCTGCCCCAGATCTTGTAACCCCCCTCCCCCCTCCAACTGGCACAATATAGGCCTATACACCTCTGTTCTGTAGGCAGGCCCAGATCTTGTAACCCCCCTCCCCCCTCCAACTGGCACAATATAGGCCTATACACCTCTGTTCTGTAGGCCTACCTGCCCCAGATCTTGTAACCCCCCTCCCCCCTCCAACTGGCACAATATAGGCCTATACACCTCTGTTCTGTAGGCAGGCCCAGATCTTGTAACCCCCATCCCCCCTCCAACTGGCACAATATAGGCCTATACACCTCTGTTCTGTAGGCCTACCTGCCCCAGATCTTGTAACCCCCCTCCCCCCTCCAACTGGCACAATATAGGTCTATACACCTCTGTTCTGTAGGCCTACCTGCCCCAGATCTTGTAACCCCCCTCCCCCCTCCAACTGGCACAATATAGGCGTATACACCTCTGTTCTGTAGGCCCAGATCTTGTAACCCCCCTCCCCCCTCCAACTGGCACAATATAGGCCTATACACCTCTGTTCTGTAGGCCTACCTGCCCCAGATCTTGTAACCCCCCTCCCCCCTCCAACTGGCACAATATAGGCCTATACACCTCTGTTCTGTAGGCCCAGATCTTGTAACCCCCCTCCCCCCTCCAACTGGCACAATATAGGCCTATACACCTCTGTTCTGTAGGCCTACCTGCCCCAGATCTTGTAACCCCCCTCACCCCTCCAACTGGCACAATATAGGCCTATACACCTCTGTTCTGTAGGCCTACCTGCCCCAGATCTTGTAACCCCCCTCCCCCCTCCAACTGGCACAATATAGGCCTATACACCTCTGTTCTGTAGGCCTACCTGCCCCAGATCTTGTAACCCCCCTCCCCCCTCCAACTGGCACAATATAGGCCTATACACCTCTGTTCTGTAGGCCCAGATCTTGTAACCCCCCTCCCCCCTCCAACTGGCACAATATAGGCCTATACACCTCTGTTCTGTAGGCCTACCTGCCCCAGATCTTGTAACCCCCCTCCCCCCTCCAACTGGCACAATATAGGCCTATACACCTCTGTTCTGTAGGCCCAGATCTTGTAACCCCCCTCCCCCCTCCAACTGGCACAATATAGGCCTTACACCTCTGTTCTGTAGGCCTACCTGCCCCAGATCTTGTAACCCCCCTCCCCCCTCCAACTGGCACAATATAGGCCTATACACCTCTGTTCTGTAGGCCCAGATCTTGTAACCCCCCTCCCCCCTCCAACTGGCACAATATAGGTCTATACACCTCTGTTCTGTAGGCCTACCTGCCCCAGATCTTGTAACCCCCCTCCCCCCTCCAACTGGCACAATATAGGCCTATACACCTCTGTTCTGTAGGCCCAGATCTTGTAACCCCCCTCCCCCCTCCAACTGGCACAATATAGGCCTATACACCTCTGTTCTGTAGGCCTACCTGCCCCAGATCTTGTAACCCCCCTCCCCCCTCCAACTGGCACAATATAGGCCTATACACCTCTGTTCTGTAGGCCCAGATCTTGTAACCCCCCTCCCCCCTCCAACTGGCACAATATAGGCCTATACACCTCTGTTCTGTAGGCCCAGATCTTGTAACCCCCCTCCCCCCTCCAACTGGCACAATATAGGCCTATACACCTCTGTTCTGTAGGCCTACCTGCCCCAGATCTTGTAACCCCCCTCCCCCCTCCAACTGGCACAATATAGGCCTATACACCTCTGTTCTGTAGGCCTACCTGCCCCAGATCTTTTAACCCCCCTCCCCCCTCCAACTGGCACAATATAGGCCTATACACCTCTGTTCTGTAGGCCTACCTGCCCCAGATCTTGTAACCCCCCTCCCCCCTCCAACTGGCACAATATAGGCCTATACACCTCTGTTCTGTAGGCCCAGATCTTGTAACCCCCCTCCCCCCTCCAACTGGCACAATATAGGCCTATACACCTCTGTTCTGTAGGCCTACCTGCCCCAGATCTTGTAACCCCCCTCCCCCCTCCAACTGGCACAATATAGGCCTATACACCTCTGTTCTGTAGGCCCAGATCTTGTAACCCCCCTCCCCCCTCCAACTGGCACAATATAGGCCTATACACCTCTGTTCTGTAGGCCCAGATCTTGTAACCCCCCTCCCCCCTCCAACTGGCACAATATAGGCCTATACACCTCTGTTCTGTAGGCCCAGATCTCGTAACCCCCCTCCCCCCTCCAACTGGCACAATATAGGCCTATACACCTCTGTTCTGTAGGCCCAGATCTTGTAACCCCCCTCCCCCCTCCAACTGGCACAATATAGGCGTATACACCTCTGTTCTGTAGGCCCAGATCTTGTAACCCCCCTCCCCCCTCCAACTGGCACAATATAGGCCTATACACCTCTGTTCTGTAGGCCCAGATCTTGTAACCCCCCTCCCCCCTCCAACTGGCACAATATAGGCCTATACACCTCTGTTCTGTAGGCCCAGATCTTGTAACCCCCCTCCCCCCTCCAACTGACACAATATAGGCCTATACACCTCTGTTCTGTAGGCCTACCTGCCCCAGATCTTGTAACCCCCCTCCCCCCTCCAACTGGCACAATATAGGCCTATACACCTCTGTTCTGTAGGCCCAGATCTTGTAACCCCCCTCCCCCCTCCAACTGGCACAATATAGGCCTATACACCTCTGTTCTGTAGGCCCAGATCTTGTAACCCCCCTCCCCCCTCCAACTGGCACAATATAGGCCTATACACCTCTGTTCTGTAGGCCCAGATCTTGTAACCCCCCTCCCCCCTCCAACTGGCACAATATAGGCCTATACACCTCTGTTCTGTAGGCCTACCTGCCCCAGATCTTGTAACCCCCCTCCCCCCTCCAACTGGCACAATATAGGCCTATACACCTCTGTTCTGTAGGCCTACCTGCCCCAGATCTTGTAACCCCCCTCCCCCCTCCAACTGACACAATATAGGCCTATACACCTCTGTTCTGTAGGCCTACCTGCCCCAGATCTTGTAACCCCCCTCCCCCCTCCAACTGGCACAATATAGGCCTATACACCTCTGTTCTGTAGGCCTACCTGCCCCAGATCTTGTAACCCCCCTCCCCCCTCCAACTGGCACAATATAGGCCTATACACCTCTGTTCTGTAGGCCTACCTGCCCCAGGTCTTGTAACCCCCCTCCCCCCTCCAACTGGCACAATATAGGCCTATACACCTCTGTTCTGTAGGCCTACCTGCCCCAGATCTTGTAACCCCCCTCCCCCCTCCAACTGGCACAATATAGGCCTATACACCTCTGTTCTGTAGGCCTACCTGCCCCAGATCTTGTAACCCCCCTCCCCCCTCCAACTGGCACAATATAGGCCTATACACCTCTGTTCTGTAGGCCTACCTGCCCCAGATCTTGTAACCCCCCCTCCCCCCTCCAACTGGCACAATATAGGCCTATACACCTCTGTTCTGTAGGCCTACCTGCCCCAGATCTTGTAACCCCCTCTTCCCCCTCCAACTGGCACAATATAGGCCTATACACCTCTGTTCTGTAGGCCCAGATCTTGTAACCCCCTCTTCCCCCTCCAACTGGCACAATATAGGCCTATACACCTCTGTTCTGTAGGCCCAGATCTTGTAACCCCCCTCCCCCCTCCAACTGGCACAATATAGGCCTATACACCTCTGTTCTGTAGGCCCAGATCTTGTAACCCCCCTCCCCCCTCCAACTGGCACAATATAGGCCTATACACCTCTGTTCTGTAGGCCCAGATCTTGTAACCCCCCTCCCCCCTCCAACTGGCACAATATAGGCCTATACACCTCTGTTCTGTAGGCCTACCTGCCCCAGATCTTGTAACCCCCGTCCCCCCTCCAACTGGCACAATATAGGCCTATACACCTCTGTTCTGTAGGCCTACCTGCCCCAGATCTTGTAACCCCCCTCCCCCCTCCAACTGGCACAATATAGGCCTATACACCTCTGTTCTGTAGGCCTACCTGCCCCAGATCTTGTAACCCCCCTCCCCCCTCCAACTGACACAATATAGGCCTATACACCTCTGTTCTGTAGGCCCAGATCTTGTAACCCCCCTCCCCCCTCCAACTGACACAATATAGGCCTATACACCTCTGTTCTGTAGGCCCAGATCTTGTAACCCCCCTCCCCCCTCCAACTGGCACAATATAGGCCTATACACCTCTGTTCTGTAGGCCCAGATCTTGTAACCCCCCTCCCCCCTCCAACTGGCACAATATAGGCCTATACACCTCTGTTCTGTAGGCCCAGATCTTGTAACCCCCCTCCCCCCTCCAACTGGCACACTGCATCATCGTAACTAAACAAGTACAAGATCATCCCCTATTGGTACCTGTGTGTTAGCTCAACATTAATTTGTGAATTTTGTACCACCACCCAACATTTTCCCCATTGAGGATTCGGATACCTTGACGATGGTGTGTGGGTTCGCGTGGCCCTGTGAGCAGTCGTCTGGAACAATTAGTTTTCTGCCAAAAGGGTCACTCATGGCGATAAGGTCTGGAGTCAGGGTCTGGACCCCTATTCCTGAGATGAATGAGATGTGAGAAAAATAAAAGTGAGTGAGAAAGCGATTATCTCACTTAAAATGGCCGATTTACCATTACCAATCGGCCATTTTTAGTGAGATAATCGTTTTCTCACTCATTTTTATTTTTCTCACATCTCATTCATCTCAGGAGTAGGGGTCCTGGAGGAAGTTCGAACCGTTTTGGCCGAGTGGACCGCTTCTGATGACCGGAGTATATGGAGATGATACTGAGCCTTGCGTTTGTTTCATATTTTATCATTTTATCTTTTTTTCTCCTCATTTATAATTAGATGAGCGTAGCTAAGTCTTCATACCACTCTTATAGGGCTTTGTCTGTGTATTTTTTTTTTGTGGGCACTGCACAGGGCGCAAGGTTTGACTGATCAACATGAAACTTTTTTTTTGTACGGGCCAACTTTTACAACTTATAACTGTATAGTTTTTGGAATGAATCGGTCGATTAGATTTTGAGAAATATCATGTCAAAGTTTTTAAAAACCCCATAAGATTAGGCTGGGTAAGAAAATTCGAAAGAATGAAACCTCTCCGAAAAGAATAAATTTTCTCTGAGTGTTCAAACATGAATGATACACATAACCACCATTTTGTAAGCAATTCGAACCAGCCGTTTCGAAGAAAAAAATTCAAATAACTGTATTTATACATCAAATATATGGAAATGAACCAAGATTCACTGCTTCCTAGATTCGATATTTGCCCAAGCAATTATGCAATTCTTAAATTATGAATTCTTCATATTCGTCAAGGTGTGTAGAATACCAGAGAAGATAAAGTAGCAATTAAATGAAGGACAAAGTGTGTAGAATACCGAAGTCGATAAAGTAGCAAATGTAGGACTGTTATTATACCTTATTCAGATATCTCGCTCATCTTACAACGCATATTTCGCGTTTGCCTAGTGATAATAATTGAAGTTGAAATTCCTTTTATTCTGCAGTATAGTTCATACATCAGGTGTGTTCACATAATGCCCACGAAGTCTGATTCAGGCTTATCTGAAGAATAACAATACAAATGAATATGAATGAATAATCAGTATAAGCTCAGTATAATACAATGAATATGAAGTATGAATTACGGTGAAACGAAAAAAAAAATCAAGTTATAAGTAATAAACAAATTGATTTATATTTGGATAATAATGATGATTTTTTTCATATTTGGAATAATAATAATAGTAATAATAATTTATTCACAGAATACTCATTTACAAGTTATGTTACGTCAGGATAATACAAATGTTCAGGCCTTGAATAATATTTCATCAATATCATAAAACTTCTTGTCCAACAGATGACGCTTCACATTGATTTTGAAAAGATCAAAAGATTCTAGACATATTAAGCTGCCTTTCCATAAACATGTTTGCGAAACAAAACGAAATTAGTCAATAGCCAATCACAGGCCCGAAAACCACTAGGAGTCCACTAGGAGTCCACTGGTGCACCAATTCCCCACTTTTTTTATATTGAGCTTTAACGACGCACTGTAATGATGACCAAGACCTATTGGTGTCGGATGAATGATTAATGAGATGATGGGATGATGAGATGAAGGTTTTATGGGTGATGGGAAGGATAGTGGGAAGGGAGCGGTCGTGGCGTATATTGTGGGAACCATCCCGGCATTAGCCTAGACTACAGAGGGAAACCATGAAAAAAAACCTGTAAAGATGGATGGTGGCGGGTATCGAACCGGGTCCGATATGTCCCTTCACCTCCCGGATCACACGAAGCAAGTAATTCCCTACTGGGACACCACGTTTCGATTCGTCGACAAATATCAACATCCCTTTTGGTACCTGGACCCGATGTTGTATGAACAACCCTTGTACCTCCCAACCCCCAACCCTTCACCAACCACAGTCACTGCTATCCATCCCGTACCCGGATCCTCTACCTGCACCCTCCAACACGGGACATTTCATTGGGATTGGTCTGATATGAGATCATCCCCTTTTGGTACCTGGACCCGATGTGGTATGAACAACCCTTGTAACAATCAACCCCCTCCTCTCCTCCCTTCGTTCGCTACTCGTTCCCGGGACCTTTACCTTTCACCCTCC
>OZ023339.1:10725268-10730268 GCA_964007535.1 Brachyptera risi | reverse complement strand
CCTGTTAACGACAGAGGGAAACCACGATGTACCCCTGTCAAGATGGACGACCATGACAGGAATCGAGCCCCTGTCTCCTGAATGACGGTTCAGTGTTATAACCACTCGGCCCTCGTATCAGTATTCAGTATACGACCGAAATGCGTTACTCCTCCACCCGATAGCAGCATATGCTCGTTGCGATGTCGGCGGCCATATTGGACGTTCGAAAATAAAATCTATAAGCAAGGCGTTCTATGTTATTTATCACTGATGAATGTCATATATGGAGGGAAATTTCCGGCTACTACCGAGACACAAATATATACGCCTTCTTAACGTTGAGTAACGTAGCTCGAATATCTATGGAGTGATGATGATTATTGTTTGCTTAATGACCCCACTCACAGCTAGGTTATACGGGGATACGAATGAGCAGGTGATTATGAAACTATGAAGTGATGATGATTATTGTTTGCTTAATGACCCCACTCACAGCTAGGTTATACGGGGATACGAATGAGCAGGTGATTATGAAACTATGGAGTGATGATGATTATTGTTTGCTTAATGACCCCACTCACAGCTAGGTTATACGGGGGTACGACTGGGCAGGTGATTATGAAACTATGAAGTGATGATGAGTGGGAAAACGTTCACAAAAACTCGTGCCATGAAAGGGACTCGGAACTCACGCCTAACGGTTACTTCAATTTCTGAAGCGGTGCCTCAGCTGACTGAGCTACCGAGAGCGCCACAGTCTGGCTGTAGCATCACATCCCTGAAACAAGATATAATCGATTAACTGCGATATTTTCTTTATGATTTTAGTGAAAACTAGAAATTATCAGCTCGATAAATTAAAAAATTAGGAAATGATCAATTATTGCTGAAATTTCAATTACCTCATTAGTCTTCCAAGGACCCGGCTTTTTTTTTAGACGTTTTCAAGACCTTTTTGAATTCATTCTGAGACAATTCAAGAAATATTTCCTCACACCAATCGCGTTCAACACTAATTTTCTCCTCTCCTTCGATCGATCCAGAAACCATAAAAAAAAATCACAATCCCAAAACTTGATTTTGACGAATATTGATGATATCTTTTCTCTCTAATCTCAGAGAAAACTAAAAATCGTCATCTCAATTTCAGAGGTTATTATCAATTTATTTGTCCTCCATTACCTGGCCTTTTTCTGAGTCGTGACGTAGTCATTATACAATTCTCTTCATGTTTCAATACAGAATCGGTAATGCCTACGTCATGACTCATGATCTTTGGAGGGAAGAGAGAATAATTTCAACTTCTGAAATTGTGATGATATTTTCTAGTTTTCTCTGTGACAAAATGGAAGTGAATATTGTTACTATTCGTTAAATTACAATTCTGTTCTTTTCTGTGATTAAATTATTCCAATTCGAATTAGTCACAACACACAGTGGCGTAAATATCACAGTGGCGTAAATATCGGCGGTGCAAGATGTGCAGTGGCAAAAAGGCCCACTGATGGCGTAATTTTCCAAAATCATAATTTTCAATTTGGTATTTTATTTGATTTTTATTCACCATTAACGAGACTCGATGCGGGTTTATTCTCATTAATCTTATCAATTGACGACTAGTGATTGACCCGCACACAAACGTCACAAAACAGAACATCAAATCAAATGGGCTTTGCTATGTGGGAAATTTGACATTCACCTATCAGAGTATCTCTAAATGCCCACATGAAGTATAGATCCAGGTGGCTTTGGTGATTAGGCACGCCTATCATTAGTGGTCAATTGACGACTAGTGATTGACCCGCACACAAACGTCACAAAACAGAACATCCAATCAAATGGGCTTTGTTATGTGGGAAATTTGACATTCACCTATCAGAGTATCTCTAAATGCCCATATGAAGTATAGATCCAGGTGGCCCTGGCTATTAGCCACGCCTATCACTAGTGGTCAATTGACGACTAGTGATTGCCACGCACACAAACGTCACAAAACAGAACATCAAATCAAATGGGCTTTGCTATGTGGGAAATTTGACATTCACCTATCAGAGTATCTCTAAATGCCCACATGAAGTATAGATCCAGGTGGCTTTGGTGATTAGGCACGCCTATCATTAGTGGTCAATTGACGACTAGTGATTGACCCGCACACAAACGTCACAAAACAGAACATCCAATCAAATGGGCTTTGTTATGTGGGAAATTTGACATTCACCTATCAGAGTATCTCTAAATGCCCACATGAAGTATAGATCCAGGTGGCTTTGGTGATTAGCCACGCCTATCACTAGTGGTCAATTGAACCAGCGAGACCAAGACGGATTCATTTTAATAATATTTTAGATATTTTCGCAGAGCAAAAGCAAGGCGAAAGATTGTTATACCTAGTAATCAATGGGTGAGTGAAATAATTCAATGAATATTCGTGCGAGGAATGGTATTCCACGTTACTTCATGGAATCAGTGGAAGAAACCAAAATTCAAAGAAAATTTGAATCACATTCATAATGAAGTAAATTAGAGGCGCACGAGTGCCTTATATGGAAAAGGAGGGTTGATTAAGAGAAGTTGAAGAGATGGTTGTGGTGAATATGTGACTATTAACTCTAGGAAATATCTTGAGATACCATCTTGTATTTTGAATACATTTTTCAAATGTACTTTGTATCTTGTTTTTGAAATACCCAAAATTCGAGTGTCTGTATCTGATATTTTAGATACTCCAAGTTAGAGTACTTTGCCCGTGTCTGCACCTTCATTCATTCTTGGTGGCAAGACCGCCTCGGAATCTTGAGATAACCAAGAGTGGTGGTTCAACCATGGGGCTGTATCGTTATGGAGGTATAACCCACTTGATCACTTTGAATAGTGGCTAACGGTGGTCATGTTAACTTTTTTTTTTTTTTTTTTTAATAACATCGAAACTTGATACAAAATCATTGTTCCCCAATTAAGGCTAAGGATGAAAAGTAGGATCGTTTGGACGGGGCACCACAAGGGCGATCTTACCACCCCATTTTAAAAATTTAAAACCAATGAACTTTAACACCAGGACTGCGCTGTTGGTGACCATAACTTTCCGCCGCAGATAACAGTCTTTCAGTTTCCGAAAGTCCGGAACACATTATAAGTAAAAACCGTTTCTGTGATATATATCCGGACATTATCAGCATTGGTATTAAGAGTAAACAAAACACACGAATGTTGATATCTTCCACTTTGAACTAAGTCTCTTGAGCAATGATCATTTCTTTCCATTAACAGCAGATGTAAAGTTTGTCATTATACAAAATGAAAAAAAAAAAATGAGTGATAGGCCTATAATGTTATAATTCGGCCTTTCACTCTACTAATTAAAGGTCGTGGCCAATTAGTACTTCATCCAAGCATTTGCTTCGAGGACTGTGGGAAACCACGAAAAACCAAGTCAGGATGGATACACAAATGTTTGTTGGTCTTCTTTTTCTCTCAACTTCTTCTCTTCTCTTCTTCTTTTCTTGTGATATTTGATTTTCTTGAGATTATTATTAATCGTAAAATACAATTAACTGCTCAAACTTTTTGTTGTCCGGTGTGGGCCTACAGAAATGTGTTCTATATTCAGTTACTGAAATCAAGATCTTCTATAATCTATATCATTACCTAATATATAATGATGAAGAAAGCCTTGATGAATCACCAACGTGGGAGTAGCTCCAACTGGCAGTTGAATTAACAACATGGCCGCCGTTTAGTTGGACCTCCATAACAATACAACTCCATGGTTGAATCATTTGACGTGACTGCTAGGATGCATTCCGGAACCCACTGGCCTCACTTGTAGTTCAGTACTTGCCAGTATTTGTATCCAGTAGGCCTCAATAAAGGAACGCACTGGCCTCACTTGTAGTTCAGTACTTGCCAGTATTTGTATCCAGTAGGCCTCAATAAAGGAACCCACTGGCCTCACTTGTAGTTCAGTACTTGCCAGTATTTGTATCCAGTAGGCCTCAATAAAGGAACGCACTGGCCTCACTTGTAGTTCAGTACTTGCCAGTATTTGTATCCAGTAGGCCTCAATAAAGGAACGCACTGGCCTCACTTGTAGTTCAGTACTTGCCAGTATTTGTATCCAGTAGGCCTCAATAAAGGAACCCACTGGCCTCACTTGTAGTTCAGTACTTGCCAGTATTTGTATCCAGTAGGCCTCAATAAAGGAACGCACTGGCCTCACTTGTAGTTCAGTACTTGCCAGTATTTGTATCCAGTAGGCCTCAATAAAGGAACCCACTGGCCTCACTTGTAGTTCAGTACTTGCCAGTATTTGTATCCAGTAGGCCTCAATAAAGGAACCCACTGGCCTCACTTGTAGTTCAGTACTTGCCAGTATTTGTATCCAGTAGGCCTCAATAAAGGAACCCACTGGCCTCACTTGTAGTTCAGTACTTGCCAGTATTTGTATCCAGTAGGCCTCAATAAAGGAACCCACTGGCCTCACTTGTAGTTCAGTACTTGCCAGTATTTGTATCCAGTAGGCCTCAATAAAGGAACCCACTGGCCTCACTTGTAGTTCAGTACTTGCCAGTATTTGTATCCAGTAGGCCTCAATAAAGGAACCCACTGGCCTCACTTGTAGTTCAGTACTTGCCAGTATTTGTATCCAGTAGGCCTCAATAAAGGAACCCACTGGCCTCACTTGTAGTTCAGTACTTGCCAGTATTTGTATCCAGTAGGCCTCAATAAAGGAACGCACTGGCCTCACTTGTAGTTCAGTACTTGCCAGTATTTGTATCCAGTAGGCCTCAATAAAGGAACCCACTGGCCTCACTTGTAGTTCAGTACTTGCCAGTATTTGTATCCAGTAGGCCTCAATAAAGGAACCCACTGGCCTCACTTGTAGTTCAGTACTTGCCAGTATTTGTATCCAGTAGGCCTCAATAAAGGAACCCACTGGCCTCACTTGTAGTTCAGTACTTGCCAGTATTTGTATCCAGTAGGCCTCAATAAAGGAACCCACTGGCCTCACTTGTAGTTCA
>OZ023339.1:10712323-10720068 GCA_964007535.1 Brachyptera risi | reverse complement strand
ATATATATAACTTCTAAATCCGTTGTGCGAAATGACCATTACCTCAATCTAAGCCTACCAAGACATAATACCATCATAGTCCTTCAATCTTTTCCTGGTAGATCCATTAACCTCTGAAATGATCTCCTCCAAGAAAAGATGGAAACATTACCAACATTCTCTGCATTCAACACTATTCTATCAAATCTATAGAGCTGCATTCATAAATGACACTTCGCTACGCATTTTGTTTCACTCTGAACTCAAAAATAGAAATTGTTGAAATGAGGACTAGTATTCAGAATCAACTGCCACAAGACCAATGGTCCAATGCTGTGAAATGAATGAATAATAAAATAAATAATAAAATGATATTAAGAGTCAGTAAAATAAATTTCAACTTCAATTGCAGTCATTTTAATTCACTCATTCGTCTTCAAGGAACCGGCTTTTTTCTGAATCATGACGTAGATTTTACTCGATTCCATTCATTTTTCTAAAAGAATCAGTATAATGTCTACGTCGTAACTCATGGTGAATTGGGAACAAAAACATTCGTAAAGTTGTAAATGAATGAAAAATATCGAAAAGGCGAGGTTCGGTCTTTCAACCGCTCTACCACCTAACCTTGTTCTATAAACTAGCATATTAAAAAAAAGAGATGAAAAAATAATAAATTAATTAGGATAATGATATAGTGAAATTGTAAAAACCAATTGAGATAGATATAAAGTGGTGCTGTGATGGGAGAAGATGAGAGTGAAATACAATGATTCAAAGTAGTGATAAGGGTGAGAGGCAGTTGATGATTAAGATCATCATCAATCTTAATTTCCGAAATTAAGATGATGATTTCTAGTTTTCTCTAAAGTTATGGGAATAAATATCGTTATTTCTCGTTAAAATCTAGTTTCAGGGTTGTTATGTCTTTGGAATAGTGAACAGAAACTTGAATCAAAACTAGACCTACATCTGAAATAATGTGGTCGACAACAATAGCAAAGTTTGAAATTATTCAAAATTAAATAATTGTTTTTTTTTTACGATAATTATTATCACCAGAGATGGTTGTACCAACTGATAATCAGTAACTGAGCATCGATTGTTGAATTGATTTGTTATCACATTTGGTGACAGGACTCACGATATTTTCGTATGTCCTGATTCCTGAATAATAATTATCAAATTGATATTTATGTATCTATTCATTGATCAGGCCAAAGGTTTGCAGATAGTACAAGATGTAATATCGACACTTGAAACTAGATATAAAGATGTTACCATCAGTTGTTACAACTGGCTTCCATTCCATTCATTTCTCACAATATCATTTCAATACCATTATATACATTTTACATTTTATTATATTACATTATTATTATATTACCATTCCATTATATAATCCATTATTTCTCTATTCAATAACCTCAAAACTTGATATAAAATCATTGTTTCCTAATTAAGGCTATTAATGAGAGATAGGATCGTTCAAACGGAGCACCACAGGGGTGATCTTACCACCCCAAAGAATAATTGAAAATAAGATACTGGTAACTCATTTGACAAACAATACATTTTGAGGTGGGCTTAATAATTAACTTAAACATTCACAGTGGGGAGAAAGAAATATCTTGATATTTTTCCTATTATTATTCACAAAAATGTTCTCTTCCTTTTTTTCCTTTTCTTCTTGTATTTAATCTCGAATGATAATTGTACAATATAATTATTTGAATTATCCAACACCCATCTGCATTTTTGATGAATATTTTCGAAATTCAAATAGTTCACGTGTAGAATTACCTCAGAATCGGTTGACACCCCCCCCCCCCCTCCCTTTTCTCCCTCCTCCCCAATCTATCTCATCCTCATCTTGGAATTGGCAATAATCATACATTGTATTCACACATCATTCTCTCCCATATATATATATTCAAATTTATATCAAGTACCTGTAATCTTCCCCTACTTCCCCCCCCCCCCTCCTTCCTCACCGCCAAGCAACGTCACCGGAGGCTGCATCTTTGCAAATCCTCATCCCCCTCAGAGCAGCATCTCTAACGGTCCAGGCTGAATTCAAAGAGCAACATCCAAGATATTATATTAATCATATCATTATGTAGGCATACGTGTACTGAAGACCAAGGATTTATATTTATAGAATATCTATTTTCTAAATCGAAAATGTTCCCACGTCATTTTGACGAGTTTCCGATGAGAGTGCCAACTGTTAGAAACGAAATTGTCAATCTTGTTTATATTGAAAATAATATCTGCTGATTTTATATACTAATGGACAGGGGTTAATCTGTTGATAAAAAGGAACGCATCTAAAAAATATATATTTTTCGAAGCCCTCGTCCCCCTTCTACCACCAATACAGAAGAATCATGAAAAAGTCAACAAACTAGTAATTTGTTTTTGGAATATATTTGAGGGAATTCATTCAAAATTGATAGTTCGAGTCTAAACCTGAGACGAGCAGAAAAAAAGATTGCAATCTGAACTGACTGTACGACTGTATGTACGACATATGACGACATGACATATGACGACATGACATATGACGACATGACATATGACGACATGACATATGACGACATGACATATGACGACATGACATATGACGACATGACATATGACGACATGACATATGACGACATGACATATGACGACATGACATATGACGACATGACATATGACGACATGACATGTGACGACATGACATATGACGACATGACATATGACGACATGACATATGACGACATGACATATGACGACATGACTGACTGTACGACAATGACCACTATTTTTGGTGGAAACAATGGAATAAAAAGATCATCAGGAGGAGAAAATATGTACTCGTCCGTGAGGCCAATATGAAAATTATATTGAATATTGTGAATATAGGCTAGTCTACTAGTGCATGAATCGAAATCCACCTCAGCATTGATTTCTTATCATTTTGGAATTGAAACTCGCGTACCAGTTTCAAAAAAAAAAACGGAACGCCGTTCCAGATGCGTTCCGGGCTTCCGGCACAAAATAGCCACTGCTCATGTAGGATATAACCGAT
The DNA here is from genome assembly GCA_964007535.1 of Brachyptera risi. Classification (NCBI taxonomy): domain Eukaryota; kingdom Metazoa; phylum Arthropoda; class Insecta; order Plecoptera; family Taeniopterygidae; genus Brachyptera; species Brachyptera risi. Next base: position 10,717,013 of record OZ023339.1, on the reverse strand, counting down.
ATGATAACGAAACGAATGGATCCTACACACATCGTAACATCTCCAGTGTCAATCTGATGTACAAACGATATCAGTGACTTTCCGTCTGGACATTTTGTAGTGAAACTACTTCACACCATTCAGAGGAGTATCTTATAAAATACTGTCGATCCATATTAAACATACACAATATGTTACTTGTTATTTGTATGTAACGGTACGCTGTGAGGTGAGAATAAATGGCAAAAATATCGAGTGTTACTGTTACATATAACTGATCTTTCCACTTTTCTTATTATAAATTTGAGTCATAGGATTTTCGACAAATATTGTCAACATTCCATTTGATATATGTTGATTTTGTATCTTGCACGGTTCAGTTTTCTGATCATCTATATTTGTGAAATATTCCTAACGAGAATTTTCTTCTCTTGGAAACAGGACGTATTGTCATTAGTTTCCAACATTGTCACCCATTTTCTTGTAGTCACTAACTCTCATAATAATACTAACTGGACCTTGTTGATATCGGGCCTTATATAGAAGATTATTTGAATTTGTGGATTCAGTATTACAGTACGCTTCATAATTATTGGTTATACTCATGCTGTTAGTGACTATGTAGTAATATTAGGGCTCAATGATCGGATGAATGGAATGTTATTCCGGAACTACAAACACATAAATAGCGCTAACTGGTAATTCATTATTGGTATCACCACGGTTGACGAGATTATTTGTTCCTCCCATACTTGAGGACAACACTGAATAAACGTCAAATCCCAGGATATCTTATACATTTTAGTGCTGTTTACGACCCCACCAATAGCTGGGTTATACGGGGGTACGAATGAGAAGATGACAACAAAATGATGAAGTGATGATGAGTGAAAGACGTTCACAAAAACGCATGCTTTACGCGGGATTTGAATACACGCCCGAGTTTCTGACGCAATGCGATAGTTGACTGAGCCACGGGGGTGGTTCCTAGGATATCTCTCGACTTCAATGCGGGATACCTGTGATAAATTCACTACCCCACTTCCTATTCGTTGCCACCCTCTCTTCTAGGTCATACCATTATATTAAAGCGCGCACCCTCGCGGTGAATCTGACCCTAAATCTACCCCCCAACATTCCACCGCGTTAGCAGCATCTCATTATATAAGATACAAGATGATTGGGAAGAAACAACATAGGTTCTCTTGAGGACATCACAATCCTTGAACATAAACTTTGATTAATTATGATGATATTTATTCTCTATAATTCTAGAGAAAACTAGGAATCGTCATTTAAATTTCCGAAATTAAAATTGATATTTTTTTCCACCGGAGACCATGAGTCATGACGTGGGCATAACCAATTATATATAGAAATAACAACAGAATCGAGTAATATCTACGTCCCGATGAAGAAGAAAAATCAGGTCAGGACAGATAGTTTGATCCTGATTTCAGAAATTAAGATGGTGATTTTCGAGTTTTCTCTAAAATCAGAAGAATAACCATCAATATTCATTGATATCAAGTTTTGGGATTGTGAGGTTTTTTGATGGTTTCTAATGGCAGAGTGGATCGTATATATATATATATATATATATATATATATATATATATATATATATATATATATATATATATATATATATATATATATATATATATGTATAAATATATATATATATATATATATATATATATATATATATATATATACATATATATGTATATATATATATATATATATATATATATATATATATATATATATATATATATATATATATATATATATATATGATATTTTGAATATATATATATATATATATATATATATATATATATATATATATGATATTTTGAATATATCATTTCAATCATTCATTCCATCAGGTTCTATATACGCCCATGGAAAGCTCTTTTTTCTCACTACTTGTTGAGTAAGTGAACTCCGTTCCAATGACCACTGGTCAGTGCTTCAGAGGTGTGAGAATACCTATCTCCTTCTACACGTATTGAATAGCAACCGTTCTGTATTCCGATATTCTGAACCGATCCGTGAGAGTGAGAAGGAGAGAGAGAAGGATATTATGTGGTATGAGTGAGAGGGCGTCAGTCAGATGCGTCGGGTTGAATAGAGAGAATATGACACGTTAAAAGATGCATTACGATGGAGAAAGAAAACTGTATAGTTAGTAGGATAGAAAGAGAGGTTATTGGATGAGCGATAGCGAAGATTTTTATCCTACTCGTATGGAGCTTTCCGTTTTTCTTTTTTTTTGTACCCACCACACAGGTTGCGCGGTTCGACTGCGCAGGTCGCACGGTTTGACTGCGCAGGTCGCACGGTTCGACTGATAAACACCAAACTTTTCCCGCATACGTAGACTTATCCAACTTGGAATTGTATAGTTTTTGGAATGAATCGATCAGACCATTTCTGAGAAATATCATCTCAGAGTTTCTAAAAACTCCATAAGATTTTACTGAACGTGAAAATTTTAAAAATAAATCTTTTCCAGGAGAAAATGAAGAATGCAAATTTCTGAATGTGAACGCATTGATGATACACATCACTACAATTTTGTATGCAACTCGAATCAGCCGTTTTGAAAAAAAAATAGAATGAATTTTTTCAATTCATCAAATAGGTAGAAATAATAACAGAACCATTGCTGAGATTGACTACTTTCTGGATTCGATATTCACCGAATAAAGTATATTTTATAGAGTCAAGAGGTGTAGTCTTCTATTAAGCTTCATGATTATAGATGTATAGCTCATCTTACAACGCATATGCTGCATGCGTTTGCCTGGTGAATAGAGAACTAGGCTTGCTTCTTATACAGAAGCGAGATAGATGATATCACGATAATATGAGATGAAATGAGAGAACATATAACCTTCACATAATGATATTCAATAAGAATGGAGAGAGATAGAACTGTAGTGATATCCAGTCAAAGAAAAAGAGATGAAACCAAGGTGATATCCAGTAAAAAAAAAAAAGAGAAAAAAAACAATTAATCAATAGTGAACTAGGCTCAACTCTATAACATGAGATACAGTGAGAAGAAGTGAGAGAACTTGATTTTGAATACACAGTGGGAAGCGAGTGCGAAGATGCTATATCAAGATGTGCCGATGATGAAAGAGTGAGAGAGAAGAAGTGAGTCGATGAGAAAGAGAGAGAAAGAGAACTAGGCTCGGACGCTTGAATGAGATTGTGTGATCCTCGAGTTGACCGTTGGGGTTGCGAGGTATCGGGGGATGAGGGTGCGATATTGTGCAATAAGATGATGACGTCATATAATTGAGGGGAGAGAGGGTTGAGTGAAGGAGGAGGGGGATGAGGGGAAATAATGAGTGGGATTTGGCAAATTCAATTGAAGAAGCATAATTGAATGTTGGTTGGTTTATTTTTTGATTCATGATTTCGGTCTATGGATATATACGTATATACTCATGAATATACATACATATATATATATATATATATATATATATATATATATATATATATATATATATATATATATATTTAAATATATATATATATACAGATATATATATATATATCCATATATATATATATATACATATATATATATATATATATATGGGATTGTATAGTTATGTCGAAAAAGATACGCCTCGACCGGGATTCGAGCCCGGGACCTTCTGCTTGCCAGGCAGGTGCTCTACCACTAAGCTACTGAGGTATTACTCCTTCGACATAACTATACTTAGACTCACTTATTATCATATATATATATATATATATATATATATATATATATATATATATATATATATATATATTCATATATATATATATATATATATATATATATATATATATATATATATATATATATATATATATATATATATTGATATATATGAATATGAATATATGAATATAAATATATATTTATACATACATACATACTCACAAAAATATTAATAATGATTTAATCGAACAAATATCATAGAATAATCATCGGAAACTGAGTTTCAATGAATAACGATGATATATATCCATTCTCATAATTTTAGAGAAAACTAGAAATCTTCATCTCAATTTCAGAAATTATAATCGATTCATTTTTCCTCCAGGACCCGGACCTCTTTCAAGTCGTGACGTAGACATCACTCGATTCTGTTTATGTTTTTATACAGAATCGGTAACGCCCACGTCATGACTCATTGGCCTCTGGAGGACAAAAAATCAACCCTAATTTCTGAAATTGAGATGATGATTTAAAGTTTTCTCAGTAAACCCAGTTCTCTAGTTCACCCTGCAATTCCCCCTTCCCCCCTTCCCCCTTCCTCAAAGGAAGTCTTGCTTGGAAATTTGTACCCGGAAAATACGTACGTCGTCAATATCTCACATCAACAACTTGAACATTTTTTCATCCTCACCGATGTTATTTTGTGGTTTTTCTCAGACGCTCCAGTCTCCTGCATCAGTCACCACTGTATGATATCAGAAAAACGAATGAAATCGATCAAAAACAATTTAAAAAATTCAAAAATCGAACAAAATGATCAACTTTGTGATGAATACAAGTGAAGAGAGAACGGAAGAAGAAAGAAGATTTCAAGAAGAACAAGATCAAATATTTTTTCTCCCCATCAGTGAACGTTCGGATTTTTTTCTGATTCCGGCAGTACACCTTAAGATTCATTGTTAGTTAAATGTGAGC
>OZ023339.1:10692323-10707323 GCA_964007535.1 Brachyptera risi | reverse complement strand
AAAAAGTTTGGAGAATGAAATCTATAAAAAAAAAACAATCTCAGGATGTGACCATATATTAGTGATACAAATTATCACAATTTTACATGCAATTCGATCGAGCCGTTTTTAAAAAAAAAATAGTTTGATAAATGTATCTTCATTCAACGATTACATAGAAATAATAGCAGAGCCATCGCTGACATTCACGGCTTTCCAGATCTGCTCGTATTTTCATTCTCTTTGGAGGCTTATAGTTTTCTCAATTCAAAGCCTCAAATAATGTTGAGAATGGTTCAACAAAGAGTTGACGCTGTAACTGAACATATAGTTCCATATAGTATAATCACTGTGCAGAAGCTAATATCAAAAGTAATACTCATGACATCTGAATTATATTCATCTGTTTCAACCTATTCAGAAACAAATGTTCTTTGATCTACATCTAATAATATTTATACCTTCAAAATATCTCAAAATTCAGTACAGTGGCATCACACGTGGGTATGATCCAAATTCACTATGTATTCCTTAACTAAAGAAACAAACCAAGACGCGTGGCCGAGTGGTAACACACTGAACCGTCATTCGGGAGACCGGGGCTCGATTCCCGCCATGGTCGACCATCCTGACAGGAGTTTTTCGTGGTTTCCCTCTGTCGTTCAGGTCAATACTGGGATGGTTCCTTAACAATAGGCCACGACCGACTCCTTCCCACCACCCAAAACACTTAATAAAATAACCTTTCATCTCATCATCCCAACATCTCATTCATCATCCACCGACGCCAATCGATCGTAGCCATCAGTATAGTGCGTCGTTAAAACCCAATATAAAAAAAAAAATAAACAAATTGGGCAGAAACACATTTACTACTTGGATCCCAAAATATTTAATGAAATTCCACCTAATATTCGTTCAAATACTAATGTATCCACTTTCAAGAAAGACATTCATAAATTCATCAGAACTACTCATTTGTAATCTATTTTGGCATGCACGTTGTCTCTACTAAGCATTAATTACGTATGACTATATGTGTCTTGAACTACGAATTATTCTATTTCATTCAACTAATATTACGTTTGTTTTGTTATATCTTCTCGAGTTGGTTTCTATGTATTTATAATTGTATATGTTTGTATTTATTTCATCATCTACACTTGAAAAATCATGGACAATGGAATAGGATTGAATCATTATTTATTATATAGTTTTCGCCAACATGAATATTATCTTTTGCTACTAATGCCCGCACACAAGATTCAGTTCTTACGCGGCTTTCTTCTTCTTTTCTCCTTTTTTTGATTTTACAATGTTAACCCATCATGTATATATTTGGTTCACTTATTACTGTTTGTATTGTTTTCCTGTAATCCTGTTGTGAATAAGTTGAAGAATAAAAAGATTTATAAATTGAATTGAAATTGAATTGAAATTGAGTTGAAGCAATTACATTTATTGAGTTATTAATAATCAGGTGAGGGGTTTAAGTATAGATTCAGCATTCATCCGACGCCAATAAATCTTAGTTATCATCACATCAGCCTCTTGTTAAATCTGATATCGATAGATAAGTTGGCCCAGACATCTCAGACTGTCTCTGATTTGCCCTAGTAACAGACACGTCCACCCCCCACCCCCCTCCCACCGCCCCTAACGCCATCTCGCGGCCACTTGTCGAGACCTCAGCCAGACATCAAGTCTCCTCAAGATCAATATATACTAACATAACATTGGTCTACTGTCTCTTAGGAGCACATGGGAGTCGATTTAGCGGAATACCAGTATTTTGGTGATAACTTTTGAACGGTATGAGATATCAAAATTTTAATAAGCGAGAAACACAGATAATTATAATAGCTTCAATATGATATAATTTATAATTATTCAAGTCATGTCGCATAATTGTCAAGCGTCTACAACTGAAATTTTTTTTTTTCGGTTGTGAACCCTTTACTTTTGAATTATTGCACTCACTCATTGGTTGCTGTTACAATTCCTTCACCTCGCTTTTGCTCTGCTAAAATGTTTACAACAGCACCAAAATGGATCCTTCTTGGTTTTTCTGATTCAATTGATTGAACTCACGCTGAGTCTCTCCTTTACAGTACAAAAAATATGTACATAAATTACATGCATTAAAGAATTATAGTTTTAGAAAATAAAGCCAATCTCAGTGTGCCCCCCAAAGTGAATTTAGCCGTGGGTCCTTGAGCCAGTGCACCACTTGCACCTCCGATATTTATACGCCACTGGTCTCATCCCTGAATATACGTTGTGGCTGTTCCAAGTGATCACGTGACCCAACTGTCGCACCTTCGACAACCTATTCATGAAGGAGAGTGAAATTCATATTATTGTATTTCATTGGATGAGCAAAGCGAAGACTCAATTTCACCGAACTCAAAAAGAACAAAATCTACAAAAAAAATAGAAAACTCATTTCAAAGTTTCGAAAAAGAAAAAAACCTGAGAATGAAGCGAAAGAGAAAATTAGAGAAAATCTCGAAATGAATTCAAATAATCACACAATTTGAATCTGATATTCATACACATGACTCAGAAGTTTCACAAAAATTGAATCAGCTGTTTCATTAAAACGAGATTCAAATATCTCGATAATCGAATATCTCGATAGTCGAATATCTAGAATATTTCGATATTCCAATAGATATAATAACATTGTCTGTCTTTCAGTGATTTCCGTGATTTTAATGTGAGGTTATGATTGTATTACATGCAACTAGTCAAACGCGAAATATGCGTTGTAAGATGAGCGAGATATCTGAATAAGGTATAAAAGTCCTTGAAGTAGTTCTACCCTTGCTACTTTATCGACTCTGGTATTCTACACACCTTGATATCTGAATAAGCTATAGAAGTCGTCAAAGTAGTTCTACTCTTGCCACTTCATTGACTCTGGTATTCTACACACCTTGACGCATATACAAAATACTTCATTGTTGGTAAACTCTTGAATCTAGGAAGCAGTGAATCTCGACAACTTAATTCTGTCGCAATTTTTATGATATATTTTATGAATATCATCAGTCATTTTATTTTTTTTCTTCAAAACGACTGATTAGAATTGCTTAAAAAATCGTAATAATGTGTAAAATCCATGTATACACATTTAGAAAGAATTTCGTTTCATTTTGAGAGATTTTATTTTTCAACATGTTCCGCCCAGCCAAATCTTATGGGGTTTCTAGAAACTTTGAGATGATGATTCTCAAAATCGGTCCGACCGATTTATCCCCAAAACTATACAGTTCTAAGTTGGATGAGTTTGCGTGTACAAAAAAGTTTCATGTTGATCAGTCAACCCTTGCGACCTGTGGAGTGCTTACAAAAAAAAAAAAGCAAAAAAAAAAAAAAAAAACAGACAAAGCCCTATAAGAGTGGGATGGAGACTTCGCTACGCTCATCAATTAAATTCAATCAAGTTGAAGAATACTATTGAAAAAGGCAACCTGTAACATGTTATTCTTACCCCCCATTAAGTTTACTCCCCAGTAAAAATGACATATATTAAATACACTCCCCCAGTAAAGGCAATATATGCCACGATTACTCCCCCCATATTTTTTGTACTCCCCATATATCCCACACGATTCAACTGGGAGTAATAATAAAATGCATGCTAAATATACTCCCCCAGAACATGCGGGAGTACACATATCATAACTGAAGACTTGTGATATTATAACTCCTATACAGGAGAACAGAGAACCAAGATATGTATTATAATTGAAGTGGTGTCGGATGCTATAGGGTGAACCAAAATATGTTACGTGTAAAATGGGGGAGTACAAATACCATAGCCGTTGATATGTGATATGATTACTCCCTTACAATAAAAGGAAAAAGTAAATACTTTAACATCGATGAAGTCTTGTCGCATGCTATGGAGTGAACCAAAATATGTTACGTTTCAAGTGGGGGAGTACAAATATCATAGCTAGGACATGATATGATCACTCCCTTAGAATAACTAATGCAACAAATGTAAAGTCTTCCATGTATGCTATAGGGTGAACCAGAATAAATAACGAGTCAAATGAGGGAGTACAAATATCATAGCCTAGGACATATGATATGATTACTTCCCTAAGGGATGATATAAGATTAACCTGTACATCGAAGGCTCAGTCTTCACACATGCTATAGGGTGAACCCAAATATGTTGCGTGTTCAGTGGGGGAGTACAAATATCATAGCTCATGACCCATGATATTTTAACTCCCTTAAAGATAATAGAAAAACAACCTGTACATCAAAGGCTCAGTCTTCACACATGCTATAGGGTGAACCCAAATATGTTACGTGTTCAGTGGGGGAGTACAAATATCATAGCTCATGACATATGATATTTTAACTCCCTTACGAGATGATGAGAAAACAACCAACACATCAAGGCTTAGTCTGTATACACATGCTATAGGGTGGACCAAAATATCCTAGGTGTTCCATAGGGGAGTACAGATATCATAGCTCATGACATATGATATTTTTACTCCCTCACGAGATGATGCGAAAACAACTAACACATCAAGGCTTAGTCTGTATACACATGCTATAGGGTGGACCAAAATATCCTAGGTGTTCCATAGGGGAGTACAGATATCATAGCTCATGACATATGATATTTTTACTCCCTCACGAGATGATGCGAAAACAACCAACACATCAAGGCTTAGTCTGTATACACATGCTATAGGGTGGACCAAAATATCCTAGGTGTTCCATAGGGGAGTACAGATATCATAGCTCATGACATATGATATTTTTACTCCCTCACGAGATGATGCGAAAACAACCAACACATCAAGGCTTAGTCTGTATACACATGCTATAGGGTGGACCAAAATATCCTAGGTGTTCCATAGGGGAGTACAGATATCATAGCTCATGACATATGATATTTTTACTCCCTCACGAGATGATGAGAGAACAACCAACACATCAAGGCTTAGTCTGTATACACATGCTATAGGGTGGACCAAAATATCCTAGGTGTTCCATAGGGGAGTACAGATATCATAGCTCATGACATATGATATTTTTACTCCCTCACGAGATGATGAGAGAACAACCAACACATCAAGGCTTAGTCTGTATACACATGCTATAGGGTGGACCAAAATATCCTAGGTGTTCCATAGGGGAGTACAGATATCATAGCTCATGACATATGATATTTTTACTCCCTCACGAGATGATGAGAGAACAACCAACACATCAAGGCTTAGTCTGTATACACATGCTATAGGGTGGACCAAAATATCCTAGGTGTTCCATAGGGGAGTACAGATATCATAGCTCATGACATATGATATTTTTACTCCCTCACGAGATGATGAGAGAACAACCAACACATCAAGGCTTAGTCTGTATACACATGCTATAGGGTGGACCAAAATATCCTAGGTGTTCCATAGGGGAGTACAGATATCATAGCTCATGACATATGATATTTTTACTCCCTCACGAGATGATGCGAAAACAACTAACACATCAAGGCTTAGTCTGTATACACATGCTATAGGGTGGACCAAAATATCCTAGGTGTTCCATAGGGGAGTACAGATATCATAGCTCATGACATATGATATTTTTACTCCCTCACGAGATGATGAGAGAACAACCAACACATCAAGGCTTAGTCTGTATACACATGCTATAGGGTGGACCAAAATATCCTAGGTGTTCCATAGGGGAGTACAGATATCATAGCTCATGACATATGATATTTTTACTCCCTCACGAGATGATGAGAGAACAACCAACACATCAAGGCTTAGTCTGTATACACATGCTATAGGGTGGACCAAAATATCCTAGGTGTTCCATAGGGGAGTACAGATATCATAGCTCATGACATGATATTTTTACTCCCTCACGAGATGATGCGAAAACAACTAACACATCAAGGCTTAGTCTGTATACACATGCTATAGGGTGGACCAAAATATATAGTGCAAAATTGGGGATGGGTCATAACACGCCATATGGTTACTCCCTAAAGAGATAATATTAGTTATTAGTTATGGATAATTAGTTATTGTTCCATATTTTTTGAGGAAGTTATCATAGCATATGTCCTGAACAATGATATTTGTACACTCCTATTTTACTCATTTATTTTGGTTCACCCTATAGCATATGGAAAAGACTTCATCTTTGATGCATTAGTTATTACTTAATGTTCTATATATTTCGAGGGAGTGATCATATCATATGTGATGAGCTATGATATTTGTATTTCCCCATTTTTGTCGTTATTTATTTTGGTTCACCCTATAGCATACATGGAAGACTTCACATTCGTTGCATTGATCATTGTATTATATATTTCAAGGGAGTGATCATATCATATGTCCTAAGCAATGATATTTGTACTCACCAGTTTTACCCTTAATTTATTTTGGTGCACCCTATATCATATGGGAACGACTTCACCTTTGATGCATAAGTCATTGTTCTATATATTTCAAGGGAGTAATCATATCATATGACCTGAGCTATGATATTTGTACTCCCCCATTTCACTCGTTATATTTATTTTGGTTCGCATACATGGAAGACTTCACATTTGATGCATTAGTTATTGTATTGAATATTTGAAGGGAGTAATGATATCATATGTCCCGAGCTATGATATTTGTACTCCCCCATTTCACTCGTTATTTATTTTGGTTCACCCTATGGCATACATGGAAGACTTCACATTTGTTGCATTAGTTATTGTATCATATATTTCAAGGGAGTAATCATATCATATGTCCCGAGCTATGATATTTGTACTCCCCCTTTTCACTTGTTATTTATTTTGGTTCACCCTATAGTATACATGGGAGACTTCACATTTGTTGCATAAGTTATTGTATCATATATTTCAAGGGAGTAATCATATCATATGTCCCGAGCTATGATATTTGTACTCCCCCTTTTCACTTGTTATTTATTTTGGTTCACCCTATAGCATATTTGAAAGACTCCATCTTCAATGCATCAGTTATTTAATGATATATTTTAAGGCAGTAATCGTATCATATGCCATCAGTTATAATATTTGTACTCCCCTATTTGGCTCTTTTTATATTTTGGCTCACCTGACCTATAGCATGTGATTAAAGTTTATCCTTCGATGTACATGAGCTATGATATCTGTACTCCCGCGTTCAACGTGTATTACATATTTTTGAACCACCCTATACAACATAAGTTACACGTGACATACTTTGGAACACTTTATAGCACTACGAATTACATTTTTAAGGGAGTATTAATATCATGCATGCTAGTATACTCTCTGAGCAGTCCTGCATCTGTATAGGGAGTTAAAGTATTACAAGGGGAGTTAAAATATCATATATTTTTTGTACTGGGGAGTATACTTGGTATATGTCTTCATTACTGGGGAGTTCATTTAATATATGTTATTTTTACTGGGGAGTAAAGGCAGTGGGGAGTACAGATATTGCCTTACGCCGGTACAACCAATGAAATCATAAAAGGATCTTGCCCGCACACAAGAGTTTTTCTCTTGCGCGGGCTTCTTGTTTCTGAATGAATGAATATTTGGGTTTTACGGCGCATCAACGACGGGGTTATATAGCGCCGCTTCTTGTTTCTAAACTAGTCAAACGCGAAATATGCGTTGTAAGATGAGCGAGATATCTGAATAAGGTATAAAAGTCCTTGAAGTAGTTGTACCCTTGCTACTTTATCGACTCTGGTATTCTACACACCTTGATATCTGAATAAGCTATAAAAGTCGTTAAAGTAGTTCTAGTCTTGCCACTTCATTGACTCTGGTATTCTACACACCTTGACGGATATAAAAAATACTTCATTGTTGGTCAACTCTTGAATCTAGAAAGCAGTGAATCTCCACAACCTAATTCTGTCACAATTTGTATGATATATTTTATGAATATTATCAGTCATTTTATTTTTTTTCTTCAAAACGACTGATTAGAATTGCTTAAAAAATCGTAATAATGTGTAAAATCCATGTATACACAATTAGAGAGAATTTCATTCCATTTGGAGAGATTTTATTTTTCAACATTTTCCGCCCAGCCAAATCTTATGGGGTTTTTAGAAACTTTGAGATGATGATTCTCAAAATCGGTCCGACCGATTTATCCCCAAAACTATACAGTTCTAAGTTGGATGAGTTTGGGTGTACAAAAAAAGTTTCATGTTGATCAGTCAACCCCTGCGACCTGTGGAGTGCTTACAAACAAAAAAAAACACACAGACAAAGCCCTATAAGAGTGGGATGGAGACTTCGCTACGCTCATCAATTAAGATTAAACATCACAATTGAAATCTCTTTCTTAAAATTAAAATTAAATTCTTGCGATCAATTCCATTTTACCTTAAAACGTTCAAAATTGATGTATATATTTATAGAGTCGAGATATTGGTTCCATGTATTGTTAATTTAGTATTATGATATTGTTATAAAACTATATGTTTAAATGTATGTTTGTACAAGAATACAATGTGATTGTACAAGAATATGTGTTGTATGAACAAGAATAGAATGATATTCAAATTGAAATTGAATTGAATTGAAAGTCCAAAAATGACAGAAAAAATGATCAAAATGAGTAATGAATAAAACTGGAAGGCAGTGATATAATTTTCCTTAAACGAGGTGTATTTGTGGGTCCATGGCTTTTCATTTCATCTAATAATGTGCTAACGCAACATCATGCGTTGTAAGATGAACGACATATTATATATCGAAAACTCTATACACCTTTACACATATAGGCCTAAAATAGACTTCGTACACTGAATACTGAATCTGGAGAGCCGTGAATATCAGTAACATTTTTCTGTGATATTATTTCTATCTGCAATTTCATAACAAACCCAAAAAATTATTTGAATCATTTACTTCACAACGGCTGGTTCGAATTGCGTACAAATTCGTAATAGTGTATATACCATCCATGTGTTCAAATTCAGTGAGAATTCAAATAAATTTGAAGAGATTCTATTATTTTCGAATTCTCCCGCCCAGCCAAATCTGATGGGAGTTTCCAAAAACTTTTGGATGATATTCCTTAGAAATGGTCCACCTGATATATGACTGAAAACTGAACAGTTCCAAGTTGAGATGAGTCTACTTGTACAGAAAGAAGTTTCATGTTGATCGGTCAGACTCTGCTACCTGTGCAGTGCTTACAAACAAACAGACAAAAAAGGACAAAACTTCAAGAGAGGAATGGAAGTCTTCGCTATTGCTCCTCCATCAACTCATATGCTGCGTTTTACTCGTAGGCCTATAGGCCCTATCCAATCAAATCAATTCATGAAATATTTCCGGACTTTCGGAAACTGAAAGACTTTTATCCACGGCGGAAAATTATGGCCACAGACAGCGCAGTCCTGGTGTTGAAGTTCAGTGGTTTGAAATAATTAAAATGGGGTGGTAAGATCGCCCTTGTGGTGCTCCGTCCAAACGATCCCACCTCTTATCCATAGCTTTAATTGGGAAACAATGATTTTGTATCAAGTTTCGAAGTTTCGATGTGTTTCGGCGAAGATATCAACATTCGTGTGTTTAAACTGAAAGACTTTTATCTACGGCGAAAAATTATGGTTACTGACAGCGCAGTCCTGGTGTTGAGGTTCATTAGTTTTTAATGATCAAAATGGGGTGGTAAGATCGCCCTTGTGGTGCCCCGTCCGAACGATCCTATCTATCATCATTAGACTTAATTGGGGAACAATGATTTTGTATCAAGTTTCGATGTTATTATTAAAAAAAAAATGTGTCGATGTTATAAAAAGAGAAAAATATATAGAACAACATTTTACTCTCCTACTTATTCCTAAATGAGATATTTGAAATTATTACATTTAATGGTAATGCCTATAAGTGATCACCTTCACTTGATCACCACTCAATAAGGGCCGGAGTACGTTGTTAGTTCACCTATCGTATCTACAGTTTTCTATTCAGGAATATACATACGAGAAAAAAATACCTAATCATATTTTATATTGGATTATTTTTCTTAATCAAATTCCACAATTAAATATTGACTCTCATTCCTGAACAGAGAATTGAATTAAATTATGGTCGTAACTTATGTTTGTACAACGTAAAGCAATGGAGCCCCAGGTTTAAAATTCCGAAAGAGAAAAATAATTTGTCTATGAAATGAATATATTATATTCAATCCAATTCAATTCAATTTTTCTTCATTTTATAGAATACATATACTCGGGAAGTGAAATAATGAAGTATATAAGTACAAAAAGACGATATTCAATATATTCTCATGGCAGAACTGGGTCACTGCCCTATGTTGAATAATGAGATTGAAACATATAACGCCAATAGATCTTGGTCATCATCACAGTGCGTCGTTGAAAACTCAATATTTTTTTTTTTTTGTATTTATTCATTTATTTGTCAATTCAAGATTATACAGAAAAGTACACAATATTCCACAAAGCCTGTAAACAGGCTTATCTGTGGTTTGCCTAGTAATTATAACAAATGAAAAACATAACTGATACAAAATAATTACAGGTATAGTGATGGCGTGTTTAGTTTTGTGAATTATACGAGTTCCAATGATATTATAATGTGCCAATATAACAATACATATATGAGTTTTTTTTCCATTCTCCTCATTATTATAATTTTAAAATATATAAAAATTTCCATTTGACATAAAAAATTGGAATATATATATATATATATATATATATATATATATATATATATATATATATATATATATATATATATATATATGATGATTTTTTTATGAAACAATAACAAAATTTCTTGTTGGGAAAAATATGGGACTTATTAGACATACGATTGATACTTATAACTACAAAATAATCCAGTATATGATAATATGATAATAATAATAATAATAATAATGAAACAATATCTCATTCAATACTTTCCAGGTGGTATACGTGGCAACTATCAATTTTACATCATATACTATTCACTGTTTTATTTACATATATGATATTTTTATATATTTTCGTATATTTTTATATATTTTTATATATTTTCATTTTTACCATTATTAATATTTTATTATTTTTATGAAATATTTCTGTCAGTTGGTAGCCCCTGAATCTACGTACAATCCTCAGATATCAATAATTCGTTCATATGTCATTTTGAAGGTATATATTGAAACGTCCCCAATCTCCATATGGTGACATATTCCTTCCAGGGTGATTTCACGAATGAACAAGATCATAAATCTTCAAAAGTACAAAATTGAAAACAAAATTTAAAATAACATATTCTGATACAGACAGTATCTGTCAGAAAACACTGAAGAGTCAAATGTTATAATTACAAAAAGTGGAAAGATCAGTGGTATGTAAAAGTAACACTCGATATTTTTGCCATTGATTTTACCTCACAGCGTACCGTTAAATAAAATAACAAGTAACATAATTATTGTGAATGTTTATTATGGATTCATAGTATTTTATAAGATACTTCTCTGAATGGTGTGAAGCAGTTTCACTACAATATGCTAATCTGGAAAGCCACAACGATTGTTTTTATGTTACATGACACTGTGAATATTACGCTGTTTGCTTATGTTGGTAATGCTTGATCTCATAGTATATAGGCCTGGCTAGTACTAGTAGGCCTAATGCGTACAATACATGTAAGAAACCATTTACACGCATTCATATAGCATCACTATCCATAATGCTCATTCTATTTTTATTCATAAGGCCCCTACTGTTTACATTACTAGGCAAACGCGTAATGTGTTACCGCGTTGATGGATGAGCTGGAACATATCGACTTATCTTTAGATCGAATATTATATATATTATATACACCTTGAGATCCAAACCATTACATCACTGCCATCTTATTTTTAATTATTAATTTCCATGATAATAAAGAAGGCTTTGTTTAAATCGTTTACAATCAAGTGGTGATACCTGTAGCTTGAATTTAATAGGTATCTTGATAGCTTTGAATGATTCACAAAAATTACATTTCATATTCTTCTACATCAAAACGGCTGATCCAATTTGAATGAAAATTCGGTACAATGTGAATCATTATCAGATTTAAATTTCCTGAGAATGTGAATTCTCTCAGATGAAATATTCTTCATGAATTTTTTTCTCTGGGTTATTCTTATGAGATTTTTGAAAACTTTGAAACGAGTTTTCTCAGAAGAGGTTCAACCGATCGCGCCTCAAAACTATACAGTATCGAATTAGATAAGGATACTTGTGTGTGCCAAGTTTCACTGATTTTAAATTCTTGTCTGACCTGTGGAGCGCGAACAAAAAAACAAAAAAATTGTCACTTTTTTTCGGGTATGGCGAAATTGAGTCTTCGCTACGCTCATCCAATTCCTTTTTTTTTTATTGATTCCAAGAATCATTTTTACACCTATCATCAATGTTATTAGTGGGCCCCATCATTATCATCTGATTCCGTTATGATTGATCCATCATCATCAATCATTGTTTTTTTTCTCTCCAATTCGATTGGTAATATGTGTCTCTGACAATCATGTGGCCTATAAATATGACGGCATATAACACAGACAATCAAGAGTTTTTATGCAATGAAGATGAATATCCCTATTATTGAATGGATCAGGCCATCATGAGTCATCAGGAGGTAATACAATGGCACAATGCCTACACATAAATCAAGTTCAAATAATTCATGAAACAACATGGCCGACTGAAATAATTCCCGCCAAACATGTATATATATCTCAAACCCAGATAATCAATTAAATTGGGCCAGGGGGTGTTTCCACCAGTTTTTCCAGGGCAGACTTCTCATATCAATCGGTTCCTGCCAGCTCCGACTTCTTCCTCCTCTTCTTCACTACTGCTAGGTCTATCCTCTATTTCTTCTCTTCCTACGAGTTCCCTTCATCGTTCTCTATCCTCTCACCATCTCTCGTCTTCCACTTCTTCCCATTTTTCTTCTCGGTTGACTACCCCGAACTTGACTCTCTCCTGCCACCTTTCTCTTGGTCTTCCAACTCTTCTCTTAGCTCCATTGTTTTCTGCTATCTCAAACATCACTCTCGGTATTCTCTCCTTTTCCATCCTCCGCATATGCCAAACATACTTGACGAAATTATTAGGAAAACGCAGTATATGCGATGTACTTGTGAAGTGAGTATACGAGATACTTACATTGGAAGTATAGGCATACAGGAAATCGACACACCTCGTTTTTGAAAGTAGCTCGATTAACATGGAACGAATGTTGGATATGACTGTAATTTTTGTATTTTTCTGAAAGACATAGATGTTGTTTTTTCAAGATTTTCCACTTTCTTTCGTTCTCGTAGAAGTAGAAGATGTTTCTAATCATATTGTGGGAGTTATTTCATCATGTAATTTACATTCAGGTTACACATTACCGGTAATCATTGTTCAATTATTTAATTTCTCCCAGTTAAGGTTAGCTGGAAGACCGATCAGCTGACTGAACCTCGCCCTCGTTGACTTGACTTACGTTGTCATGGGCCTATCATGATGTATAAGGGAAAAATCTTTATTCAATTCTAATCAATTCTTAAAACTTCAGGAGGCGATTATCTCAATATATATTTGACCGATCCGTGAATAGAAACTATACAATTCCGAGCTCAAATATGCTCAGTTCGATGAACGAGAGAATTAATATATATATATATATATATATATATATATATATATATATATATATATATATATATATATATATATATATATATATATGAATATATATGGATAATAATAATATTCAATAATATTTGAAATATATAACTATATATATATATATATATATATATATATATATATATATATATATATATATATATATATATATATATGAATATATATGGATAATAATAATATTCAATAATATTTGAAATATATAACTATATATATATATATATATATATATATATATATATATATATATATATATATATATATATATATAAATATATATATATATATATATATGAATATATATATAAATGAATATATATATATATATATATATATATATATATATATATATATAAATATATATATCTGGACCTATATATATATATATATATATACATATATACATATATATATATATATATATATATATATATATATATATATATATATTTATATATATATATATATATATATATATACATATATATATATATATATATATATATATATATATATATATATATTCAATTATTGAATATATATATATATATATATATATATATATATATATATATGTATATATATATATATATATATATATATATATATATATATTCAATAATTGAATATATATATATATATATATATATATATATATATATATATATATATATATATATATATATATATATATATATATGTATATATATATATATATATATATATATATATATATATATCTTTATATGTATATATATATATATATATATATATATATAAATATATATATATATATATATATATATATATATATATATATATATATATATATATATACGGACGTGCATTCCAGGTATGCGGGGTATGCGGCGCATACCCAATCATAATTACACATTACACATCTAATTGAATTGTGTTCTCTGAGATTATCTAGTGAATTGTTTTCGAAATTGCTGGTCTATATATTCGGTTAAGAGTATAGTATCGCTAACTGCACGCTCAAGAATAAGAGTAAGGTATGCCGTGAAAACATCGCATCGCCAGGGTAGCGAAGGAGTGGATTACAAGCGCAGATTTACCCTTCTAGCCTAGACTTATCAAGCGGGGGAGACATCGCGAAAAGGTAGGCTTGGTATACGATGAAATAATCGCATGCCGTGGATTTTTCTCTAGGACACATCACGTACAGCAGTCTTAGGCCAGGCCTAGTCACGTGTGAACTTGAGCAAGTGTTTAGGTATTGTATTTGTAGGTTATAAATGAGAGTAATCATAAATGTAAACGTATGAA
>OZ023339.1:10656258-10687123 GCA_964007535.1 Brachyptera risi | reverse complement strand
TGTTTGCTTAACGACCCCACCAACAGCCAGGTTATACGGGGGTACTGATGAGCAGGTAATTATGAAACGATGAAGCGATGATAAGTGAAAGAACGTTTACAAAATCCCATGCCTTATGCGGGACTCGAACCCACGCCCAACGGTGACTTCAGTTTCTGAAGCGGTGCCTCAGCTGACCGAGATACCGAGGGTGGCTAAGTTATATAGTAAAATATGTAAATTGTGTACCGATTTCCTCGAAAGAGGGTTAAAGAAAGAAATACTACTATTACTTCTAAAAAACTGCAAGCCGTGTATACGTTTTGATTTTAATGGAAGTGCATCAAAGAACATTTGGCCTGAATATGGGTTATAGGCAGGGGGAATATATATTTAGAACATATCATTATTTACTTGTTCATACGTTTATTTTAAATACATACAGGTTGGAGGAATTATTTGCAATTTGATGAAAAGTGGTCTACGGGGAAAATGGCCGATTGCAACTGGCAACAAAAATCCACCAAAATTCGCAAAAATTCAATTACACACACACACACACACACACACACATATATATATATATATATATATATATATATATATATATATATATATATATATATATGTTTATATATATATATATATATATATATATATAAATATATATACGGGTATATATATATATATATATATATATATATATATATATATATATATATATATATATATATATTCATATATATATATATATATATATATATATATATATATTATATATATATATATATATATATATATATATATATATATATATATATATATATATATATATACCGGTATATATATATATATATATATATATATATATATATATATATATATATATATATATACCGGTATATATATATATATATATATATATATATATATATATATATTTATATATATATATATATATATATATATTTATATATATATATATAATATATATATATATATATATATATATAAGTATCTCGGTGGTGTCCACAACAATTCCTGGAACAGCAGATGTGGATATTGTTGATATTGACACCTAATACTATAATTCTCTGTTATACGCCAGGCCTATTCGGTTTCAGATGATGATATGATGAATATACAAGTACCATTACATAATACAAAATGAATATCTTTATATATACAGTATTTTACGCCTAGTTTCACCGAAATGCCAGATCTGTTGTACGACCACAGGTAACATTGTGAATTGAGCCGGTTGTTGAATGAGCGTAGGGAAATGTTTCCCGGAGAATATTTCCGCTAGTGGGAATAATTCCGGGAATATCTTCCGTGTTCAAATTAATTCTCAGATATAGAGATCTCTTTTTCATTTTTTTCATATTGGGTTTTAACGACGCACTGTAATGATTACTAAGATATATTGGCGTCGGATGAATGATTAATGAGATGATGGGATGATGAGATGAAGGTTTTTATGGGTAGTGGGAAGGATAGTGGGAAGGAAGCGGTCGAGGCCTATATTGTGGGAACCATCCCGGCATTAGCCTAGACTACAGAGGGAAACCACGGAAAACCCCTGTAGTGTAAAGATGGACGGTGGCGGGGATCGAACTGGGTCCGATATGTCCCTTCACCTCCCGGGTCACATAGAGCGAGTGCGTTAACCACTCAGCTACATGTGCCGGTATAGAGATCTTTGCTTTTAAATCTAATAACTTGCCAGCACCGATAACTGTGGTTATTGGTTTGTCAGTTGGACCCTTATTCTCGAGATTATGAGATTATGAGATGATATGAGTGAAATGAGACGAGATTATTATCTCATTCCACTTTTTCATCTCACTTCTCACCGTTTTGCTATTCCCGAGTTGAAAAATCGTGACATATGAAATGAAATTGTTTTCATTATATGAGAGGTACCCTTTAGGAGGCTAGCAGATTATAGCCAATAGCGGCCCGTGAAAATGTAAACAAATAGGATGCACTGCCTTCCCTAGTTAATTATCCTAGTAGCAGCGATGCAAAGCCATCTCAAGTGCTATGCACAATATTTTACAGCTCACTTTGAGATTTCCACAGCCTTCTTTAATCAGATTCTTCAATAAAGAAGGCTGTGGACATTTCACTAACCAAATAGGTGGTGAGATCTTCAAGTGAAATGTGGATTGCCATGAAATGTGAAATTAGTGTTTCGAGAATACCAATCAGCCATTTTCAGTGAGATCACCAGAACTCCATCTAAATAATCTCACCTCACTATCTCATAATCTCGAGAATAAGGGTCCAGATCTGAAACTAACTATATTAAAAATAAATTAAATTTCACGTGAAGTTGGATTACATTCTGATACACATTTCTGAAAACTTTCAGCTTGATCGGGTGAGCCTTTTCGAAGAAAAACCATGAAATGTGCTAAATTGGTACCACTCGAAGCAGTTTTTACCCATTTATATCTCAAATGTCACCCAATTGGAGAATGTAGGCAAAAGTTTGGCCATAAAAGTCGACATACTATTACCATCCGCTCGTCTAACAACGCACATATGGCGTTTTCCTAGTTTATTCAACACTGCCTCGTGGTCTCAATAGGGCAAAGCGATCCGCCAAGTTGATTTCACGGATACAAATGACCATGGAATATGAGCAGTGCGAATACAAGACTAACAAATACGTCTTCATCTGATGGGTAATACTAGGAAAACGCCATATATGCGTTGTTAGACGAGTGGATAGTATTTTTTATAGTTATTTTGCCGAACTTCTGCCTACATTCTCCAATTGGGTGACATTCAAGTTGGAAATGAGTAAAAACTGCTTCGAGTGGTACCAATTTAAGCACATTTTATGGTTTTTCTTCGAATTGGCTCACTCGATAAAGCTGAAAGTTTTCAGAAATGTGTATCATGACGTAACTCAACTACACGCAGAATTTCATTCTTTTTGGAAAATAAAAATATTTTCTTTTTTTTCCGACGTGTTATTCTAACGGGTATTTTCGAAATTTCTAAAATTCATAAAAAAAAAGTTATCATACGATAATGCCAAAAAACTATACAGATCTAAGTTGGATGAGAAACCATTATGAAAAAAAGTTTGAAGTTGATAGCTGTGGTCGTTTGACCTGTCGGAGAACCGACAAAAAAACATAACAAAAAAAAACATAAAAACGAACACCAATTTTTTCCAGTATGCCAAATTGAATCCTCGCTGAAGCTAGTTTAATAAAGTGGAAAGATCAGTTGCATTTGACAATAACACACTCGATATTTTTGCCATCGATTTTCACCTCACAGCGTACCGTTACATACAAATAACAAGTAACATATTGTGAATGTTTATTATGGATCCACTGTATTTTATAAGATACAAGTATTCACACACAAGTATTTCTCTGAATGCTGTGAAGTAGTTCCACTACAATATGTTCAGACGGAAAGTCACTGTTATCTTTCATGTGACACTGGAAATGTTACGCTGTGGGTGAAGGTCTTCTTGACAAAATTGCAAGTATTGAATAATTAAATGTAAAATATGAAATATGATTTGGAATATCACTTTTCGCTGTGAAGATATATTATTATGTTATATTCCTTTATTCGAACTATATGGTGTCATCGACGACCCACGCAATAGATACACTGTATCCATGAGAAAACGAAGCATCAGAGATTCGATCATAATTCCATAAAGGCTTGTGAAAGAAAAGGAAAATTGAGAGAGTAATAAAGATACTTAATCACATCACATGATGATATTGGATCGAATGAAAGAAAATATATTTCATGTCCACTAATTCATTCATTCTCTTGTTTATGCATATAAATGCTGGTTACAAGGGCACAGATTAACAATATTATAAGATAAACATGATAATTGACGGAATATGGTGAAAATATAAATGTAGTACATTCATATTCATAAATATGATTAATGAATATTTCATATATATATATATATATATATATATATATATATATATATATATATATATTTTATATATATTTATCATATATATTTATATATATATATATATATATATATATATATATATATATATTTTATATATATTTATCATATATATTTATAGTACATTTAAATATATAAATATAATATAATATGTAATACTTCCAACATTCGACTATGAGAAAAATGATATGAATGAAATGATGAAATATCATGAAATGATGAAATATCATGAAATGATGAAATATCATGAAATGATGAAATATCATGAAATGATGAAATATCATGAAATGATATGGAATCCAAATTGAATCATCACCATGGATGAACAGTATGCTGATATGAAAAATGATAATAATTACAATAATTGAAAAAATGATCAGAATGAAATGTGAATCTTTATGAATTAGGCCATAGTTCGTTGAATAAATGGTTTCTTAATATACGCCTACTAATGGAATTCTAACTGGAATACTACACATCTGTGTTATCACTTAAGAAGTTAGTGTTTGATATGTGTATATCACTGATGACCCCACCATAGATCAGGTTATTTGGGGGCTATTAATACACGGATGAGCGGATGGGCAGAAAGATGGACGCGTCAACAGAAGCCCACGCTTCACTCCATGCCACGCCCGATCTTTCATTCCGAGCTTATTTCCAGATCACGAGTCTATGAGTGTCGATTAAGCGAAATATCCCTTGACTGGTTATAGCTCTCGAACGGGGAATCACAGAATGTCGTATAACTGAATGATGGTGTGTTGAATACTGTTGAATACTACTAGGAAAACGCTATATACGCGTTGTTAGAAGAGCGGAAAGTAATAGTATGTCGACTTCTTTGGCAAACAAGACAAGTCTTGTGTGCGGGCTGTCTTGAAGATATCATCATATTGATTTTTTATTACTGTGTATTATCATTATATTTTTGGATTATTTATGAATGTTTCATCAATCTGAATGAAGAATCAAGAATATAATGATTTAAAATTGAATTGATTGGTTGAATTGAAATTTAGATGATGATTTGTTATAGATTGTTAGCTGGTTGTTATTTGTAGTCGAACTCTGTTATTAATTTACATATTGATTAGGATATTCGATGAATTGATCATGAATTAGGCTTATATATAATGAAAAAAAGTAAATTGAGCCAACTAATTGTTCATTTGCGTATTTATTTCATTCTTTTTGTATCTCAAAACTCCAATTACATGTCAGGACGTTTCGGTTCCAATCAATCACCTAGTATCATACTGAATTATTTTGTGGTTATAAGTATCAATCGTATGTCTAATAAGTCCCATATTTTTCCCAACAAGAAATTTTGCTATTATTTCATAATAAAATGATCATATATATATATATATATATATATATATATATATATATATATATATATATATATATATATATATATATATATATATATATATATATATATATAAATATATATATATATATATATATATATATATATATATATATATTTATATATATATATATACATATATATATATATATATATATATATATATATTTATATATATATATACATATATATATATATATATATATATATATATATATTTATATATATATATATATATATATATATATATATATATTTATATATATATATATATATATATATATATATATATATATATATATATCTATATATATATATATATATATATATATATATATATATTTATGTTTATATATATATATATATATATATATATATATATATATATATATATATATATATAAATATATATATATATATATATATATATATATATAAATATATATATATATATATATATATATATATATATATATATATATATATATATATATATATATATATATTCTCTCAATTTTTTATGTCAAATGGAATTTTATATATTTTAAAATTATATTAATGAGGAGAATGAAAAATAACTCATATATGCATTGGTATATTGGCACATTATACTATCATTGGAACTCGTATGATTCACAAAACTAAATACGCCATCACTATACCTGTAATTATTTTGTATCAGTTAGGTTTTTCATGTGCTATAATAATATAATGCAAACCACGGATAAGCCTGTCTACAGACTTTGTGGAATATTGTGAACTTTTCTGTATAATCTTGAATTGACAAATAAAAAATCTTGAAAAAAAAATTACTAGTTTTCTCTAAAATTCAAGAAACAAATATCGATATTGTTCGTTACTAAGAAAACGCCATATATGCGTTGTTAATCGAGCGGATAGTAATAGTATGTCGACTTTTTTTACCAAACTTTTGCCTACATTCGCCAATTGGGTGACATTCAAGTTATACATGGGTAAAAACTGCTTCGAGTGGTACCAATTTAGCACATTTCATGCTTTTTCTTCAAAATGGTTCTCCCGATCAAACTGAAAGTTTTTAGAAATGTGTAAAATAAAAATGCACATTTCACATTGCATTCACATTTCACATTTCACGTTGCATTTAGCACATTTCATGCTTTTTCTTCAAAATGGTTCTCCCGATCAAACTGAAAGTTTTTAGAAATGTGTAAATAAAATGTGTCCGATAGAATGTAACTCAACTTCACACAAAATTTCATTTTTTTAGAAAATAAAAATATTCTCTTTTTTTCCGATGTGTTATTCTAATGGGTATTTTCGAAATTTCGAAAATTCATAAAAAAAAGGCATCACCCGATAATGCCACAAAACTTTACAAATCTAAGTTAGATGAGAAACCATGATGAAAAAAAGTTTGATCTTGATAGCTGTAGCCGTTTGACCTGTGGAGAACCGACAAAAAAACATGGAAAAAAATAAAAATAAACATAAAAACGAACACCAAATTTTTTCAGTATGTCAAATTGAATCCTCGCTAAAGCTCGTCTGAAAAGACTCGAATCGTTGTGGTGGCATGCGTGGTGCGACCGACCGGCTGTCCGATAGAATCAAGATATGACGTCGTTAGAGAGATAACAGATCTGATAAAAGTGCTGGCGGAAAACCTCAGTAAAAACGTTAAACGTTTCTACGATCAATTAACGTCACGTGTCGCACGCTATACGTACACTTGCGGTCACACAAAACGTTCTGTTCGGAATTTAAATTTGATTCTATAGTCATTTATTTCACCACGTTCCAAAAATTTGCTCATAATTGGATGAGCGGATGTAAAGACTTATAACCCACTCTTATGGAGCTTTGTCTCTGTGTTTTTTGTTTGTTCGTTTGTTTTTAAGCACTGCACAGTTCGCACGGTTCAACTGATCGACATGAAACTTCTTTTCACACGCAAACTCATCCAGCTTGGAACTGTATAGTTTTTGAGATGAATCGGTCTGATCAATTTCGAGAAATATCATCTCCAAATTTCTAAAAACCCCGTAAGATTAGGATGGGCGGAAAATGTTCAAAATGAAATATTTCCAAGAAAATAAAATTTCCTCTGGATGTGTATACATGAATAATACACATTATCAGCATCTTGTAAGCAATTCGAACCAGCCGTTTATAATAACTGTTCTCATTCATCAAATATACAGAAATGATAGCATAATTGGGCTGCCATAATTCACTGCTTTATAGCCCAACATAAAGTATTTTCCATATGCGTCAAGGTGTGTAGAATACCCAAGTCGATAAAGTAGCAAGGGTAGAACAACTTCAACGACTTTTATACCTTATTCGGATATCTCGCTCATCTTACAACGCATATTTCGCGTTTGCTTAGTTAGATGAGCGTAGCGAAGACTCCATCCCACTCTTATGGAGCTTTGTCTATGTGCTTGTTTGTTCGTTTGCTTGCAAGCACTGCACAGGTCACATGGGTAGACTGCTCAACATGAAACTCTTTTTCTACGGGCAAACTCTCACAACTAAGAACTGTGTAGTTTTTGAAATCAATCGGTCAGACCAATTTTAAGAAATGTCATCTCGAAATTTCTGAAAACCTCGTAAGATTTGGCTGGGCGGAAAATTTTTAAAAATAAAATATCTCCGGAATTTTTTTTTTTTGCCGAATATGAACACAATAATGATACACGTTATAACAATTTTGTACGTAATTCAGACGGACCGTGAAGAAAATAATTCATTAAATGTTTCTCATTCGACAAATAGATGGAAATAATAGCAGAAACATTGCTGAGATTCACTGAAGTCAAGGTGAGTATAGGGTTACAAAATATCAAGATTTGAAACTAAAAATGTAAATAAGTATTGGGAAAGAAATAATTGAGAAGAATGGTCGACAGATATTATAAGATGATTGAATGTTGGTCTAGTCTGGCTTGGCAAGGAGAAAATGCATTGAGGTTAAAGAAGGGATTGTGAAGTGGGAAAGATTTCAGGCTGTATTTAAAAGGTGAACGTTTGGTCAAGCCAGTTACATGTGCTGTGAGTTCATTAGTAATAGTTGCTGTGCAAACATGGAGAGGTGTGAACAAAGTGTGGGTGTGTTCAAAAAACTGACTGTGTTACTGTGACTTTGGTACGGTAGTTATGAATAGAGAAATTTTCAGAATGGAGGCTTTTTAAAAATTATTCATCCATATTGGGTTTTTTAACGACGCACTATACTGATGGCTACGATCTATTGGCGTCTGTGAATGATATATGAAAAGATGGGATGATGAGATGAAAGGTTATTTCGTTGAGTGTTTTGGATAGTGGAAAGGAGTCTGTCGTAGCGTATTGTTAAGGAACCATTCCAGTATTGACCTGAACGACAGAGGGAAACCACGAAACCCCTGTCAGGATGGTCGACCATGGCGGGAACTGAACCCCGGTCTCCCGAATGACGGTTCAGCATATTTACCATTTAGTGCGGTCAGTAAGCGTAAAAATATTGCATTTCCGGTTACCAGCATGAAATTTGGTACAGGGCTAGATAACACTATGACAATTCAAAATCGACCGGGGGGCAAGCTGCCACTGACCCTGGTCACCTTTTTTTTCAAAATGGCGGTCAAAAATAATATTTTCTCACGAAAAACATGAAAATTAATCGAGATACGACGAAATAATGTTGATAATGATGATAATGATAGTAGTAACCATAATGAGGAAGATGATGAAATTTTCGAGATGAGTTTAGGTGATCAAAAAATGAATATAGCGCTGTAGTACATTGTATAACCATTTTTAGGGGTTTCAAAATTGCGATCAAGGTTGACACATCGAATGGAAGCTTGCAACGAGAATTTTTCAAAAAGTTGCGATTAACCGACAGCAGAGGTAGATTTTCATGTCGAAATCAAGGTCAAAGGTCAAATGTTGAGTTTTTATCATCATTTTCTAACTAATAAACGAAGATGTGGGTTGAAAATTTTCAATATGATCAGAAGCATGTCTTATAATTTTCATGTAAAAAAAAGAAAATTCATTCATATTGTATATTTTGACCCCAAAATGGGTCAGTTATTCAAATTTATGCAAAAATTGACATTTTCTTCATTTCTTATCGTTTAATTGATGATCACAACACTCGGACATGATTTATTGATCAGATTAAATATATTCACAATAAAACATGTTGTTATGGTAAAATTAAATCGTATTTGAGCTTAAAGGTCAATATTTGGGGTCAATTGGCCTTCTCGAAATATCACCTAATTATGCTTGTGGGTATTGTCACGACATAAAAATTCGATGGGAACAATGGTTGTGATGATAATATCGTCTTTCCGATGATCCCACCAACAGCTAGTATATTTGAGGGTACGAATGAGCAGGTAATAATGAAACTATGGAGTGAGGATAAGTTGATGGACCAAGTTGAACAAAACTAGATGTGCAAGGCAGAGGCAATATTCCTGTGAAGCGATTGTCATGCGACCGGTGGTGGAATGGGGGCTCCAGTAAAAAAGCTACGGGATTCAAACTTCCGTCCAACGGTGACAATAGTTTCTGAAGTGGTGCCTTAGTTGACTGTGTGAAGGAGGGTTGTAATTGGAAAAATTCAATAGCGAACAAAAATAAAATATATGTGATACAGCATGAAAATAGATCGATTCAAAATTACGAAACGTCCTCCAAAGACTCATCTATACTGATTTTCTTATTTATGCAAAGAATAATCGTCTGATTTAATCCTTATTTACTGATGAAACCCGAGAAAAATGATATTGGACTCATCTGATGTTCATAAGTTGATATCATAGTATAATATTGGTGATCATATTATGTTCCAACTACAGCTATTCCTTGAGAGTCAATGTAAAATCATCAAACCCCGACTAGTTTGGTATAACTACCTGACGACTGTCTTCGGTAACAGTATTTGTTCAATCCATCTACTTGAATGCAACATTGCACCCTATGATCGCCTGAATTCGCAAGTGGGAACAAGAATATTTTTTTCCAAGTTGTGAATTTATCAATGCCCCCATTCTATCATGAATTTATTCATGAATTTATTGTCATGAATTTATTGAAATTCTAGCAATAACCAACTCAAAATTGATTCATTCGCCAGGACCTACCTCAATGGTAGAAGAAGAGGGTATAGAAATTGTACCACAATGAGTTCAGTATAGTTACTGATAGCTGACTATTTTTCCTTCTGATGGTGACCGAGGTCATCAAGCTTATAAAAAACCCAACTTCTTGATTCATTTATTTTTCTGGTGCTCACCAAAGCAATCATTGCATATTACAAGTGATGTTATCAGCTGATCATATTCAAATGAATATACCTAATCATGAGAATTTTTCAATTTTTCCGATTTTGTGATATACTATGTATGGGGGATGAAATTTGCTTCATAAAATGGTAGAACGAATTAGAATCTTCAATTGATGATTTCAGAATCTGAACTATTATCCACTGTAGCGTTGGAAGTTGAAACAATCAAAACTAGATCAAAACTAGAAAACTTAGATCAGTCAAAACTAGAACCCCTTTCAGGGGTGGTTTCTGGGGAAACCCGAGCGAGTTTGGCTTGCCCCCCAGTTGATTTAAAATCGTAATAGTACTTTCTAGCTATGTACCAAATTTCGTGCTGGTAACCGGAAATAAATATTCCGCTGAATTTTTACCCTCCTGATCGCACCATAACTGAATGGCCTCATTTAAGGGGTAGTTTTCGGGAAAGCCCGGGTGAATTTGGCTTTTTTCCTGGTTGATTTCGAATTGCATCAGTTTTTTTTATCCATGTACCAAATTTTTTTCTGGTAACTGGAAATACAATATTACAGGAAATTTGTACCCACACTGATCGCAACAAAACTGGATAGCCTCATTTCAGGGGAAGTTGTTTAGAGAAATCGGGTGAATTTCGCTTGCCCTCTGGTTGATTTAGAATCTTCATAGTATTTTCTAGCTACATACCAAATTTCGCGGTGCTAACCGGAAATGTAATATTCAAGTGAATTTTTACCCTTACTGACTGCACGAAAGCCGGATTGCCTCGTTTGAGGGGAAGTTTTAGGGAGAATCGGGGTGAATTAGACTTCTCCTTGGATGATTTGGAGTTGTGATGGTATTTTCCAGCTATGTGTTAAATTTCGTGCAGGTAACAGGAAATGCAATATTGAAGTGAATTTTTTCGCACACTGACCCCACCAAAACCGGATAGCCTCTTTTAGGGGTGGTTTTCTGGAGAACCCGGGCGAATTTGGCTTGCCCCCCGGTTGATTTGAAATTGTCATAATGTTCTCTAGCTTTGTACCAAATTTCGTGCTGGTAACCGGAAATGCAATATTCTGGTGAAGTTTTACCCGCACTGACCGCACTGATTCGGTCACACGTCCCAGAGGCTCGTGTTTAAGGGGACATTGTAAGCCAAAAATTGTTTTTTCCCTTTTTTCTTTCATATTTTAAAATAATTTGGTCCATTCCCAACTGATCATCGAAAGATTTGTTCAAAAAACGCATACAGTTCAATTACAATCAAATATTTAGTAATGCATGAAAACATCTCAATATCATAGCATGCCGGATTCTATTGTTGTTTTGACTGTTTTGGAATGAATCCAAGAAACATCATTTTCAAGTGCATTTATTTTGGAATTCAATATTTTCCCCAAAATGTACTTTTTTCTCAAAATCTGTTGAAGCTGGACCCTTGAAATTTTCTCAGTATATTTATACATATGTACTACATATGTGGACAGGATTTTATAACTCTGCAACAAATACATAGTATTACAAAAAATTAAAACATGTTGAAAAATTTAGCAAATTTTGGAGCATTGTTGCAATATGATTATAAAATCCTGTCAGTGTGTACACAAACTTCAAAGGTGCATGTATAAAAGAAATGAGTATTCTAAGTGAAGTAGTTTCTGAGATGAAGGTACATGAAATTTGGTTTTTTAACATGGAAGGGATGGGGCTTACATTGAAGTGAACATGGAAACTGGCGATTTGGATGAGTGAATATGTAAGGGTGAGGATTTTAAATGTGAAGAATATATTTTACGTGTAGAACGGCGAGAAATGCCGCCAATGATACGCATTACTTGTTCCCAATTCATTATTATTCCTCATCAAATTTGTTCTATAACTGGGAAAACGCTATATACGCGTTGTTAGACGAGCGTGAAGTAATAGTATGTCGACTTCATTGCCAAACTTTTGCCTAAATTCGCCGATTGGGTAACATTTGAGTTATAAATGGGTAAAAACGCCCTGAGTGGTACCAATTTAGCACATTTCATGTTTTTTCTTCAAAATGGCTGACCCGATCAAGCTGAGAATTTCCAGAAATGTGTATCAAAATGTTGTTCAACTTCACACAGAATTTTAATTTTTTTGAAAATAAAATTGATTCAATTTTTTTCCTCTGTGTTATTCTAATGGGTATTTTTTAAATTTATAAAATTCATAAAAAAAAAGTTATTATCCGATAATGCCACAAAACTATACAGATCTGAGTCAGATAAGGAACCATGATGAAAAAGAGTTTAAAATTGATAGCTGTTGCCATTTGATCTGTGGAGAACCGACAAAAAAAAGGCTGGAACTTTGATTTGATTAGACGAGCTTTAGCGAGGATTCAATTTGACATACTGAAAAAAATTGGTGTTCGTTTTTATGTTTTTTTGTTTTTTTGTTTGTTTTTATGTTTTTTTGTCGGTTCTCCACAGGTCAAACGGCTACAGCTATCAACTTCGAACTTTTTTTCATAATGGTTCCTCATCTAACTTAGATCTGTATAGTTTTGTCACATTATCGGAAGGTAACTTTTTTTTATGAATTTAAGAAATTTCAAAAATGCCCATTAAAATAACACGGCGGAAAAAAAAAATTATTTAAAAAAAAAATGAAATTCCGCGTGAAGTTGATTTACATTTTGACACACATTTCCGAAAATTTTCAGCTTGATCGGATGAGCCATTTCGAAGATAAACCATAAAATGTGCTAAATTAGTAGCACTCGAAGCAGTTTTTACCCATTTCCAACTTAAATGTCACCCAATTGACGAATGTATACAGGCAAAAGTTTGGCAAAGAAATCGACATACTATTACTTTCCGCTCGTCTGATAACGCGTATATAGCGTTTTCCTAGTAATTAAATATCGAGAACAAAGTCACGATCCCAAAAACTCAAAATAGCAAAAACTTGATATTTTCGTAGCGTACCTCACAAGCAGGGCTAGGATTTTGTGCTAACAAAAATATTCATGGGACATGAATATCATACATAAGATAGTTGATACATAAGATACATGGGAGATAGTTTTAAAAAATCATGTTTAATTTAGTTCTAATCTGTCAGCTCTTCCTGTTCTTCTTTTACTTTTTCCATTTGTAAATTGATAGTTATTTTTATTACATCATTATTTGCACTTTAGTCATTATACTCATAAGGTTAGGTGGAAGAGCAGAAACTCATGTATCTGAACCTCGCCATTTCATTTTTGTTAAAAAATCATCTAATTTTCATTCTAATTTTATTTTCTAATTTATTTAGTTTTTTTCTTATTATTTTTAGTTTCTAATTTTTATATGTAAATTATTATTCCTGTGCTTCTTTTGTTAACTACTCAAAAATGAATAAAGAATAATAACAATTATTTTTATTACATTGCATCTTGATTGAGATAAGTCAAAGGTACTTTGGAAACATATTATTGACAATTCGTATATTTCAATATTCCGAATCCACTTCATCATGTTAACCAGAATAGCCACTCAGGTGATAATAAGCTTTGCCTATAAGAAGTTTTTCAATTCAATTTAAAATTTTGATAATGATTCTAAATTCCTTATTGCTCCTGGTGATTCATCATAAATTCTGAATTCCAAATCATTTGGGTTCCCCTGTGTTAATTTTGACGAGGATTTGTGTGAATATAAATCACCGTTTTTCCCAGTGTCATGATTGTGAATTCATTTAGTTGTTTTGATATTGTGAATGTTTCTCTTCGCATTGATAAAAACTTGGAAAATATATAGACTGAATGGTGTTGGAATTCCCAAACGAATAAATAATTACAATATAAGCCACGACCGCTTCCGTCGCATTATCCTTTCCAATACCTAAGAAACCTTCATCTTATCTCATCATCTCATCAATCATTCATTCGACGCCAATAGATCTTAGTTATCATTATGGTGCGTCGTTAAAAGCCTTTTTAAAAACCAGAATAAATAACTGCCTACAGTATGCTTTTGGCTTAACTCTCACTATATATTGTACCGCTTGTTTCTGACTGGTAAAAAGTTATTTCAAGTGACAGTCGCTGTGAAGGTCTCGGAAGCTATAGCCCTTGTAATCTTCATACATAATCCGTTTACAGTTTTTCATTAGGACCATGCTAGCATCTTCTTGTAATTTTCTTGTATTTGGTTTTCTTGTTTTTTTGTACCTGAACAGAGATGTCTTTTAAATTGTGATTCTAATTGTAATTGTAGTTCATTTGTCCATTACATCACAGTGTGCGAAAACATTTCCTTAGAATACTGGGCTCTCCAATTTGAAAATATATCAGACATGAATATCAGTTCACAAGGTGAAAATAGATGAAACAGTACCTGATAGAAGTGATTCAGTGGAAAGTTTTAGTGAAAATAAAAGATGAGAGATCAACAACTTCATCTGTCAACTCAAATATCCAGCTTAATTATCCATATAATTCACAATTAAATTACAGAAATTCCTTATATAGAATGATTATCTTGTATAGATATGTGATTCAAGGATTTAAAAAAAGCATCGTCGAAAAACGAATACAAATGATAGTAATTAGGAAAACGCCATACATGCGTTGTTAGACGAGCGGATAGTAATTGTATGTCAACTTTTTTGCATTCGCCAATTGGGTGACATTTGAGTTAGAAATGGGTGAAAACTGCTTCGAGTGTTATTACTAATTCAGCACATTTTATGGTTTTTCTTCACAATGGCTCACCCAATCAAACTGAAAGTTTTCAGAAATGTGTATCAGAATGTAATTCAACTTCTTGCGAAATTTTATTTCTTTTGAAAATAAAAATATTTCCTTTTTTTTCCCGTTGTGTTATTCTAATGGGTATTTTTGAAATTTCTAAAAATCATTTAAAAAAAGTTGACATTCGATAATACAACGAAACTATACAGATCTGAGTTAGATGAGGAACCATAACAAAAAAAAGTTTGAAGATGATAGCTGTAGCCGTTTGACCTGTGGAGAACCGACAAAAAACAAAAAGAAAAAAATGAAAGAATGAAAAAACATAAAAACGAACACCAATTTGTTTCAGTATGTCAAATTGAATCCTCGCTAAACAAAGTTTATTATTACAAGTTATTATAGTTATTATAGACAAGTTATTATGTAGACGATTGTGAAGAATGGAGAATGGTCTTTTAAAATTGACGTTTCTGTGTGATCTAAATTGATGTTTTTTTTCACCTTTTTTTGTACCTCATGGGTTTCACAACAGTCTGTCGTGAAGAGGTGGGAAGGAGGCGTTAAATGGTATATGTTTTCAAAAAATCATATGTATGTCAATAAGTCTTCTTCTTAAAATATACCAACATTTATTATAATCTCTCATTTAGAGATTTCCTAATTCTGAATTATCTCTCATCTGTCAATTTAGTCGACTCACGATAAGGTAGGTTCGTTCAGACGCGTTGCCACAAGAGTGAATTCATCTCCCAATGGTACTATACATATATAGGTCCATAGGCTCGATGGAATGATAAAATATAATATAATGATGGTTATTGTTTGCTTAACGACCCCACCAACAGCTAGGCTATACGGGGGTACGAATGAGCAGGTGATAATGAAACTATGATGTGATGATAAGTCGAAGAACGTTTACAAAAACCCATGCCTCATGCGGGACTCGAACCCACGCCCAACGGTGATTTTAGTATCTGAAGCGGTGCCTCAGCTGACCGAGCTACCGAGAAAACGATAAAATTTACAATTATTTCAATTTATTGATGATTTACTTTTGTTGTGGAAATAGTGATACATTTAGACTACAACATTATTGTATTTGATTCTATTTTATTATTCACAGAAGTTTTATTTGTAAATGTTTGTTGTTATGGAACCCTTTATTCATAAATGAATGAAATTGAAGGAATGGTATAGTTGAATAATTAATTATTGAAATTAGAAATTTGATCCAAGAAAGTATAGCCCCAGTTACTTTTTTCACTTTTTTTTCTACTTCTTTTACTTTTTTACTTCCCAGATTTTTTTCTCAATTTCTTTCAATGTTTATTCATTCAATTTGATTCCTCATTTTGAGTTTTGTATCCGAATCTTCAATAGTTTTTCATTTATTATCGTCTCGTCATAGCCTTCCAACCTCCATTGAAAGAGGTCTCCTTCATAAATTGCATTGTTCTTTCACAGAGAAGTAAAATAATTGTCGATTCTGAAATTGTCATGTTATATCATGTTCTAAAATTGTCTTGAATGTTCTAAAATTAAATGATAGCATAAATAATGTTCTAAAATTGTCACTGTTTATATATTTTGATGATGGCTAAAGTGGGTAGTAAACTTGATACCGTATTTGTAGGCCTAACGTTCGACAGTTCTATCAGAAAAATATGTTTTTTAAATTGCCCAAATTAAAAAAAGTTGTAGGCCTAGATGTTTATATAAATTTCAAATCTTTCACTACCCATCATAACTACAACTAGGCAACATAAGCGTTGTAAGATGAGCGAGATATCTGATCAGGTATAATAGTCGTTAAAGTAGTTTACTTTTACCCGTGCTACTTTATTGACTCTGGTGTTCTACACACCTTGATGCATATAAAGAAGACTTCATTGTTGGGCAAATATCGAATCTAGAAAGCAGTGAATTTCGGCAACCTGAATCTGCTTCAATTTCTATGATAATAATTTGATGAATAAAAACAGATGATTTTATTATTTTCTTCAAAACGGCTGATT
The DNA here is from genome assembly GCA_964007535.1 of Brachyptera risi. NCBI lineage: Eukaryota > Metazoa > Arthropoda > Insecta > Plecoptera > Taeniopterygidae > Brachyptera > Brachyptera risi. The sequence continues at coordinate 10,669,798 of OZ023339.1, read as the reverse complement.
CGAATTGGATACAAAATCGTGATAATGTGTTCCATTAATGTATACACATTCACAGGAAATTTCAATCCATTTGGAGAGATTTTATTTTTCAATTTTTCTTGCCCAGCCTAATCTTACGAGGTTTTTAGAAATTCTGAGATGATATTCCTCAAAATCGGTCAGACTGATTCATACCAAAAACCTTACAGTTTCAAGTTGGATGAGTTTGCGTGTACAAAAAAAAATTCATGTCGATCAGTCAACCCCTGTGACCTGTGCAATGCACACAAGCAAAAAAAAAAAAACATGAAAAAAAAACACACACAGACAAAGCTTTATAAGAGTTGGATGGAATCTTCGCTTACGCTCATCAAACTATAATCCACAAGAAACCTCAAACTTTGTATTGATTGGCTAAACAGCACTGGAGATGAAATGACACAGCTGTCATGTTATATTCAAAGTCATAAACACTGTTTTTAAAAAAACTGTGACATTACAATTATTTTTTCTCACGGATGTTTCATGGAGGGTTCATAACATGTCTCTTATACATCTCCGAGAAATTGAAGTGCATCTGATGATAACATCGTATTGTTTGTACTAGGAAAACGCTATATACGCGTTGTTAGACGAGCGGAAAGTAATAGTATGTCGACTTCTTTGCCAAACTTTTGCCTACATTCGCCAATTGGGTGACATTTAAGTTATAAATGGGTAAAAACGGCTTCGAGTGGTACCAATTTAGCACATCTCATGTTTTTTCTTCAAAATCGCTGACCCGATCAAGCTGAGAATCTCCAGAAATGTGTATCAAGATGTAATTCAATTTCACACAAAATTTCATTTTTTTTCAAATACAAATATTTTTATTTTTTCTCCGTCGTGTTATTCTAATGGGTATTTTTGAAATTTCTGAAATTCATAAAAATAAAAGTTACCACCCGATAATGCCACAAAACTATGGAGATCAAAGTTAGATGAGGATCAGTAATGAAAAAAAGTTTGAACTTGATAGCTGTTGCCGTTTGACCTGTGGAGAAATGACAAAAAACATAAAAAAACAAACAAATAAAAACAACATAAAAACGAACACCAATTTTTTTCAGTGTGTCAAATTGAATCCTCGCTAAAGCTCGTCTAATAACAAGTAACATATTGTGAATGTTCAATATGGATCGACTGTATTTTATAATAACCAAGGTGGAAAGATCAGTTGTATGTAACAGTAGGCCTAACACTCGATATTTTTGCCGTTGATTTTCACCTCACAACGTACCACGTTACATACAAATAACAAGTAACATATTGTGAATGTTCATTATGGATCGACTGTATTTTATAATGACCAAGGTGGAAATATCAGTTGTATGTAACAGTAACACTAGACATTTTTGCCATTGATTTTTACCTCACAGCGTACCGTTACATACAAATAACAAGTAACATATTGTGAATGTTCATTATGGATCGACTGTATTTTATAATAACCAAGGTGGAAAGATCAGTTTTATATGTAACAGTAACACTCGATATTTTTGCCATTGACTTTTACCTCACAGCGTACCGTTACATACAAATAACAAGTAACATATTGTGAATGTTCATTATGGATCGACAGTATTTTATAAGATACTTCTCTGAATGGTGTGAAGCAGTTCCACTACAATATGTTCAGACGGAAAGTCACTGCGATCGTTTATATGACACTGAAAATGTTACGCTGTGGGTATAGGTCTTCCATAAAAACATTGCACACATTTCAATAGAACATTAAATCCCAATCTTTGAATCGATTTCTAAGAGTGATAATTCATATGCCATCACGACATCTATGAATTCGCTACACCAAGTATAGACTCGGCTACAACAAGAACACTCATCAAGAAATTGCGGTGAGAACGGCAATTTCCAAATTGGTGCTTGGAATTATGATTTATTTCAAATATGGAATGTCAGTACATTCTGCAGTTGTGACGTACATACCTATACTTGTATCCACGAAAGGAACAGTTCGTCTACCAACCGAAGAATTCCACAATCTACAGGAATTGTTGAGAAACTGTTGAGAAGATTTATACGTTTGGGAAAAGTTTTGAAAGCTTTGAAGTTATTATACTAAGAAAACGCTATATATATATATATATGCGTTGTTAGACGAGTGGAAAGTAATAGTATGTCGACTTTTTTGCCAAACTTTTGCCTACATTCGCCAATTGGGTGACATTTAAGTTATAAATGGGTAAAAACTGCTTCGAGTGGTACCAATTTAGCACATTTCATGTTTTTTCTTCGAATGGCTGACCGGATCAAGCTGAATATTTCCAGAAATGTGTATCAAGATGTAATTCAACTTCACGCGAAATTTTATTTTTTTGGAAAATGATTATTTTTGAAATTTCTGGAGTTCATTAAAATAAAACTTATGACCCTATAATGCCTCAAAACTGTACAGATCCAAGTTAGATGAGGAACCATAATGAAAAAAGTTTGAAGTTGATAGCTGTGGCCGTTTGACCCGTGGAGAACCGACAAAAGAACATAAAAAAAAACGAACACCAATTTTTTTCAGTATATCAAATTGAATCCTCGCTAAAGCTCGTCTAATGAATGGAAATTGGTCCTCACTGCCCTGAAACTGGATTTAGACGGATAAGGACGATATTTACTCTCACAATTTTGGGGATTACTAAAAATTAAAATCTCAATTTCATAAATTATAATTTCAATCATTTTTCCTCCAGGACCTGGCCTTCTTTCTGAGTCGTGACGTAGACATTACGTGATTCTGTTTATGTTTATATAATACATGTGGTTCATATAATAATAGCTTGGTAAGATCGCCCTTGTGGTGCCCCGTCCAAACGATCCTATCTTTCATCCACAGCCTTGATTGGGGAACAATGACACTTGCAAACAGACGCTTGGTAACTGATCTAATATTTCTGCATGTGCAAAGTTGTAAATGGTTATATAGATTCATCTTCAATTGTTAGGCCCAGTATTACCAAGTCCAGTTAGTATTTATCTGAGAGTTGGTGAAAACAAATACCACAGGTAACCATAGTGATAACAAGTTTGAACTGTCAGATGAAGGCTAACTAGACTTGGTAATACCAGGCCTTCCTATACCACTTCCATATATATATTAACTTCCATATACCACCTCGTGTGACCCGAAAACAGTTTAAATTCCACCCAAATAACAGCAGAATAGATATTAGTAAATATTCATGTATAAACCGTCTACAGAATTCATTTAACTCCATTTCCCATCTAAACACTAGTTTAGACTTGCATTTCAATAATCTTTCACAATTTGAATCAATTTCAAGATATAAGACGGATAGGCTAACTTGATGTGCTTTCATGATTCACTGTTCAATTAATCAACTATTGTGCCTTGTGTTACCTGTGTTTATGTTCTTGTTTGTGTTATGTTCATCATATATTTTTATTGTTTGTTTTCATGTGTGTGTTGTTCTTTTATTAAATTAGCTCTAGTGGGAATGTATTTTTCTGTTGCTAATGAGGACTGAATCAATCAATCAATCAATCAATGAGTTTCGATGTTATTAAAAAAAAAAAAATGTGCATATACAGAATCGGTAATGCCTACGTCATGACTGCCAATAGATTGATTCGAAACTGATTTTGGTTTTAATTTCATCACATTATCCTCATTATCATAATAATGAATATAACAAAAATAATATATAATATAACAATAATATATTATATATAATAATAATACAAATAATGATTTAGAATAGAATGGAAGAGAATAGAAAGATGTTTCATTGGTCCAAATTGATCTTACGAAGATATTAGACGTGTCAATATATAGCAGGTAGTTATACAAGTGATTGATGAGCGTAGCGAAGTCTCCATCCCACTCTTATAGGGCTTTGTCTGTGTTTTTTTTTTTTTTTTTTTTGTTTGTAAGCACTCCACAGGTCGCAAGGTTTGACTGATCGACATGAAACTTTTTTTGTACACGCAAACTCATCCAACTTAGAACTGTATAGTTTTTGGGATGAATCGTTCGGACCGATTTTGAGAATCATCAACTCAAAGTTTCTAATAACCCTGTAAGATTTGGCTGGGCAGAAAATGTTGAAAAATAAAATCTCTCCAAATGGAATGAAATTCTCTCTAAATGTGTATACATGGATTTTACACATTATTACGATCTTTTAAGCAATTCTGATCAGCCGTTTTGAAGAAAAAAAATAAAATGACTGATAATATTCATAAAATATATCATAAAAATTATGACAGAATTAAGTTGTCGAGATTCACTGATTTCTAGATTCAAGAGTTGACCAACAATAAAGTATTTTTTATATGCGTCAAGGTGTGTAGAACACCAGAGTCAATGAAGTGGCAAGAGTAGAACTACTTTAACGACTTTAATAGCTTATTCAGATATCAAGGTGTGTAGAATACCAGAGTCGATAAAGTAGCGAGGGTAGAACCACTTTAAGGACTTTCATACCTTATTCAGATATCTCGCTCATCTTACAACGCATATTTCGCGTTTGACTAGTGGTAAATAATTCCCGAAACAAAATGCATATACCCTTTATACAGTGGACACAGTGTACAGCAATAACAGCAATAACAAATAGTGGATGTGTTGGTAATACAGTTGATTATTCAATCATATAGAAACTCTTACAATATAATAATATTTATCAATCAGGTGTTTTTTGAGTCTTCTGATTCAAATGAATTCGTTCTACTGGTTCTGAGTGCGAGAGGTAGTGAATGATAGAAGTGAATGTCAGCGTGCATGGGTTCAGTTTTGATAAAAGATAGATTGCAATGGTTATGTTCTTGAGAAAAATTCTATCAAGAAAAAATTAAATCCCATGAAAAATTCTTATGGGAAAGATTCAATCACATTTTATCCAATGAAACGGTCAAATTCAGAAAACTTGAGTCGATCAGTCTCCACTAATATTGTCATGACCACCAACTGACTTTGAACAATGCGAGTTACCCCCGCCATGTTGTCCCCAGATGACCGTGCCAGAGTCCGAGAAGGCCGTGGCGGTGATGGCGGCTGTTTCCCCTAGTTCTATTCCCTAGAAATGACATTAAGAGCCCGCATCTTAGCTGATAATGTTTCTCTTCAAAATGCTCGATCCAAGTTTGGTGTGCGTTAAAAAGTTTGGTTGTGGGTTGAAAAGTGAAAAGGGGATAATATTGAGAGAGTTCCAGTAACTACCGCTAGATGGAGGAGTTTTTCATTTCAAAATTTGGACAAAATCTAGTTACATTACACATTTTGGCCAATGAAATTGAGAAAACTGTGAAATTACAGGCAAATCAGGATTTCGAATATTGATGAGCAAAGTTAAACTTAGAGACGTGCGTTTGTAATTTATTTCTACTATTATTTGGTGACCGGAAATTGAGCAATGAAAACCATCAAATTAGACACATTTTGATTCAATTATTGCTCCAAAACGAAATTATTCCTTAATTTTTGATTAAGCATACCCTATCCAATTGTGAGGGTTTTATCTATTCATTGCATTTTACCGCAAGTCCGTAGTGTTTGTAGTTCTTAAGATATATGTATAGCGAAAGTTCACCCTGTAAATCTGTCTAAGATGCGGGCTCTTAAGGTTGGAAGATCCGAACATGCTTCAAACTTCAAAAAAATGTGGGAACGATGTAGTATTTTTTGAATCCATGAATATATATCACGATTTGATACATTCCAACATGAATGTAATACACATATCTGAAACCAAGGATGTATTCCATGTTTCATAAATTCAAAATCAGAAACTATAAAATGTTATATTTTCAAAGACTTACTGATGAATTAAATAAAAAGTAATCATTATGATACCCATGAATTTCATGAATTGAAAAATAAAATATTGTGACCGACATATGTAAATACCAATTCTATAAATTTGAGAACAAATTTCATTGATACATTGATTCCATCTTTATTTTCATTTCATCATCCTCTACTCATTCTCAAGACAAATAATCATACAGGAAAAATTCAATCATATCTTATCCAATAAAACCATCAAATTCAGAAAATTTAAGTTTTTATCAGTCAGTCTCCACTAATATTCGTCATGACCACCAACTGACTTTGAACAATGCAAGTTACCCCCGCCATGTTGTCCCCAGATGACCGTGCTAGTGTCCGAGAAGGCCGTGGCTGTATTAATGGCGGCTGTAGGCCCTAGTTTTGTTCCCTAGAAATGACATTATAAGTGTACGATCCGAACATGCATCAAACTTCAAAAAAATGTGGGAACGAAGTAGGCCCATTATTTTTCAAATCCACCATTATCACGAATTGATACATTCCAATATAAATATAATATAGGCCTACACATCCGAACTCACAGACGTATTCTATGATTCATGAATTTGAAATGAAGAACTATGAAATATTATATTCCCAAAGACAATGGTGAATCAGATGAATAGGACTTACTATGATTCTCATGGAATTTGATGAATTTAGAAATGGAATATTAAGTGGCAGACAAAAGTTGAAAAATGAGTCATGCAAACATTAATTATATGAATTTTTGAACAAATTTCTTGGATGAATTGATTTCTTTTTTTTTATCTCATCGCATTCTCCTCATTCTCGAGACAAAATGGATAAATTCGATCGTATTTCATCCAATAAAACTGTCAAATTCAGATACTCTTAGTTTTGATCAGTCTCCACTAATATTGTCATGACCACCAACTGACTTTGAACAATGCGAGTTACCCCCGCCATGTTGTCCCCAGATGACCGTGCCAGAGTCCGAGAAGGCCGTGGCGGTGATGGCGGGCGATGGCGGCCGCGGGTAGGGACCGATGTGGCGGCGACTTCACGTGCACCAGTTGCGAGCGTCCGACGGACACGGCCAGGTACTTCATTCACACTCGGTGCCATCCACATACTCTCATTCTTTTCAGTCGGAAACGTTCAACAGATAAATACACCTTATATATATATATATATATATATATATATATATATATATATATATATATATATATATATATATATATATATATATATATATATATATATATATATATAAATATATAACTGTGGATATATATACATATATATATATATATATATATATATATATATATATATATATTCATATATATATATATATTTATATATATATATATATCCACAGTCATATATTTATATATATATATATATATATATATATATATATATATATATATATATTCATATATATATATATTTATATATATATATATATATCCACAGTCATATATTCATATATATATATATATATATATATATATATATATATATATATATATATATATATATATATATATATATATATATAAATATACATATATATATATAAATATATATATATATATATATATATATATATATATATATATATATTCATATATATATATATATATATATATATATATATATATATATATATATATATATATATAAATATATATATACATATATTTATATATATATATATATATATATATATATATATATATATATATATCCTGTATAATATATCCACAATCCAATACATGATCATCATACTTCAATTCGATTGTTCTTCTTCCCAATCGAATATTTTGGAAAAACAATTTCGAATTTTCAAATGAGAAATACAAAAAATGATAACAGCTAGGGTATAACTCTTATCCATTTTATACTGGAAATATCAAAAACAGTTATGTAGAGAGGAAAAGAAGTTGTTATAATCACTCCAATCATAATGATGGAGTTCAATTCATAGTCAATATACTTCCTCGATTTGATTGTTTTTCTTAGTCGAACATTTTCGAGGACTAATTATGTATTTGAAAATTAGACATCTGAGAGAAAATAACAAATATGATATTCCAAATGAAGTTGGAAACAATAAGTGATGCTCACAAATAATTATTCGACAGATAAATATTTTCATTCAATCATAGTTGCCACACATAGACTTGAATTATATTGGTTCTATCACTTCTCCATGCATCGAATATATTTGAGAAACAATGCTGAGTTACAACCGAGAAATGTGATGAAATTTTTTTTTTAATAACATCGAAACTTGATACAAAATCATTGTTCCCCAATCAAGGCTATGGATGAAAGATAGGATCGTTTGGACGGGGCACCGCAAGGGCGATCTTACCACCTCATTTTGATTATTTAAAACTAATGGTCTTCAACACCAGGACTGCGCTGTTGGTGACCATAACTTTCCGCCGTAGATAAAAGTCTTTCAGTATAAACACACGAATGTTGATATCTTCCACCTTGAACTAAGTCTCTTGGGCAATGATCACTTACTTCTTTCCCTTGACAGCAGATTTAAAGTTTGTCATTATACAAAAAGGAAGAAAAAAAATGAGTGATAGGCCTATAATGTTATAATTCGGCCTATCACTCTACTAATCAAAGGTCGTGGCCAATTAGTACTTCATCCAAGCATTTGCTTCGAGGACTGTGGGAAACCATAAATATGAAAAAATATGGTTTCCTTAAAAACTTGAATAGTCACAACTCGCCGGAAAAAAATCATTATTTTTCTGTATTGATAGTTCTGAAACATACTCGAATTATATTACTACTAGGAAAACGCGCTATGAGTTACCGCGTTGATGAATGAGTTAGAACATATAGCATAACTTGGGATTGGTTATATATATATCCACCTTGAGATCCAAACAATCACGTCACTGCCATCCTATCTCCCAATGAATTTCTATGATAATAAAGAAGGCTTTGTTTTGATCGTTTCCAATTAATTGGTGACACTTGTTGCTTGGATTTGCTTGGTTTTTTAATATCTTTTTTTAAAAAAAATGGATAATATTTTTTACATCAAAACGGCTGATCCGATTTGACTGAAAGTTCGGAATAATGCGTATAATCATTATATTAAAATTCCCTGAGTATTTAAATTCTCTCTGAGGACATATTTTTGACGAGTTTTGTCCTCTGGGTTATTCTTAAGGAATTTTTGAAAATTTGTAATGAGTTTTCCCATAAGTCGTTCTACCAATTGCGCCTCAAAATTATACAGTATCAAATTAGACAAGGACGCTTGTGTATGCCAAGTTTCAATTAATTTGGATTTTTTGTTCGACATGTGGAGCGCGAAAAAAGCACTTTTTTTCAAGTATGGTGAAATTGAGTCTTTGCTTCGCTCATTCAATCATCAGATCAATTTTATATTCATACAAATATATTACAGAAGTAATATTGAATTTCAACTGAGAAATTCCATAAAATAATAATAACTGGATAGTGATATTGGATATTGTCATATCCAATGATAATTTCAATGTAGGCCTATACTTCATCCATAGGCCTTAAGATCATTAGGAACAGTTTTACATTCGGATACAGAAATATCACACGAACAATTCCGAATTTTCAACCGAGAAATGTTATGAACAATTGAACATTTTTTTTTCGAAAATACTTGGATCGCAACTGATTACCTTCAAACAAATTGAAGTTCCTATCTTCAATTTGTTCGAATAATTCATTCTCCATTCATCAAATATATATTCCAGTAATTGATTTTCAATTTTCGAATCAGATATTCTATGTGAGGACGATATTATTTTTGGCGTACTTGGTTCAGAGATCACAGATGATGGGCCCATTTGAGTGAATAGGCCTATTTGACCCATTGATAGTTGTATATTTCATTTATATTGGCATGCTTATATAGTTAGTTCCCTATTCATCTATACATATATCATACAGATTCAATTTTGAATTTCTTGATATGTTTTTTCATGGTTTTCCACAAAGCAAACGCTCGGATAATGTACTGATTATAGTCACCACCTTTGACAGTGATAGCATATTTATATCACTCATTATATTCAATAATGACGCCATGATAATCTTCACACTCTTAAGGAAGGACAGAGGTGAAAACACTAGTTTTGACATTATTTTTCAATTTAGTCTTTTATGTCGACTTTCATATAAAAATTATCTGAAAGCTGTGTGAGTAATGTAACCATATTTAAAAAAATATTCTAACGGTCGATACAGCACAAAAATCATGGAAAACACTCTTTTTCACATGAAATTAACTCTGCTACAGTTTTTCCTACACAATTGAGTGTGAGAAACATCTTTTCTCCATAACTATCTGTTGGAATGTGTTGAATTTATTCATGAATTTTACTCAATAGTATTCGGAGGGAATTGGGTATTAAAAACCTAAACAAATTAAAAGCGATGGTACAGTAAAATAATGAATATTTGGTAAATTTTCAAAGAAACAAAATAAAATTTGATGAAACTTCAAAAATATCCAACTAAATTTAACTTCAAATATCGAAATTATCTGTGTTGGTTAACCAGAAAAGGTGTTTTCTAGGAATTCCAAAATGTATACAAAAAATATACAAAAACCATACCAAAAATACAAAAATTGTATTTTTTAAATTTTTCTAAATTTTTTGTGTTACCTGATTAGTATTGTTTAGTATTTTGACACTGTTTGATATTATACTTTAGATTATAAGATTTTCACCTCTGTCCTCCCTTAAGGTCTAGCCTCCATTACCTCAAGGTCACGAAAAAATCATGATATTTTGTCAGTCGATTCGTTTTGATGTGCTCGATAATAATATCCAAACAGATGATAGGCTAGCCGGGATAAATTCTGAGATATATCACTTCAAATACTGGATGTTTCCCTATCATTCAACACGCAACCTTCAAATTTCATGCGTTTTTATTATTTAACAGATCATTAAAATACACTGAAAGTAATGACATTCAGTCAAAAAACTTGTTTTATTGTAGATGAAGATGTTATAAATAGAATAATGCAAGAATAAATATAGGTTCTCATTTATGAATCACACTCATTTCAAGAGGAGAAATAGTTGATTTTTCACCAAAATGAAGTCAAAATAGCAACTTAATATTTCATTGAAGCGCTGTAACTTCGGCCCCAAAAAAATATGACAGTGTTTCTGATGCAATTTCAATTCGAGAATACACATGTTCAATAAAGCTTGACTCAAATTCTCACAATGTAGAATAATCTCAAAATTACTTTTCGACTCTGCTGACCAAACGGCTCGGCCTATCAGACTTAAGAGCCCGCATCTTAGCTGAGCATGTTTCTCTTCGAAATGCTCTACCCAAGTTCGATGTGCGTTTGAAATTTTGATTGTGGGTTGAAAAGTGAAAAGAGAATAATATTGGAAGAGTTCCAGTAACCACCGCTAGATGGGGAAGTTTTTCATTTCATAATTTGGACAAAATCTAGTTACATTACACATTTTGGCCAGAGAAATTGGGAAAACTGTAGAATTACAGGCAAATCAGAATTTCAAATATTGATAAGCAAAAATGAACTTAAGGATGTGCGTTTGTAATTTATTTCTACTATTATTTGATTACCGGGAATCAAGCAATGAAAACCATCAAATTAGACACATTTTGATTCAATTATTGCTCCATAATGAAATTATTCTTCAATTTTCGATTAAGCATATCTAATTGTGAGGGTATTATTGAGATATATGTGGCGAAAGTCCACTCTGTGAATCTGTCCAAGATGCGGGCTCTTAAGAGGACATTGTATAAGCCCTCTATACCGACATTGTTAATTGTGCACTTTTACGGTGGCCCACCTGTTTCTTATATACCATGGAAGGTGCATGCACAAAATTTCCACGGTAGTTACATAAGACCTTGTACACATGCACTGATTTATTTTTAATGCTCGTATTGTTGTTTCTCTCAAAATTGTCCGAAAAATACAAAATTTTCAGGCATACAACACAATTCTCACTCTCGATGTTATTCGAAATTTTGAAATTTTGTGTTGATACCCCGATTGGATATTCGAATTTTACCTCAGTTCACTAATTTAATTTATTCATTTTGTATAATGATAAACTTTACATCTGCTGTCAATGGAAAGAAGTGATCATTGCCCAAGTGACTTAGTTCAAAGTGGAAGATATCAACATTCGTGTGTTTATACTGAAAGACTTTTATCTACGGCGGAAAGTTATGGTCACCAACAGCGCAGTCCTGGTGTTGAAGACCATTAGTATTAAATAATCAAAATGAGGTGGTAAGATCGCCATTGTGGTGCCCCGTCCAAACGATCCTATCTTTCATCCATAGCCTTGATTGGGGAACAATGATTTTGTATCAAGTTTCGATGTTATTAAAAAAAAAAAAAGTTTCAACAGCCCTGTTGATTGGACGTGATGATTTGTGACGTCATGGGGCGGAGACTGCTAATCGTCAATTGGCATCTGTATGCTAACTTGATCATATCTAGACCTACTGGCTTTGTTGTTTGTTATACAATTCGACATATTTTCCAAATTTTCCTCGAAACTTTCCACTTTTTTTTCTCATTTCAAAGTTTTGATACACTATTTCGAAACTGATATATCAATGAAAAACGGAAAATCTTGTGTGTATATGGATGATGAATAATAATGATTATTAATAATTATGAATATCATAATTGAAGGGATCAGAAGCAAAGTGGACCAACCCAAAAGTCAAAACAAAACACTTCCAATGTGGGTTGATACGTTTTGCTCCAAAATATAATGGGGACCAGAAAGCTTGGTCTTGGTCCACATGTTCAAATCTCTTGAAACAAGTGTTGAAAAAATGAAATAAAAAATAAAATAACATAATACAAATGAAGTGGTTCAAATAGATAATTCTGAGAAAAAAATTGGGTTAATCCACTTTGCTTCTGATCCTTTCAATTAGAAAAGTTTTGTGTGAGTGGGTTTCCTTTGAATGAAACGATTATTGCAGTTTTCTCACATTTGGTCTTTCCAGTTTACATCAGTTTCATTAATTCAGTCCTAATGGAATTATAACGACGCACTGTACCGATGACTACGATTCTGTGAATGAGATGATGGGATGATGAGATGAAAGGTTATTTTATTATGTGTTTTGAATGGTGGGAAGGAGTCGATCGTGGCCTGTTGTTAAGGAACCATCCCAGTATTGACCTGAACGACAGAGGGAAACCACGAAAAACCCCTGTCAGGATGGTCGACCATGGCGGGAATCGAACCCCGGTCTCCTGAATGACGGTTCAGTGTGTTAACCACTCGGCCACTCGTCTCAGTGAAGTAGGTATCTCATAAAATACTGTCGATCCCTAATAAACATTAATAATAATGATGATAATAATGTTCATTTATACAGATTGATCGTATGCATGGTATAAAAAGAAGTCATGAAAGAGTACAAAAATGAGTATTATTATGGAATACATACAAAATCGTTGTAGAAACTACTAAAAAATGCGAGAAATACTAAAAGCATGTACACACAATATACAATAAGTTGAATACGAGAGAGGAACGATGAAAGAGAGGCACGCATCAACCAATTGTTTCTTCTATTAAATATTCATTAATTGTATAAAAACATTTGTCAGATAAATCAGATTTAGGAACGTGTTTGAAAAGAGAAAGAAAGGTTATTGAACATCTGTCAGCCTGCAAAGATGGGACCCTTTTCATACAT
>OZ023339.1:10644050-10648558 GCA_964007535.1 Brachyptera risi | reverse complement strand
TATATATATATATATATATATATATATATATATATATATATTATATATATATATATATATATATATATATATATATATATATATATATATATATATATATATATATATATATAAATATATATATATATATATATATATATATATTATATATATATATATATATATATATATATATATTAATATATATATATATATATATATATATATATATATATATATATAAATATATATATATATATATAATATATATATATATATAATATATATATATATATTCTTTTATATATATATATATATATATATATATATATATACATATATATATTATATATATATATATATATATATGCATATATATATATGCATATATATATATGTATATATATATATATATATATATATATATATATATATATATATATATATTTATATATGTTTTCATATATATATATATATATATATATATATATATATATATATATATATATATATATATATATATATTTATATATATATACATATACTCATACATTTATATATTTATATATATATACATATACTCATACATTTATATATGTATCAGTATAAACTTCTGATTCAATCCACTCAACTCCTCCTAGACCATCAAAGATAACCTCAGATAAATACATATAACCACGCCTTTTTTAATTTCACTCCGATTAACCCCCGCCCCCAAGTCCCAATGGGCGTGGTCTGGTCGCATGTAGTTAGTTTTCGTGATTCGCTACTAGAGCGCGGTAGTTGTCGTAACGGTTGAAACTGGTGGATTGTGCGCCGACGCGAATGGGATTCAGTTGTAGTCTGCACTGGTGCGGGATGGACGTGTGCTGTGCTAGTGCCCGTTGTTTCGATAACGTAAAGTTGCTGAAAACGTTTTCAGGAACAGTTTTTATAACTTAAAATAGTAGTGAATTGTAATAAGGTTCGAGATGTGGTTATTTGGGATTTGTGTTAATTTCGAGCGTCGAAAAGTGAAGTGAGTTTTATCATTCGTTGATTTGAAATTTTAATTAATTTGTGGCGGTTGGTCTATCGGAATTCACGACGTAACGGTTACCGAATTGATTTTTCGTTCTAAATTTGAATAATTTCAATTCAAATAAAGAACGTTATCAAAGTTACAATTCGACATTACTTCGATAACTATCTTTGTGTGACCATCATTTTTTTTCAATTTTCACACATTTTCGTAGAATTATAGTGTCGAAAATTTCGTTAATTTTTCCATCGAATTTATTCATTGAAAATTTGAAATCTACATTGATTCAATCTCTCGAATTACCACCCGTAATATATTCGCCTATTGAATAAAAACGGATTTTTCTCATCGTACTCTGATCACCCAATACAGAGACATTCGTCAGTGTGCAAAAAAACAAAAATGGCCACGCAAAAAAAAAATCTTCTTCATTCTCCGCCAAAAGGCGGGAAAAATTATTTTCCACAAAAAAACCATCTCATTCTCTTCTCTACAGGATTCTAATTTCCTAATGGATTTACCAACATTTCGTCGTTAAATCAACATATTCGGTAAGTGTTTGTCTGGTCGTCGAGTGGTTTCTTCGTGCTGTTAGGTTGGCATCGGATAGGGTTAGCTGGTATTGATCCGCGAATGTCTGTGCGGCTGGATGACTATACTAGCAATCACGAGAATATCAAACCGTCTGGCTCGGTTCTGTCTACATTCGCGTGACCTCCATTATACACATCCGACGGACAACGCGGTAAACAATTATCGTGATTAAAAGAACAATTTTCAATCTGATTGGTTTTGAGGTGTCTTCATATTATCTCCATACTTACATCGTATAAATGAATGAAATTAACTTATAAATTTGTGATGTCTTGAACCAGTCTGTCCATACATTAGTTGACCTCAAAGGGGCCCACTTCCGTCGGAGACGCCCGTCCGGCTCGGGAGTCAGGCGAGGGTTCGATTCCTGAAAGAGGCATTTGAAATCTGATAGAATGTTATAACAATTTCCTGGAACCTGAGATATTAATAATGATCAAACGGCAAAACGTATGGAAATTCTAATCATCCTGCGACCTGCCCAATAGTTTTCATATTAACCATGGCAAGCTTGAAGTGCTTGATATTATTTCTGTAGAATTCTCCCTTAATTTAAAAGTGTTCCTGAAGATTTTCCGTTGGGCCTACACGGAAAAAATGAGTTCATTTTTCAATTTTAATTTTTTCAAAGTGACAATTCTCTTTTATAGTGCTGTAGCCTATTGGTTGATTTATAATACAGTTATTCGTCACAGGTAATTTTCATCATTTTTCAATGGTGATCCCAGTTTCTTTCAAAGTTGTGTGTGTTGTAAACTAGGAAAACGCTATATACGCGTTGTTAAACGAGCGGAAAGTAATAGTATGTCGACTTCATTGCCAACCTTATGCCTAAATTCGCCAATTGGGTAACATTTTAGTTATAAATGGGTAGAAACGGCTTCAATTGGTACCAATTTAGCACATTTCATGTTTTTTCTTCAAAATGGCTGACCCGATCAAGCTGAGAATTTCCATAAATGTGTACCAAGATGTTATTCAACTTCACACAACATTTCAATTTTTTTGGAAAATAAAAATGTTTCAATTTTTTTTCCACCGTGTTATTCTAATGGGTATTTTTGAAATTTCTAAAATTCATAAAAATAAAAGTTACCACCCGATAATGCCACAAAACTATACAGATCTAAGCTAGATAAGGTGCCATAATGAAAAAAAGTTTGAAGTTGATAGCTGTAGCCGTTTGACCTGTGGAGAACCGACAAAAAAACATAAAAAGCAACATACCAATTTTTTTCAGTATGTCAAATTGAATCCTCGCTAAAGCTCGTCTGATTATATATCGGAAAACAATTTCAACGTGAACACACGAGTCTCAATCGTGTACATTGAAACACTCGTCTTTGTGATTACATAATCTAACTGTCGGAGCTTCAATTCCCTATTCATGTATATACAGGAATAGGAGAGTGAAATTTATGGTGTTCACTTGAGTAGAGTACATTTAAAAAAACAAACAATCATATCAATTTCACCTTCATATTCATTGTAAGTATTCATATTGTATTGTATTCATGTGGTAAGATCGCCCTTGTGGTGCCTCGTCCAAACGATCCTATCTTTCATCCATAGCCTTAATTGGGGAACAATGATTTTGTATCAAGTTTCGATGTTATTAAAAAAATATATATATTCATTCATAAATAGAAGATAAAAGATGTGAAAGAAAGAATAGGTGATCGTGACTGTGCGAACGTATGGGAGCATGCTTTCAAACTATATATCATATAACTAGGAAAACGCAGAATATGCGTTGAAAGATGAGCGAGTTATCTAAATGGAGTATAATCGAAAACTCTATACACACCTTGACGTCTTATATATAGAGAGAGAAAGTCTTCATCCAGACGGTTGTCTGCAAAGTGGGGTACCGAAATTGTACACAGCGTAATAAAATCAGTACATGAATATATAATGGTGAGAATCTTATACAAAAGTGGATGGCAAATAATTACGAACAAAATCAAGAATGACAATATAAAACTAATTTAAATGAATATAACAAAATAGGCCCTGGCCCAATTTAATCCCCTGGCCCAATTTAATTGGTTATCTGGGTTTGAGATACCGGTAACAAAACAATGGAAAAATATATATAATGAGTATTATTCAGGCCCAGTATTACCAAGTCTAACTAGGAAAACGCGGGATGCGCGTTGTGAGATGCGCGTTGTGAGATGCGCGTTGTGAGATGCGCGTTGTGAGATGCGCGTTGTGAGATGAGCTTAGAAGTATGGAAATCTAGAATGAAAAATAACTTGTCACCTCTATATACATCTATGGACCTTGGATTACTTCAAACGCTTAAAAACCTTACTTGCATCTTGTTGATATTTATAGTGCTGCAACCTGTTGCATATACAATTTGCAAATCCAATTGATCAAAATATTCAATAAAATGTCCACTTTTATTGCGTTTTATTTGTTATTTCTCAAAAATCAAAAATCTCTGAAAACGTGTTTAATAGTATTGTTTATATTCGGTGAAAATTTGAGAGCTTCTGAAAAATTCTTGTTTTTCAAGTATTTTTCCTCCGGGTTATTCTTATGAGGATATTTCAAACTTTCCGATTTTTTTCCGGAAAAACCGTCGAACCGATTTTTCTGAAAAACAATCCCAACCTATTCTGGTATGACACCAACGTTCAGAAAAAGTTTCAAGTTGATTGATTCATTTCTCTGACCTGTATGCCGCGTACATAATTACAAAAAAAAAAAAAAAAAAACATAAAAATGAAGCCCATTTTTTTCCAGGGTGTGAAATGGAAAGCTTCGCTACGCTCATCTAATTAGCCCTCATCTGACAGTTCAAACTTGTTATCACCATGGTTACCTCATGTGGTATTTGTTTTCATCACCCCTCAGACAAATGCTAGCTGGACTTGGTAATACATATGAGTGAGTCTGTAGAATC
>OZ023339.1:10619050-10641550 GCA_964007535.1 Brachyptera risi | reverse complement strand
TGTGCTTAATAGACCTGTACAAAATGGTACAAGCCATTTTTACCCATTTAAAAACTTAAATGTCACCCAATTGGCGAATTTAGGCGGAAGTTTGGCAAAGAAATCGACATACTATTACTTTCCGCTCGTCTAACAACGCGTATATAGCGTTTTCCTAGTTAGGAGGAAACAGCTATGTTTTATATCTTCAAAATAGTGTATAAGTTATAACTATATACATCTCATCTCATACATCGCCTATACTAATTATCTCGCGTATACGCGCTAGAATTAACACTCTTTCCTTTTCTGGATCGCTCTGCGAATAAATCAGCTGTGAATTTTCACCTGATATAATACGAAAACTTCCTGGTTTATATTCTAAACCATAAAGCATAAAATAGAACATATTCTATTCTATATTCTATTCTAATTAGGTGTAGAAATTGTGTGTGACAGATAGATCAAAGGTAGGCCTAATAATAATAATTTTTTTTTAATAACAGTGACACCTTTCTTTATCCATCCTGACTTGGTTTCTCGTGGTTTCCCACAGTCCTCGAACCAAATACTTGGATGAAGTACTAATTGGCCATGACCATTAATTAGTGTAGAGCGATAGGCCTAATTATAACAGTTTAGGCCCATCATTCATTTTTTTTCTATTTTGTATTATGATAAACTTCACATCTGCTGTCAATGGAAAGAAGTGATCATTGCCCAAGAGACTTATTTCAAAGTGGAAGATATCAACATTCGTGTGTTTATACTGAAAGACTTTTATCTACGGTGGAAAATTATGGTCACAGACAGCGCAGTCCTGGTGTTGAAGTTCATTAGTTTTAAATAATCAAAATGGGGTGGTAAGATCGCCCTTGTGGTGCCCCGTCCAACCGATCCTATCTTTCATTCACAGCCTTGATTGGGGAACAATGATTTTGTATCAAGTTTCGATGCTATTAAAAAAAAAAAATCATTTCAACAGATTGATGAATACATTTTGATATTTATATCGTCAGCAGTATATTATTATACGAACATATTATAATATATATATATATATATATATATATATATATATATATATATATATATATATATATATATATATATATATATATATATATATATATATATATATATAATATATATATATATATATATATATATATATATATATATATATGATATTATATATATAAATATATATATATATATATATATATATATATATATATATATATATATATATATATATATTTATGATATATATAATATATATATATATATATATATATATATATATATATATATATATATATATATATACATATATATATATATATATATATATATATATATATAATATATATAAGGTTCATCACTCTGAACATACAAATTGTATCTATCATTCAGAAATAGATGAATTCAAAAATGAAATATACTGGGAAAATAGGAAAACGCCATATATGCGTTGTTAGACGAGCGGATAGTAATAGTATGTCAACTTTTTTGACAAACTTTTGCCTACATTTGCCAATTGGGTGACATTTAAGTAAGAAATGGGTAAACACTGCTTCGAGTGGTACCAATTTATCACATTTCATTGTTTTTCTTCAGAATGGCTGACCCGATCCAGCTGAGAATTTCAAGAAATGTGTACCGAGATGTAATTCAACTTCACACAAAATTTCATTTTTGGTGGAAAATGAAAAAAAAATCTGCCGTGTGGGTATTTTTGAATACCCAATTCAATGGGTATTGAATTAATGGGTATTAATTACCTACCCTAATGGGTATTTTTGAAATTTCTAAAATTCATAAAAATAAAAGTTACCACCCGACTATGCCACAAAACTATACAGATCTAAATTAGATGAGGAATCATAATGAAAAAAAGTTCGAAGTTGATAGCTGTAGCCGTTTGACCTGTGGAGAACCGACAAAAAAGCATTAAAAAATAAAAAATAAATAAACGAACATCAATTTTTTTCAGTATGTCAAATTGAATTCTCATCAAAGCTCGTCTAATTAGGTGTAAAAATTGGGTGAGACAGATAAATCGGAGGCGATGAATGAGGTACATGAATGATTGTTTTTTTTAAAGAAGAATTCCTCAAAATAGCCTACATTTTTCATTTTTATTACTAATGGCGTTTAACGATCCCCACGTACAGCCATGTGTTGTGTGGAGTCGAAATTACAATTGAAGGCCAAATTCTATTTCCTTGCCCCGCATTATCTCTGCCTAGCCCATCGCATCATGTCTACTTCTTTATTCCAACTCACTTCTTTTCTGTAGCCTTCATTGTTGCGTCTATTTTCTCGCGATATACTTCCCCTCTCTGTCCAGCCTATATCTGCACCGTATATGTACCAGGTGTCAGTGTGTCTACTTCCACTTTCACGCGTTCTACTTTCAACTCCTACAATTCTTCTGTGTCTGGCCCATATCAGCTACTTCCTCATTCTACTTCCTACATCTACTTCCATATTCTACTTTCACGCGTTCTACTTCCAACTCCTACAATTCTACAATTCTCTGTGTCTGGCCCATATCAGCTACTTCCTCATTCTACTTCCTACATCTACTTCCATGTTCTACTTTCACGCGTTCTACTTCCAACTTCTATAATTCCTCTGTGTCTGGCCCATATCAGCGCGTCTACTTCCTCATTCTACTTCCTACCTCTACTTCCATGTTCCACTTTCACGCATTCTACTTTCAACTCCTACACTTCCTCTGTGTCTGCCCCACATCAGCGCGTCTACTTCCTCGTCCTACTTCCTACATCTACTTCCATGTTCTACTTTCAAGCGTTCTACTTTCAACTCCTACTTCCTCTGTGTCTGGCCCATATCAGCCCCCTACTTCCTCGTCCTACTTCCTCTGTGTCTAGCCCAAATATCTGGCCGTCTCGTCGCGTATAAAGCGATATAGCATGGTTTATTGATTTCGACAACTCTGCCGGACTATACTGGAAATCATGCGCCGCGGTGACCGCGTGCTAGTACCAACCTCAGGAACAAGGATCGGAATATATACACTACTATCCACGGCAGTTTGGGGGTTGAATACGAACAATCAAAAACCCCAATTCCAACCGAAATCAACCAATTTCCTCGATTATTTTGTGTGTGTATATATATATATATATATTTATATATATATATATATATATATATATATATATATATATATATATATATATATATATATATATATATATATATATATATATATATATATATATATATATATATATATATATATATATATATATATATATATATATATATATATATATATATATATATATATATATATATATATATATATATATATATATATATATATATATATATATATATATATAATATATATATATATATATATATATATATATATATATATATATATATATATATATATATATATATATATATATATATATATATATATATATATATATTTATATATATATATATATATATATATATATATATATATATATATATATATATATATATATATATATATATATATATATATATATATATATATATATATACATATATATACATATATATATATATATATATATATATATATATATATATATATATATATATATATATATATATATATATATATATATATATTTACGACCCACTTTGTGATAACGTGATGAACTTTTACCCAATGGAGAAGGTTGTAAGAACTTGTATCCACGAGAGATGAAGGTTCCGAGCGACCGTCCCCCCTATCCCACACCACTAGCACGCGGGTGGTTCGAGCCTTCATCTCTCGTGTGTAACTTGTATCCACGAGAGATGAAGGTTCCGAGCAACCGTCCCCCCTATCCCACACCACTAGCGCACGGGTGGTTCGAGTCTTCATCTCTAGTGCGTAACTTGTATCCACGAGAAATGAAGGTTCCGAGCAACCGTCCCCCCTATCTCACACCACTAGCGCACGGGTGGTTCGAGTCTTCATCTCTAGTGCGTAACTTGTATCCACGAGAGATGAAGGTTCCGAGTAACCGTCCCCCCCTATCCCACACCACTAGCGCACGGGTGGTTCGAGCCTTCATCTCTCGTGTGCGACTTGTATCCACGAGAGATGAAGGTTCCGAGCGACCGTCCCCCCCTATCTCACACCACTATCACACGGGTGGTTCGAGCCTTCATCTCTCGTGTGTAACTTGTATCCACGAGAGATGAAGGTTCCGAGCGACCGTCCCCACTATCCCACACCACTAGCGCACGGGTGGTTCGAGCCTTCATCTCTCGTGTGCGACTTGTATCCACGAGAGATGAAGGTTCCGAGCGACCGTCCCCCCTATCCCACACCACTAGCGCACGGGTGGTTCGAGCCTTCATCTCTCGTGTGCGACTTGTATCCACGAGAGATGAAGGTTCCGAGCGACCGTCCCCCCTATCCCACACCACGAACGCACGGGTGGTTCGAGCCTTCATCTCTCGTGTGCGACTTGTATCCACGAGAGATGAAGGTTCGGAGCGACCGTCCCCCCTATCTCACACCACTAGCGCACGGGTGGTTCGAGCCTCAATCTTTCGGATACGATTCCATGTCCACGTCGTGCCGATGCGAGCGTGATAATAGCAACAGTAACACACGGCTATTTCCACAACAACGTAAGACAAAGTCGCGAACAAGAGTGGAAAGCTGTCAGAAACATGCATTGCTTGTTTAGAAGGCTGTAACAACTCCATTGGCCGTGAAATGTGATGCAAAGTGTCGTTTGCGGGCATCTAGTCCTGGATACACAAAGAGTCCTATCTTTAGGACGTTTTAAGGTAGGACCATTTTACTGAGTTGGGACTACTAGGAAAACGCCATATATGCGTTGTTAGACGAGATGATAGTAATAGTATGTCGACTTTTTTGCCAAACTTTTGCCTACATTCGCCAATTGGGTGACATTCAAGTTATGAATGAGAAAAAACTGCTTCGAGTGGTATCAATTTAGCACATTTCATGTTTTTTTCTTTAAAATGGCTAACCTGATCAAGCTGATAATTTCCATTAATGTGTATCAGAATGTAGTTCAACTTCACGCAAAATTTCATTTTTTTTAAATAATTTTTTTTTTCCGACGTGTTATTCTAACGGGTATTTTTGAAATTTCGAAAATTCATAAAAAAAGGTACCACCCAATAATGCCACAAAACTAAACTATGCAGATTAAGGTTGGGAATCATAATGAAAAAAAGTTTGAAGTTAATAGCTTTAGCCGTTTGACCTGTGGAGAACCGACAAAAAAACTTGAATACAAACAACAAAAAAAACATAAAAACGAACACCAATTTTTTTTTAGTATGTCAAATTGAATCCTCGCTAAAGCTCGTCTAAATATTGGTCCTAACGCCGTGAAATAGTCCCAACTTGAGACGTCCCAAATTTCAGTTTCAAGGTTAGGTGTCCCACAGCATGAATTTCATTCTCCTTTATATTCATAAATAGGTTATTGAAGATTTGACAGTTGGGTTAAGTCATCACTTGGAACACTTCTATTCATGCTCACATCATAGAGTACACATGTTGTTGTTGTAGATTTGTAGTGTTTATCGAAATTATTCGATCAACTATGAAATGCAATCACACTTGATTTCTGCTCTTCTATATATATACTCATGAATGTAAGGAATTGAAGACTGGCTGTGGGATTGAAGTGAGGTCAAGTGATTAAAACAGACAGCAATCACAACTCACAACGTACAGGGATGATCAACTGATTTGATTGAGTTGATGGAGTCTTTATTAGCAACAGCAAAATACATTTCCACTAGTGCTAATTCAATAAAAGGACAGCACAAACATCAAGATTCAAGATGATATAAGTTATAACTATTTGAGTCATGTTGCATAACTGTCAAGCGTATACAGCTAAGCAAACACATTTTTAGCTGTACATTCTTGGCAGTTATGCGACATGACTTGAATAGTTATAACTTATATCATCTTGAAGCTATTATAATTATCTGTGTTTCTCGCGTATTAGAATTCTGATATTTCATACCGTTCAAAAGTTATCACCAAGAAACTAATATTTCGCTGAACGACTCCCGGGATTTTTTTGTAGGTCTCAAGTTTTTTCAATTGATGGTCAGGGTTCATATAGACATCCGTGTCAAATGGACATCTGGATTGTAATTTTAGGGTTCATGCCCTGCCCTACTAACCCTAACCATCATCTACCACCACCTAACATAACCCTAAAACAATCCGGCACATTTACACATTCATTTCAATCTCGCTCGTCATCATTCATAGATCGTTCCATTTTCGAGTGACACGTTCTATTTTTAAACATTCAAAAGTCACACATATCGATTATGCGCATACAAGATATCGATCATTCGTCGTCCGCCATCTTTGTTATTTTGTAACGGCCACATAGATGACAGACGATCTGTCGCGAATTGGCGTGTGTGTTGACCTTGACTGCGACCTTGGCCATGGCACTACTCGTGGCGGGAGAATATTTAGAGTATCAATAGGCCTTGACCTAGAAGTTGACAGGGAGGGTGTCTGTGACCTGTTTGATAACGATATTACCGGTACAGGTAGCTCAGTTGCTAGTGCGTGAGGTTTGTAAGATCCGGGAGGTGAGGTGCTATAGGGTCTTGGTTCGGTCCCCACCACCGTCTATTCTCACATGGGTTTGTCGGGGTTTTCCTCGGTAGTTCAGGTTGATGCTGAGATGGTTCTTATAATATACGCAACAACCGCTTCCTTCCCACTAACTTTCACATTACTAGGAAATCTTCATTATATCATCCCGTCATCTCATCAATCATTCATCCGACGCCAATAGATCTTAGGAATCATTACAGAGCATCGTTAAACCCAATATTCATATATATATATATATATATATATATATATATATATATATATATATATATATATTCGCGTAGATTCTCGTGGCCAATATTGGAGGATGGTAAACTAATTTCCACGGTGAAGCCACCGTATATATATATATATATATATATATATATATATATATATATATATATATATATATATATATATATATACATATATATATATATATATATATATATATATATATATATTCAATGGTATGATGGGATGATGAGATGAAAGCCTATTTTATCTGGTGTTATTGGATAGTAGGAAGGAGTCGGTCGTGGCCTGTGAACGACAAAACACGATGCACCCCTGTCAGAATAGTCGACCATGACGGGAATCGAACCCCGGTCTCCTGAATGACGGTTACTAACGACCGATCCATCAGTCCTAGTGTTATATATTGTCATTTAGCGAACTCAATTACCGGACAAGGATGCTGGATTACACATTAACGCGTGACTGTGGGAGTATCAATATGACGTCACTACCACGCGATCACCCTCATGACGAATTTTACAAATAGCTGTAAGAGTATATGAAGGAATATTAACGTGGCATATCGATTCAGTATATTGTGATATTAGATATGAAACAAATTTATGGATTTTTTTCCTAAAAAAAATAATAAAATTGTTTTTACCTTGAATGCATTTCTATATTTCTGAATTATTCTCTTAGTATCACTTCAAATCCAAACACCCTACCTTTTGGCACTAAACGTCTTCCTCTCATAGGCCCATATCATACTGAACTATAGCCTGCATATGATATCCATTCTCTGTCATTTTTAGCCCCCAGATTACAGTGCGTCGTTAACCCAATATATACATATATATATATATATATATATATATATATATATATATATATATATATATATATATATATATATTTAACCCCCAGATAAGCCCTACCAGGCTTTGTGGAAAATAGTTACAAATTAATTTAATGAATTTCTATCATTATTCTCATTTTTTGAGGTATTCTACTATTTTTTTAATTTTGGTGTGATTCTCAAAACCTATATAAATATATAACAGTTCAGGCCTATCACTCATTTTTTCTATTTTGTATTATGATGAACTTTACATCTGCTGTCAATGGAAAGAAGTGATCATTGCCCGAGATACTTATTTCAAAGTGGAAGATTTCAACATTCGTGTGTTTTGTTTACTCTTAATACCAATGCTGATAATGTCCGGATATATATCACAAAAACGGTTTTTACTTATAATGTGTTCCGGACTTTCGGAAACTGAAAGACTGTTATCTGCGACGGAAATTCATGGTCACCAGCAGCACAGTCCTGGTGTTGAAAAAAGTTCATTGGTTATAAACATTTAAAATGGAGTGGTAAGATCGCCCTTGTGGTGCCCCGTCCAAACGATCCTACCTTCCATCCACAGCCTTAATTGAGGAACAATGATTTTGTATCAAGTTTCGATGTTATTAAAAAAATTATATATAGGCCTATATGAGATTAATTCAATTGTATTAGTTGTCATGTAATCGTTCTATAAATGAGTGTAAATTGATCACGTGTGAATAAAATGAAAAAATAAAAATACCTTCACGATATCATGACAGATTGTCACGTGATATTTATAGCTCATGTGGCCGAGTGTGGTTAGTTATTGATTAGTTGTGTGATTAGCTGCACTTTACCGTGCAGTTGCACACGAGGGTGGGGGGGGCATGCACCCGGGGGGAGGGGGGAGTAACGAGAGTGTGTCATTAGGCCGACAAACGGTGCGGTAGACATGCACACAAATATAGGCCTATATATACCTGAAGTCATGATAGTTGGGTCGATGGTTTACTGTTAGTTTCATAGGGTATTTGGCCGTGACTGGATAGCATCTTGATGGTTTATATATCTCAGAAAACATCTTATTTAGTTGTAAAAATTCGAATTTTCGTGGATTGATTTTTGATTTTCATGTTACTTTTTTGCTTGTAATCGACATATTTCCGAGGGTTTATGGGGGTAGCCACAGCATGGGATAGGATAATTATGACTAAATGTAGGAATTATTTCCCGCTCAACAAACCACCATAAATCATTGGAACTTGCACATTATATCCATCATTCTATTGCTCACACATAATAAAAAAGTGATACATTTATATATATATATATGAATATATATATATATTCGGGATATTATAGTCATGTCGAAAAAGATACGCCTCAACCGAGATTCGAGCCCGGGACCTTCTGCTTGCCGGGCAGGTGCTCTACCACTAAGCTAATATCTCGATATTGGATCGTATCCAAGAAGTTTAATTATCACATATATATATATATATATATATATATATATATATATATATATATATATATATATATATATATATATATATATAAATATATATTTATTTATATATATATATATATATATATATATATATATTGATTTATTCATCACATATATATACATATATATATATATATATATATATATATATATATATATATATATATATATATATATAAATATATATATATATATATATATATATATATATATATATATATATATATATATATATTATATATATATATATAAATATATATATAATATAATATATATATATATATATAAATATATAAATATATATATATAATATATATGCTATTGAAATCATATACATATATATATATATATGCATCAATTCAGAGCGTTTTTCCATTCACCTCAATTAAACTTGATCGAGGTGGGTAACCCCACATATAAAGATGCTAAACAACAGTTAACTAATTGAGCGCGTCTACAGGTAATGGTTGGCATGACAATGTGTCACCCTATAGCACACTGCACCCCTCTCCTACCTGCCCGCCGTCCCAACACGACAATAGCTCCTCTCCCTTACATAACAGAAACCTGCCCTGGCCGGTCGCATTTTTTAACAAAACATACAGCTATAAAAACCTACACAAATATGTGACCCTATTTTTTGAAGAGATGAAAGTAAAAAAAAGATTTTTATGTAGGAAGTGTCCTTTTTTCGGTGTGCCGGTTTATGAATGCTTCTTTGAATCTACCCCAAGGTTGAACTGGGAGGGGGGGGTATAGTCAGTGACGGGAAATGGGTGCAAAACTCTATGGGGATGAATTAGTGAGGATTTTGTTCAGTGGAAAAGTAAATTCAAAAGAATTGTTATTGTTTTCATTGTTTTGTTCAACGACCCCACTGATGATAATAATAACGATATTTTATTTATTTTGCAATCCTGCTATTTTCATTACATATGACATGAAATTTCTACAGATTTCACATATTGGTTATACATTTTTACATATTGGTTATACATTTTTACCTATTAGTTATACATTTTCACATATTAGTTATACATTTTTATATATTGGTTGTACATTTTTATATTATTTATACACTTTTACATATCAGTTATACATTTTTACATATTAGTTATACATTTTTACATATTAGTTATACATTTTTACATATTAGTTATACACTTTTACACATATCACTAAATATTACAGCCTAATTTTCTATTTTCATTGTCATTACAATCATTATGAATGTCATATACTATTACAGTCAGAAGTTAGCATTTCCCCTGAGTATTGCCATCATGCTGTCTTAGAGAGGAAACCTATTCTTAACAATGGTATGCATTTATTTTTGAACATATTTACACCAATCGAATTTACAACCCCAATATCCAATTGACCACTAGTAATAGGCGTGGCTAATCGCCATGGCTACCTTGATCTATACTTCATGTGGGAATTTAGAGAAACTCTGATAGGTGAATGTCAAATTTCCCACATAACAGAGCCCATTTGATTAGATGTTTTGTTTTGTGACGATAATGGGTGGGTAAATCACTAGTAGTCAATTCATTATAAAGCCTAAAATAAGTAGAAAATAACTAACTATAACTAGTGAAATAACTAACAGCTAGGTTATACGGGGGTACGAATGAGCAGATAAGATTTGATTACAGAATGATTGAAGTAGCTACACCCATGACTCATTCAGAATGGGAAGTCAAGTCGGGCGTGGGTTCGAGTCCAGCTTGGGACTAGAATATTTGTAAATATGTATTCGTACCATTACGAACATGTTGCCCCAAATAATCCAGTTTTTGGTGGGGTTGTTAAGAAAATAACTGATTATTCGTGACCTTAAATGACCCAGATTTTGGTGGGGGTGTTGAAAAAAAAATATTCGTTTCCCTTATGATTACTTAGCTCTTTATAGGAAAGTGGAAAAAACATCCATTTGTTATCCCAACTATCTTCATGTGGATGGGGATGTTGTGAAAAATATAACGTTTTTCGCCGCCCTTGGTAACTCAGTCAGCTGAGACACTGCTTCAAAAACTGAAGTCACCGTTGAGCGTGGGTTCGAGTCCCGCATAAGGCATGGGATTTTGTGAATATCCCTTCACTTATCATCACTTCATAGTTTCATAATCACCCGCTCATTCTTACCCCCGTATAACCTAGCTGTTGGTGGGGTATTTAAACAATCAATAATCAATAATATATTTTTTTAATAAAACATCCATAAAATCTCATTTCATACTTTCCAACAGCAACTTGAACACACCACATCACTGTGGCAAGGAGAATCTGTCTAATCTTGCGGATAATACCGCGTGGAGGACCGTTACATCATCCCCCCCCCCCCCCCCCCCCTCCCACCGAGTCCCGAGACAAAGCCGGGATATAGTGGCTCGCAAAACACACTTGTAATCCTGAATCGTGGTACAGCTGTGAACATCAACATCAACACACAGGCGGAACATTGTAGATTGCATTGTAAATATCTATAATAATACCTACGTTATGATTCATGGTCTCTGGAGGACAAAAAATTAATTGAATTTTTTTTAATTGAGATGATGATTTCTAGTTTTCTCTAAAATTAGGGAAATAAATATCGACATTTTTAATGAAAGTCTAGTCTCAGGATTGATAAGATATTTAAATGAGATATTTAATTGTAGATGAAATGAAATTTATAGAAAAGTGAACGAAATAATTGAATTCATAATCACAATAGTATAATTCATATTTTATATTCAATTTTATATTTATTTTCTATATATTTTATTCATTCATTTTTATTTTTTGTCGAGTAGATTCGTAGTAATGAAATGATTCATTTTATAGAGAATTATATATATATATATATATATATATATATATATATATATATATATATATATATATATATATATATATATATATATGTATATGTATATATATATATATATATATATATATATATATATATATATATATATATATATATGTATATATATATATATTTATATATATATATATATATATATATATATATATATATATATATATATATATATCGTATGAATAAATCATACTACATTCGAAATATTCAAGTTCTTTCGTCTATGAGTATATTTTTTATAATTCAACACATCCAATATCCAAGCATTACCAGCCCACTAGGGCCTATCTATGCTGATTCACCAAATGTTTGATTTTATAGCTCTTAGTTATTTCTCCCCGAAAAAAATGCTTCTTCGTATTCCAAGTGATTGTGCCATTATGAACTGCACAGTACAATACCTTGCGAACCCCCCCTCCCCCCTCCCTCCCCCTTGGTGATATTAGTGGGCCATCAATCTAACGGGATTCGGATCTTAAAAAACGAGCCTCCCCGCTTTACCGTTGCATGGTAGGGTGGGTTAGGGGAGGAAAGATCTCTCTTGCACAATCTCAAGGTTACGGCTTATTATTCGCCGGCTGACACATTTACCTTCTGGTTTCTTCATGATGGGTCGGTGGTTTAGCTTTCTGCGAGGAGAAATCAGAAGGTGACGAATCTTCCTCGGGGATTTAAAGGACTTTTCAACTCTAAAACTACATTTTAACAAATAGTGGCGACATTTATTTCCCTAGTTTTAGAGAAAACTAGAAATCAACATCTCATTTTTTTATATTGGGTTTTAACGACGCACTATAATGATGACTAAGATCTATTGGCGTCGGATGAATGATTAATGAGATGATGAGATGAAGGATTTATGGGTAATGGGAAGGATAGTGGGAAGGAAGCGGTCGTGGCCTATATTGTGGGAACCATTCCGGCATTAGCCTAGACTACAGAGGGAAACCACAAAAAAAAGCTGTAAAGATGGACGGTAGCGGGGATCGAACCGGGTCCGATATGTCCCTTCACCTCCCGGGTCACACGAAGCAAGTGCGCTAACAACTCAGCTCATTCAAGTCATTCAAGTCAAATCAAGTAATTTGTTCTCCAGAATACGTTTTTTTATACATCGTGACGTAGACATTACTCGATTCTCTTCATACTGAGACGTGTGGCCGAGTGGTTAATACACTGAACCGTCATTCAGGAGACCTTCATTCAGGTTTTTTCATCAGGTGTTTTTGGATAGTGGGAAGGAGTCGGTCGTGGCCTGTTGTTAAGGAACCATCCCAACTCAACCTGAACGACAGAGGTAAACTACGAAAAACCCCTGTCAGGATGGTCGACCATGGCGGGAATCGAACCCCGGTCTCCTGAATCACAGTTCAGTGTATTTATCACCCGGTCACTCGTCAAAATCAAATTTAATTTTTTCATAACGTATATTTTTCATTGTGCGGTCTCGCCTTCGCTGATGTATTCTATTTTAATATACCATCGAACCGTTTTTCTGCAACTGGAATTTTTAATTACCGCATGAAATTTCGGAGGGAAAAGTGCCAATTATATAATTAAATATTTCATTATCACTCGTATTTTTCGCACAGTTAATTCGCTAATTGTGAACAAATTGAAAGATGGAAGAGGATAAATTATACGCCATTCCAAACTCAATCAAAATACAGAGATTAATTCACAGTTTTATCAAATCTGGATTACCTTTGTCAAGTATTGAAACTGTTGGATGAAAGTGGCATATTTTTATCCGAGCTCATCTCTTAAGAGTCCCCATTGAAGTCGACTTGGCGAAATATCAGTTTCTTGGTGATAACTTCTGAACGGTATGAGATATCAGAATTCTAATACGCGAGTAATACAGATAATTATAATAGCTTCAAGATGATATAAGTTATAACTATTCAAGTCACGTTGCATAACTGTCAAGCGTATACAGAAAAACAAACATATTTTTCAGCTGTATACGCTTGACAGTTATGCAACATGACTTGAATAGTTATAACTTATATCATCTTGAAGCTATTATAATTATCTGTATTACTCGCGTATTAGAATTCTGATATCTCATACTGTTCAAAAGTGTCACCAAAAAACTGATATTTCGCTAAATCGACTCCCATGGACTCTTGACCATCCCATTACTGAGTTTATTCGAACTCGGCATTACTATGTCCAGTTTGCCTATTCTGAGAGTTAGTATAGAATCAAACAATCGGGTAACTATGGTGATAGAGCTAATCTCATTCTGGTAATTCTAGTATTATTTCCATCTTCGGACCATAACAATTAAATGATATTCCCAAATAATATCTCGCATGAATAAAAAGAGGAAGAAAAATCACCTAGGCCTATCTATCATAACTTCATCTGATATTTTTTATTCCGGTGTGATTACATTATATTCTTAATTATGTTCATATTTAATTTTGTCTATAAATATCACCGATAACATGAAATGTGTTCAACCCACAGATAAACTAGACGTTGTAGTTTTGTGGGATATTGTAGATGTACTGGTTGTTTTATTTGCTGTGATTCATCATGCATATATTGTTCATGAAAATGTATGAATGTCTTTTATCAGCGATTAAAAAAATAAAAATAAATACAGATATAATTTAATTATGAAACTTGAACCATACAAAATGAACAAATATATCATACGATGCTGACACTATTGTTCGAAAATGCTAATAACTCAAAAAAGTAACTTTTTTTTTAATAACCTCGAAACTTGATACAAAATCATTGTTCCCCAATTAAGGCTGAGGATGAAAGATGGGATCGTTTGGACGGGGCACCACAAGGGCGATCTTACCACGCTATTTTGATTATTTAAAACTAATGATCTTCAACACCAGGACTGCGCTGTCTGTGACCATAATTTTTCACCGTAGATACAAGTATTTCAGTATAAACACACGAATGTTGATATCTTCCACTTTGAATTAAGTCTCTTGGGCAATGATCAATTCTTTCCCTTGACAGCAGATGTCAAAAAAGTAACAATAACAATAATTTCAATAACAATTCAATAATAATAATATTTCGGGAAGATCACAATTGTGTGTAACAATAACACACTCGATATTTTTACCATCGATTTTTACCTCACAGCGTACCGTTACATACAAATAACAAGTAACATATTGTGAATGTTCATTATGGATCAACAGTATTTTACAAGATACTTCTCTGAATGGTGTGAAGCAGTTTCACTACAATATGTACACAACAAAAAACCACTACGATCATTTATATATTACGTTGACACTGAAAATGCTACACGTAAGTAGGTTATCATTGATATTTATTTTTACCCCTGTGAGGTATATCATTTGTTGAACCCGCTACACACGGAAACACTTGAGATAGAACTATAAAAAGGTAGAGGTATTTTAAAAGGTATGAAACGGGGGTTCGGGAATAACCTGTTGGGTGAGGGGTGAGGAAGGGGGAGGGGGTACCTTTCAGGGTGGCTAGATCACCTAACATGCATTCTATTATTCTCATCATGGGTGTTTAAAAAATTCAAAAAAATGTGTGAATCTTTAAAGAGATATAAGTTTGTGTGTATATGTATATATATAAAATTTCTATCGTCAAAATTCCCCCAGTTTTATAAAATGCATTATATGACTAAAAAGAAATTAAACAGTCAAAAAAAGACGAATATGTAAAAAAAACTCCCCTATTTCGATGGGGAGTTTTTTTTTTTTTCGACAAATAACCTATCTACCTTTATATTGTTCGTATGCCAATAATGGTTGTCAAGCATGGGAAAAAGATTCCCAGTTCATACATAAAAAAATTAAAATGTGAATTCGGATTCACCAGGGGTGGGGGGGGGGGGGGTTGGAAATATTCTTCTCAAGATCAAATTATATTCCATATATTTTGGTAGGGACATGTACTGAAAAATATAAAAATATATACAAAAATAGTATCGAATTGGAATAATATTGGAATTCGTATTTTTGAATAAATTCTGAGTAATTCTGTCCCTTGGAAATGGTGTTGTGAATCATATTTTTTGTATTTTTTTTTTTTATATCAATTCTGACGTGTCATATATTTTAGTAGGGTTATGTAGGCCTACTAGAAAATATATACAAAAATAGTATCGAATTTCCACAGATGAACTGCACCTTATAGTTTTGTGGGATACTGTGTATGTAGAGTGGTTGTTTTATTTGCTTTGATTCATCATGTATAGGCCTATATTGTTCATGTAAATGTATGAATATCCATTATCAGCGAATAAAAAAAAATGATAATAATTGGAAAAATATTGAACTTGGTATTTTTGAATGAATTCTGTATAACTCGTTCCTAACCTTCATCTCACCATCCCATCATCTCATTAATCATTCATCCGACGCCAATAGATCTTAGTAATCATTACAGTGCGTCGTTAAAACCCAATATTAAAAAAAAAACTCGTTCCTTGGATATTGTGTTGTGAATCATTCTTTTTGTGATTTTTATATCAACTCAGACGTGCCGCTGTTTGAATTCAAATCAAAATAGATATTTGTATCTCATTTCACGATTTTGATTTCAATATGTTTTCTGAACTCTACATTTGGTATTTGTGCCATTTGGTGTAGTAATATCGCCCTTATGGTGTCCCGTCCAAACGATCCTACCTTTCATTCATAACCTTGATTAGGGAACTATGATTCTGTATAAAGTTTCGATGTTGATCAGAGAAAAAAAATTGAACCCCCCCCCAAAAAAAAAAATATATATATCGATAGATTTATTTGATTAAATAGTTCTTGGGATTGAATAAAAGTGAATCATGGGGGATTTTTTCGAACCTTCTGATGAAGAAGCTCTCCCCCATTCCTCCCCCCCCCCCCTCCTCCCCCGTTATCTTACATTATTATCACATTATCTCAAAATATGAGGAAGCGGATGGATGATTCCTGTGAAAGAGAGAAAGAGAGAGAGAGAGAGAGAGAGAGAGAGAGAGAGAGAGAGAGAGAGAGAGAGAGAGAGAGAGAGGAGTGGTGGAGACAAGAAAGAGAGAGAGAGAGAGAGAGAGAGAGAGAGAGAGAGAGAGAGGAGTGGTGGAGACAAGAAAGAGAGAGAGAGAGAGAGAGAGAGAGAGAGGAGTGGTGGAGACGAGAGAGAGAGAAAGAGAGAGAGAGAGAAAGAGAGAGAGAGAGAGAGAGTGAGAGAGAGAGAGAGAGAGAGAGGAGTGGTGGAGACAAGAAAGAGAGAGAGAGAGAGAGAGAGAGGAGTGGTGGAGACGAGAGAGAGAGAGAGAGAGAGAGAGAAAGAGAGAGATAGTGGCGTTGTTATGAGAAGAGCCGTATATCTAGTAGGCAGTGAGTGGTGTTATATAGTAATAGTGTAGTAAAGCGTGGGAAAGTGTTTGTACTTTATTGTTGTAAGCGAATTATGGAATTTCTTTGTAATCATAATGTTTATTGTTATCATTCATACGTAACTTACTGTGAGAGAGTGAATTAGATGAGATTTGACAGATGACGTGTTTTACTCGGTGAATTCAGATTGTTTATACATTTGTAACTTTTGTTTAATTTATCTTTTGTGTATTTTCACTTTGTATTCTCTCTTTCACTCTCCTTTATCTCTCAAACTCCATCTCTCTTTCGTTAGCTCAGTCAGCTGAGGCACCGCTTCAGAAACTGTAGTCACCGTCGGAAGTGGGTTCCAGTCCCGCATAAGGCATGAGTTTTTGTAAAAGTAATTTCACTTATCATCACTTCATAGTTTCATAATCACCTGCTCATTCGTACCCCCGTATAACCTAGCTGTTGGTGGGGTCGAAAAGCAAACAATAAATTATTATTTAATTTGATATAGGCCTATAGTGAAGCTTAATCATCATTATCAGAAGACATTTCAGCCCTGAAAGTGAATTTTTACGTATGATGACAATATTTATTTCCCTAATTTTAGAGAAAACTAGAAATCATCATCTTAATTTCAGAAAATATAATCATTTCTGTTGTCCTCCAGAAACTATGAGACAAATGAAGTACCGGTGAAGTGGGGTACTTTATCATGTATATTACGGTACCTCACAACTCACATTCCGCGTTTTCCCAGTTGAAGAAATGTGATTAGTTGATTAGTTGGATGTGTTTATTTTATTATATGGGCAACATCGGCAAAAACGAAATTACCGTAAAGTGGGGTGACTTTGCCCTTTTGTTGGAAAGAGTTTCAAACTGCTACAAATGAGAAAATTTCAACATCATCGTATCTATTTTGATACGTATTTTGATTTTGATACGTATCTATTGAGATACAAAAATATGGATACGATAAAATTGAAACTTTTTCATTTGTAGCAGTTTGAAACTTTTTCCAACAAAAGGGCAAAATCACACTAGTGGGTCAAAGTCACCCCACTCTACGGTATACCTTATTTGTCTCATAGTCTCTGGGGACAACAGAAATGATTGTATTTTCTGAAATTGAGATGATGATTCCTAGTTTTCTCTAAAATAAGACATTTAAATATCCTCATAATTCATCCAAATCTAGAATCAGGTTTTTTATGTCGTTTAAGTTGTTTATTTTTTAAATGAATAATTCTACATTTTTTCTATAGTTGACAATTTTTTTTCTGTTGAATTTTGATTCATTCATTTCCTCTGGCGTGATAAGATCGTCCTTGTGATGCCTCGACCGAACGATCCTACCTTGTTATCCTCAGCCCTTATTGGAAAATAATAACTTTGTAGCAAGTTGTACATGTTACTAAAAACTAAAATTAACAACGGAAGGATATATTTTTTGTATCGTGAAGCTATATTTTATCCCACGGTTTCGTAGTTTTTTTAAGGGATGTCTTTCGGTCCCTCTTCCTGTATTTTATTCATGATTTTCAATTTTTACCATTTTAGTGATTTTTTAACTGAAAAGATGTCCTTTGTAGCTCTCAAACTGTATGTCCAACGGATTTTTTTTTTAAATGGCAGATCAAAAACATTTACATTCAGTTTTGACTATTATCATATTTACACAACTGAATTAACATAATCCATTTTAACCAAATGTGGGAAAAAAACATTTCCATTTTCAAACCAGAGAAAAATCTTAGGCCTACTATCTAAAGTTTCATCTTTCAAATTGCCTGTCAAAAAGATACTCAATTATGTCTTTTATATTCATTTTTTTCATAAAAAAATATATCAGCATATATTTTATATCTATTTTTCACCAAAACGTGGGAACAAGAATTTAATTTTCAAACCGAAAAGGAATAAATCCTTGAAAAACATGCGTGCCCCTCCGTTAGATTCTCCATTGTCTGTGTGTCCATCTCTTTCTTACGAGTATTCTAACACGTCTCCCCTCTCTCACTTATTTATATAGGTTTTTGTCTAGTTTTTTAGGGGATGATTTCTCCCTTGGCATTTTATTATCTGTAAAGACATGTGTTTTTTGAGGGGACGTTTTTTTTATGTCTAGGAAATCGTTAAGAATGACAATGTCTTCATATAGAAGGTTCAAAAGCCTGTTGCATTGTTATTATACACATAGTTAGAATGGTCTTTGAGAGCGACAGATAATGTGAAT
Organism: Brachyptera risi; assembly: GCA_964007535.1. Lineage (NCBI taxonomy): Eukaryota > Metazoa > Arthropoda > Insecta > Plecoptera > Taeniopterygidae > Brachyptera > Brachyptera risi. Next base: position 10,621,914 of record OZ023339.1, on the reverse strand, counting down.
TTTAAAAGTACATATATTTTTTTACATGGGTAAATAAAATGAATTATTAAATAAAGTGAATGAATTTATATAAGTAACAAATATATGAGTACACTCTCCTCATTCTTTATTTAATTACATCGAAACTTTGATACGAAATAATTTATCATTCATTCATTTATTTCCACAAGTAGTTTGAAACAGGTGGTAAAGATTGGTGGAATATGTGTTTATTTGATATAAACTCAAGACTAAATAAAACTATTCAAACATATTAAATAATGGAACACAATAATGAAATTATAATAAAATAAAAATAGTTAATCTTCTCTTATTACGCTGACCACTCTCCAATCGTTCCCTTTAATCTTTCTCTAAACTTTTTTAAATTTCATCTCTTCTCCATTTTTATAAAATATACAAATCATTCCATCCCTTGCGGTTCTGTTTAAAAAGTCAAACTTGCCCTGTCCCTCTTTATAATTCTACTTTGTTCTCTATTGCCATGCGAATTGCAATTGTTCCCCAATTAAGGCTGTGGATGAAAGATAGGATCGTTTGGACGGGGCACCACAAGGGCGATCTTACCACCCCATTTTGATTATTTGAAACCAATTGACTTTAACACCAAGACTGCGCTGTCTGTGACCATAAATTTTCCGCCGAAGATGAAAGTCTTTCAGTTTCCAAAAGCCCAGAACACATTATAATTATGAATCGTTTTTAAGTCTGATTAGTTTTCAATTTGTTCAAACCATCCCTTCTAGTAGCTGGTACCTACCACCCGTATATCTGTAGGGGTTGGAACAACAGGGCCTGTACGAACCACACCCACCCCTCATTGGTCTAATGGCTTACATAACTAAAGTTAGATACAATACACGATAATTTCTATTAAACTGATGATTATTTTCATTCTGAGACGGAAGGTCGAGTGGCCAGCACACTGAACCGCCATTCAGAAGATCGGAGAAACCTTCATGTCATCAATCATTCATCCGACACCAATAAATCTTTGTCATCTTTGTAGTGCGTCATTAAAACCCAATATAGAAAAATAAAAGAAATAACAAATTCGGTCAAGTCTCACGTGTTACGGTGCTGTTCGTTTCTGACATGGTGCTCTTCGTTTCTCATATGGTGCTATTCGTTTCCGTCTTGGTGCTCTTCGTTTCTGATATGGTGCTCTTCGTTTCCGTCATGGTGTTCTTCGTTTCTCATATCGTGCTCTTCGTTTCTGACATGGTGCTCTTCGTTTCCGTCATGGTGCTCTTCGTTTCTGATATGGTGCTCTTCGTTTCTGACATGGTGCTCTTCGTTTCTGATATGGTGCTCTTCGTTTCTGACATGGTGCTCTTCGTTTCCGTCATGGTGCTCTTCGTTTCTGATATGGTGCTCTTCGTTTCTGACATGGTGCTCTTCGTTTCTGATATGGTGCTCTTCGTTTCTGACATGGTGCTCTTCGTTTCTGATATGGTACTCTTCGTTTCTGATATGGTACTCTTCGTTTCTGACATGGTGCTCTTCGTTTCTGACATGGTGCTCTTCGTTTCCGTCATGGTGCTCTTCGTTTCTGATATGGTGCTCTTCGTTTCTGACATGGTGCTCTTCGTTTCCGTCATGGTGCTCTTCGTTTCTGACATGGTGCTCTTCGTTTCCGTCATGGTGCTCTTCGTTTCTGATATGGTGCTCTTCGTTTCTGACATGGTGTTCTTCGTTTCTGATATGGTGCTCTTCGTTTCTGATATGGTGCTCTTCGTTTCTCATATGGTGCTCTTCGTTTCCGTCATGGTGTTCTTCGTTTCTCATATGGTGCTCTTCGTTTTCGTCATGGTGCTCTTCGTTTCTGATATGGTGCTCTTCGTTTCTGACATGGTGCTCTTCGTTTACGTCATGGTGCTTTTTGTTATCGGTGATATGTAACGGTGACCCATGACGACTAACTATATGCTGGAGGAGAATTATTCCCGTCTTCCCTGAGGGTTCTAACGGGAAACGTGTGGGATGTTTTTGTTTGAAACTCTCTCTCTATAGTCTAAAATAAGCTGTTTCAACCCTCGCGGCCTCACCCCCCCCCCCCCCCCCCTTCTCAGTTGATGTCGGGTAACATCTGCAGTAGACAGGGCAGGACGTAGCTGTAAGAACTGAAATGGGTCAAACCATGTGAAAACGTCGAGTTATGTATTTATATCATATCTGTCAGAAGAGTATTATACAATCATGGTTGAAATAAGACAATAAAAGTGTATAATGGATATAAAGGGTAGAATATGCTATGAAACGGATGAGAACTAGAACGTATGATTATATATATATTAAAGAAGACAATGAAGGACAGAAGTTTGACAACTTTTTCTTACCGGCACATGCGTTCTTACTTGATAACACAAGGATGTAATATTTACATTTTTTAATCAATTATAACGAATTTTGTGAACAATAAATTTATATTTTTAGTTCCAAGTTTCGTTATTTCTTATATTTGTATTAAGTGTGAATTTTTGGAACGAGAAATGAATATTGAATGAATGAATAAGAATGATCACCCCAAGGATATAACCAAAACCTGACATTTCAAATGAATTTCTGTTGAAGAAAATAAATCTGCTATTCTTACATTTATTCATTCTCAGTTTTTAGACTCTTCTCATCCATATACTTATATACTTTGAAAAATACATCAAACTGAACCGGCACATGTAGCTGAGTGGTTAACGCACTTGCTTCGTGTGACCCGGGAGGTGAAGGGACATATCGGACCGGCACAGTAGCTGAGTGGTTAACGCACTTGCTTCGTGTGACCCGGGAGGTGAAGGGACATATCGGACCCGGTTAATGCATAATGCCGGGATGGTTCCCACAATATAGGCCACGACCGCTTCCTT
>OZ023339.1:10577864-10618850 GCA_964007535.1 Brachyptera risi | reverse complement strand
AAATATATATATATATATATATATATATATATATATATATATATATATATATATATATATATTATATTCGTGAGTATGCATCTATGAAAAATTAATGTATATTCAGAAAGAAGAGAACACAATAGTCAATGATAATGAATTGGGTTGAAAAAAATCCACTAGTAATAATAACTCCAACCTGACTGATGGTGAGAGAATGCTGACAGTAAATAATTAATTGAGAATTCAATTAATATTAAAATGGTTTAAAAATACCCTAGAAGATATAGCCAAGTACTATGGTATGCTATAGCTACCACATACCCATAGTGACAGTCGACCAGAAGGCTGTGGTCACATACGTACTCATCTCCACAGTCTCCACCACGTGGTCTATTACCTGCTGTTCGACACAGTAGACACTGACACGTGTGGCTGAGTGGCCAACTCACCGAACCGCCATTCAGGAGACCGGGGTTCGATTCCCACCATGGTCGACCATCCTTACAGGGGTTTTTAGTGGTTACCCTCTGTCGTTCATGTCAATACTGGGATCCAAAGAACACCTGATGAAATGACCTTTCATCTCACCATATCACCATCTCATATATTATTCACCGACGCCAATAGATCTTGGTAATTAGTGCAGTGCGTCGTTAAACCTGATATGAATAAAGAAGAAAGCAGACAATTCATAATCCTAGAGGTGCAGTTTATTTATAGAACAATCGAGAGAGAGAGAGGAGAGAGAGAGAGAGCGAGAGAGAGAGAGAGAGAGAGAGAGAGAGAGAGAGAGAGAGAGAGAGAAAGAAAGAGAATCCACTGGACGATATAGACTGACGGAGATGGATACAAAAAAATGATAGAGGGAGGGGTATTTATAAAGGTGTTTGGATATTATGTAAATATGGTCTAAAGAATAGATGAATATGTATTCACTCCTATCAAGGCTCGAACCACCTGTGGGTTAGTGATGTGGGATAAGGGGGACGGTCGCTCGTTACCTCCACATCTCGTGGATACGTGTAAGGGCTGAGTTGGAAGAAGCTGAAGTGCTTATAAGGCATCGCCTTGCTTGGACATGATCTCACTGCTCTGTCTTGGGAGGATTAGGAGGTCCACGAACGACAAGCGACCTGAGGTACACCAACCAGTCTATATATATATATATAAATATATATATATATAAATATAATATGTAATATAATATAATATAATATAATATGTATATATATATAAATATATATATATCTATTTATATATATATATATATATATAAATATAATATGTAATATAATATAATATAATATAATATGTATATATATATATAAATATATATATATATATCTATTTATATATATATATATATATATATATATATATATATATATATATATATATATATATATATATATATATATATTCATATATATATATATATATATATATATATATATATATATATATATATATGTTTATATATATATATATATATATATATATATATATATATATATATATATATATATATATATATATATTCATATATATATATATATATATATATATATATATATATATATATATATATATATATATATATCTATATATATATATATTCATATATATATATATATATATATATATATATATATATATATATATATATATATATATATATATATATATGTATATATATATGTATATATATGTATGTATTTGGAATTTATTTATACCTGGTGGAATTCCTTGTAAATCTCAGTCTAATAATAATAAATAAGTCTCTAGTACGTGACGGGTGCCAAGAAACATGCGCTACTCAATCACCGACCACAGCCTTGTGGATAATTAATAGTGTTCCATGTATTTTATATGCAAACGTGTGCATAGCCTGTGAGCTGACCAATAGGAGGAGAGTATACGTATACAGTTGGTTAGTTCTGACCAATAATATCGGAGGAACGTATGGATAAGACTGAGAAATGATTTCGAAAATGTGGTTGAGAACAAAAGTCGAGATAAAGATGATATTCGAGCGGGACTTGCCCATAGCGTAACATTTTCAGTAGCAATGTTTTTTTGTTTTTTTAATAACATGGAAACTTGATAGAAAATCATTGTTTCCCAATTAAGGCTATGGATGAAAGATAGGATCGTTTGGACGGGGCACCACAAGGGCGATCCTACCACCCCATTTTGATTATTCAAAACTAATGATCTTCAACACCAGGACTGCGCTGTCTGTGACCATAATTTCTCGCCGTAGATAAAAGTCTTTCAGTATAAAATGATCAATAAAATGAGTAATGTATCATATAAACGATCGTAGTAGCTCCCAGTATGAACATGTTGTAGTGAAACTGCTTCACACCATTCAGAGAAGTATCTTATAAAATACTGTCGATCCATAATAAACATTCGCAATATGTTACTTGTTATTTGTATGTAACGGTACGCTGTGAGGTGAAAATCAATGGCAAAAATATCGAGTGTTACTGTTACATACAACTGATTTTTTCACCTTTGTTATTATAAAATCTAACTTATTAGCATTTCCGACAGAAATGGTCTGCTTCATCTGGTATATTTGTTGATTTCGTATATCGCTTTGTCAAAGTTTTCTGATATTTCATATCTTCAAAATCACCCCAGTGGTAGTTTTTCAGCCAATCTTTAGGGATGTCCAGATAGGGATGTCCAGATGGGAGAGATCTATCTAAAGATAGTCCAGATAGGGATGTCCAGATAGGGATGTCCAGATAGGAGAGATCTATCTAAAGATAGTCCAGATAGGGATGTCCAGATAGGGATGTCCAGATAGGAGAGATCTATCTAAAGATAGTCCAGATAGGGATGTCCAGATAGGGATGTCCAGATAGGAGAGATCTATCTAAAGATAGTCCAGATAGGGATGTCCAGATAGGAGAGATCTATCTAAAGATAGTCCAGATAGGGATGTCCAGATAGGAGAGATCTATCTAAAGATAGTCCAGATAGGGATGTCCAGATAGGGATGTCCAGATAGGGATGTTCAGATAGGAGAGATCTATCTAAAGATAGTCCAGATAAGGATGTCCAGATAGGGATGTCCAGATAGGAGAGATCTATCTAAACTGCATAGAAAATGAAGACCCAAGATGATCGAAAATAGAAATTCAATCATTCATCAATAGAATCGATTCATCAAATCGATTTAATCGATTGAATCGATCGATTGATCGATTAAAATCGATTCATCAATAGAAATGATCGAAATGTAATAATAATCATCATTTCAATCGCAATAGTTATGAACGTAATATTCAACCGTTCTCACAGTCTGTTTCTAAAGAATGATTCACATCTCAATAAATTATTCCCTCTTGGGAACTGGTGAGATGGGCTAATTTTTGAGAATAGTATTTTTTTATATTGGGTTTTAACGACGCACTGTAATGATGACTGAGATCTATTGGCGTCGGATGAATGATTGATGAGATGATGGGATGATGAGATAAAGGCTTTTATGGGTAATGGGAAGGAAGCGGTCGTGGCCTATATTGTAGGAACCATCCCGGCATTAGCCTAGACTACAGATGGAAACCACGAAAAACCCCTGTAAAGATGGACGGTGGCGGGGATCGAACCGGGTCCGATATGTCCCTTCACCTCCCGGGTCACACGAAGCAAGTGCGCTAACCACTCAGCTACTGGGCCGGTTGGAGGATAGTCAAATTAAAAATCACGAATTTCTTCACATTTCACATTAAAAAACGAAGAGAATTATGGATCTCCCGTAGTTTTCGCTCTCTCGAATTTCATAAAAAAAAAAGAAAGTTATATCTGTTCATATAAACATGACTTGTTCATGTATAAGTTTTTCCGGTTTTATTACCAGCACAAGCACAATCCATGTTTCAGTTATCTCAAATCTTGAGCCAAAAACCACTAAAATGTATCTCTTTAATAATGTAATCAAGCTGATTTCAATCTTGATTAAATAATTATTTCCCAGAGTTCCTCACATTCAGAATCCACTGCACTCATTTAAACATCCTGTTTCCTCGTTGCATTTCATGACGTCCCAGTTATAAGTGATCACTTATCATGACGTCCCAGTTATAAGTGATCACTTATCATGACGTCCCAGTTATAAGTGATCACTTATCATGACGTCCCAGGTATAAGTGATCACTTATCATGACGTCCCAGTTATGAGTGATCACTTATCATGACGTCCCAGGTATAAGTGATCACTTATCATGACGTCCCAGTTATAAGTGATCACTTATCATGACGTCCCAGGTATAAGTGATCACTTATCATGACTGTCTCAGTTATGAGTGATCACTTATCATGACGTCCCAGTTATAAGTGATCACTTATCATGACGTCCCAGTTATAAGTGATCACTTATCATGACGTCCCAGTTATAAGTGATCACTTATCATGACGTCCCAGTTATAAGTGATCACTTATCATGACTGTCACAGTTATAAGTGATCACTTATCATGACGTCCCAGTTATGAGTGATCACTTATCATGACGTCCCAGTTATAAGTGATCACTTATCATGACTGTCCTAGTTGGTTGTAAGTGATCACTTATCATGACTGTCTCAGTTATGAGTGATCACTTATCATGACGTCCCAGTTATAAGTGATCACTTATCATGACGTCCCAGTTATAAGTGATCACTCATCATGACGTCCCAGTTATAAGTGATCACTCATCATGACGTCACAGTTATAAGTGATCACTTATCATGACTGTCTCAGTTATGAGTGATCACTTATCATGACGTCCCAGTTATAAGTGATCACTCATCATGACGTCCCAGTTATAAGTGATCACTTATCATGACTGTCCCAGTTATAAGTGATCACTTATCATGACGTCTTAGTTATAAGTGATCACTTATCATGACTGTCCCAGTTATAAGTGATCACTTATCATGACGTCTTAGTTATAAGTGATCACTTATCATGACTGTCCCAGTTATAAGTGATCACTTATCATGACTGTCCTAGTTGTAAGTGATCACTTATCATGACTGTCCCAGTTATAAGTGATCATGACGTCCCAGTTATAAGTGATCACTTATCATGACTGTCCCAGTTATGAGTGATCACTTATCATGACTGTCCTAGTTGTAAGTGATCACTTATTATGACGTCCCAGGTATAAGTGATCACTTATCATGACTGTCCCAGTTATGAGTGATCATTTATCATGACTGTCCCAGTTATGAGTGATCACTTATCATGACTGTCCTAGTTGTAAGTGATCACTAATTATGACGTCCCAGGTATAAGTGATCACTTATCATGACTGTCCCAGTTATGAGTGATCATTTATCATGACTGTCCCAGTTATAAGTGATCACTCATCATGACGTCCCAGTTATAAGTGATCACTTATCATGACTGTCCCAGTTATAAGTGATCACTTATCATGACGTCTTAGTTATAAGTGATCACTTATCATGACTGTCCCAGTTATAAGTGATCACTTATCATGACTGTCCTAGTTGTAAGTGATCACTTATCATGACTGTCCCAGTTATAAGTGATCACTTATCATGACGTCCCAGTTATAAGTGATCACTTATCATGACTGTCCCAGTTATGAGTGATCACTTATCATGACGTCCCAGGTATAAGTGATCACTTATCATGACTGTCCCAGTTATGAGTGATCACTTATCATGACTGTCCTAGTTGTAAGTGATCACTTATTATGACGTCCCAGGTATAAGTGATCACTTATCATGACTGTCCCAGTTATGAGTGATCATTTATCATGACTGTCCCAGTTATAAGTGATCACTTATCATGACTGTCACAGTTATAAGTGATCACTTATCATGACGTCCCAGTTATAAGTGATCACTCATCATGACGTCCCAGTTATAAGTGATCACTTATCATGACTGTCCCAGTTATAAGTGATCACTTATCATGACTGTCCTAGTTATAAGTGATCACTTGTCATGACTGTCCCAGTTATAAGTGATCACTTATCATGACTGTCCCAGTTATAAGTGATCACTTATCATGACTGTCCTAGTTATAAGTGATCACTTATCATGACTGTCACAGTTATAAGTGATCACTTATCATGACGTCCCAGTTATAAGTGATCACTTATCATGACGTCCCAGTCATAAGTGATCACTTATCATGACTGTCACAGTTATGAGTGATCACTTATCATGACTGTCCTAGTTATAAGTGATCACTTATCATGACTGTCCTAGTTATAAGTGATCACTTATCATGACTGTCCCAGTTATAAGTGATCACTTATCATGACTGTCCCAGTTATAAGTGATCACTTATCATGACTGTCCTAGTTATAAGTGATCACTTATCATGACTGTCACAGTTATAAGTGATCACTCATCATGACTGTCCCAGTTATGAGTAATCACTTATCATGACTGTCCCAGTTATAAGTGATCACTTATCATGACTGTCACAGTTATGAGTGATCACTTATCATGACTGTCCTAGTTGTAAGTGATCACTTATCATGACTGGCGTAATTACAATAACCTATTCATGAATATGTAAGAGAGTTAATTTCACGTTCAATAAAATAGGTCTGCTTGCTTTATTGAATACAACATAAATTTCACTTTCCCATAGTTTCATAAATAGGTTGTTGGAGATATACGACAGTTATGTCGAGTCATCCCCCAGAATACTCCGATCCAGGTAGCGTATAGGCTTCTGTCACGTGACAAACGACAAACAATAGTTACCATAGCAATATACAGCGAACTGGTGGACTACCAAACATTCTTTTTTTTTTTTTTTTTAATTGAAAGATTATTTATTATTAATTAAACATACACAATTCCACACTATGGCCCACAAAGCCGGATTGGGCTTGTCTGTGGTATAATCAGCGAATTTTGAACAGACGTGATACAAAACAATATACATGTGAATAATAATTATATGAACACAGTGTAACAGTGATGGGTTAAGATAAATATAATAAAGGGAAAATAATAGATGGCGATAATGCTGTGAATGTAGGCCTATAATGAATACGTGATTAGAAGTAATCTAGAAATAATAATAATAATAATAATAACATTTTTTATTAATTTTACAATCATGTGAGTATGTGAGTATTGGTCAATTCCAGCTGATGGACATTGTTGTCTGTCTCTTGCAACAATAGGTGACGTCACTTAACAGAAGTCCTATAGGCTTCTGTCAAGTAACAAACGACAAACAATAGTTACCATAGCAATATACAGCGAACTGGTGGACTACCAAACATTCTGATTGGCCAATTCCAGCTGATGGACATTGTTGTCTGTCTCTTGCAACAATAGGTGACGTCACTTAACAGAAGTCCTATAGGCTTCTGTCACGTGACAAACGACAAACAATAGTTACCATAGCAATATACAGCGAACTGGTGGACTACCAAACATTCTGATTGGCCAATTCCAGCTGATGGACATTGTTGTCTGTCTCTTGCAACAATAGGTGACGTCACTTAACAGAAGTCCTATAGGCTTCTGTCACGTGACAAACGACAAACAATAGTTACCATAGCAATATACAGCGAACTGGTGGACTACCAAACATTCTGATTGGCCAATTCCAGCTGATGGACATTGTTGTCTGTCTCTTGCAACAATAGGTGACGTCACTTGACAGAAGTCCTATAGGCTTCTGCCAAGTAACAAACGACAAACAATAGTTACCATAGCAATATACAGCGAACTGGTGGACTACCAAACATTCTGATTGGCCAATTCCAGCTGATGGACATTGTTGTCTGTCTCTTGCAACAATAGGTGACGTCACTTAACAGAAGTCCTATAGGCTTCTGTCACGTGACAAACGACAAACAATAGTTACCATAGCAATATACAGCGAACTGGTGGACTACCAAACATTCTGATTGGTCAATTCCAGCTGATGGACATTGTTGTCTGTCTCTTGCAACAATAGGTGACGTCACTTAACAGAAGTCCTATAGGCTTCTGTCACGTGACAAACGACAAACAATAGTTACCATAGCAATATACAGCGAACTGGTGGACTACCAAACATTCTGATTGGTCAATTCCAGCTGATGGACATTGTTGTCTGTCTCTTGCAACAATAGGTGACGTCACTTGACAGAAGTCCTATAGGCTTCTGTCACGTAACAAACGACAAACAATCGTTATTATGGCCAATCAGCGAACGGGTGGACTACCAAATATTCTGATTGGTCAATTCCAACTGGCGGACATTGTTGTCTGTCAATATCAACAATGGGTGACGTCAGTTAAGAATATCCTATATTTCAGAAAGTGAATATTATGCTGTGGTATTTATCGAAGTTATTTTATGGAATGTGAAATATAATTACATGCATTTTTCACTCCGATGTACCGGTATTCATACTTTTTCAAAATTACTCTCAAACAGTTTTAATCTAAAAGTCACTCTACAGTGTTGATGGAATCTTTTTTTCGGGGGGGGGGGGGGAGGATGCGATCATAAATGTTGTTGAGATATAAAAAATATCTGACATAATTTCTTTGCTCTCTTGGATATTTCGTTCATATATTCTTATATTAGAATGGAACATGTTCATATATTCTTCTATTAGAATGGAACATGTTCATATATTCTTCTATTGTTATCATTCGCTTAGAAGATCGAATACCTGGTGAAAAGCACCATTAGGGCCTCATATTCATGTGCATTGTACAGTTTACTAGGAAAACGCCATATATGCGTTGTTGGACGTGTGGATAGTAATAGTATGTCGACTTCCAAGCCAAACTTTTGCCTACATTCGCCAATTGGGTGACATTTAATTAAGAAATGGGTAAAAACTGCTTCGAGTGGTACCAATTTAGCACATATTATGGTTTTTCTTCAGAATGGCTCACCCGATTACGCTGAAAGTTTTCAGAAATGTGTATCAGAATGTAAATCAACTTCACGCAGAATTTCATTTTTTTTTAAATAAAATTTTTCTTTTCCGCTGTGTTATTCTAATGAGTATTTTTGAAATTTCTAAAATTCATAAAAATGAAAGTTACCACCCGATAATGCCACAAAACTATGCAGATCTAACTTAGATGAGTAAGCATAATTTTAAAAGTTTGAAGTTGATAGTTGTAGCTGTTTGACCTGTGGAGAACCGACAAAAAAAAAACATGACCATAAAAATGAACACCAATTTTTTCAGTATGTCAAATTGAATCCTCGCTAAAGCTCGTCTAATTATAAAGCGTTACCGTTGTTACTGAAGGTAGTTTATTGATTGATTCAATATAGTCACCATACTTACCAATTCTTTAAAGGAAATCACAAATCCTGAATCTAGTTTAATCTTTACTTTCCCAATTTTAGAGAAAACTAGGAAACATCATCAGAATTTCAGGATTTATAATTTATTCGTCCTCCGAGACACGGCCCTTTTTCTGAGTCGTGACGTAGACATTACTCGATTCTGTTTACGATTCTATACAGAATCGGTGATGCCTACGTCATGACTCATGGTCTCTGTGGGGGAAATCAAAATTGAATATAATTTCTGAAATTGAGATGATGATTTCTAGTTTTCTCTCAAGAGTCCACGGGAGTCAATTATGCGAAATATCAGTTTTTTGATGATAACTTCTGAACGCTATATGAGATATCACAATTCTGATACGCGAGAAACACAGATAATTATAATAGCTTCAAGACGATATAAGTTATAACTATTCAAGTCATGTCGCATAACTGTCAAGAGTCGACAGCTAAAAAACACATCTTTTCAGCTGTATACGCTTGACAGTTATGCGACATGACTTGAATAGTTATAACTTATATCAACTTGAAGCTATTATAATTATCTGTGTTTCTCGCGCATTAGAATTGTGATATCTCATACCGTTCAGAAGTTATCACTAAACAACTGATATTTCGATAAATCGACTGATTTTCGATATATCTATGTATCGATATTTAGAGACTCTCATGGACTATAAAAATAAGGACGTACAACTTGCCACTATTCTTTGAAGTAACGCTTTCAACCTCATACTATCACCTAAACTCTGTCATTCACAACCAAGGTACTAGATATAGGCTGAACTTCCCAAGAATCACTTAAAAACACCATATCCGGTTCTATTGTATAATCCAGCCAAGCGATTGCCCTTCTTATCTGGTGTCACGCCGACTCTGTCTAGATATAGGTTCCTTATCGCGTAACTCGGTAGCTCGGTCGACCGCAATAAATATCGCAGAACTATTTCTTGTGGAGATCTTTGAACCTGTCTGTCTGGACTTTCATGGTCAAGGCCGCGCAAGCGCGAGAGAGAGAGAGAGAAAGAGAGAGAGAGAGCGATAGAGAGGCGGGAGATAATGATAGAGAATTTGGGAAGGACAGAGACGCGATTCAGATAGAAAGGAAGGGTGGATCTTGAGTAGGAAAGAGTATATAGTAGTTGTAATATATAGAGTTGTTAATAGAAAGAGTAAGTAGAATATGCGGATTAGAGAAAGAGAGAGTGAACGGAGGTAGAACATATGGCAGATGAGGTAGAGAGAAACAGAGTGATGAAAGAGTTGAGAGAGTGAGATAACAAATTCGAGAGAGAGATAGAGAAGATGGTGGTAGAGAAGCGGGTATAGAAGATGATGAAGATTGATGAGATATATATATATATATATATATATATATATATATATATATATATATATATATATATATATATATATATATATATATATATATATATATATATATTTAGAGAGAGAGAGAGAGAGAGAGAGAGAGACAGAGACAGAGAGAGAGAGAGAGAGAGAGAGAAAGAAAGAAAGAGTGCGAACTTCGGATAGAGAGACGATGTGGTAGTGGGAGTAAGGAAGATGATGTAGTTAGTATGTATAGGTCGGTGAGAGTGAAAGAGAGAGAGAAAGAGATGGAAGGGTCAAGGCGCGCGAGCGAGAGATGGACAAGACTGTAATATGTACGACTGCGAGTGCGAGTTGTGCAATGTTCGTGCTAATACAAGAATCAAGGAGAGGCGCGCTCCTCAGACGAGGTGACGTCACTCATTGTTGCTCACATGCCGACAACAATGCTCGCTTTCAGTTGGTAACATTTGTTCGACTCGAAATGGGCGTGGCTTCACCAGTCGGCCTGTTGGATCTATATCATTTGTGGTCATTTGAAGATACCCCGATTGGATATTCGAATTTGACTACAGTTCTGACAGCCCTGTTGATTGGACGGTATATGATTTGTGACGTCAAGGGGGCGGAGACTGCGAGTCGTCAATTATTTTAATGAGTATTTGATATAAAAAGTTGCAGCTATGCTGTTGGTGTGAAAAAGGAGAACTAGTGAAGTCACAAAATAGAGCGGGCGCATATTTTTAGCGATGCGTTGATCAAAATGATATAATGTTGACATTTTTTGGTTACCTTTTGTCGGCCATTTGCATTGAGAAGCGAATTCCGTTGTTACTTTTGGTATCGAGTAATGGTGGTCTGCAGAAAGTTCAGAGTAATTATAATTTGTTCCACCATGAAAGCCCTGGTTGTATAGAAAAAAGATATTCTTCAAAGAGAAGAAATTTCGAATGACAATTCGAAATTCGATAGTGTTTCATTTTCAAAGTGTATTGATATGTTCTAATCATCTTACAAGCCGTGCTTGAAAGAAAAGCGTTTGAAAAAGTGTTCGATTTTTGAAAATAATACTGCTAATTTCATGAATGGTTTCATTTTCCGAATATAAATTATGAATAGTAATCATCCTACGAGCCATGCTACTGAGAAAAACATTATTTTCTCATGAAATAATAGTCCCAGATTCACAAAACATATTTTTTCGAATAATAATTAATTATACCCTAGATAGCCCATCTAGTAGATTCCACTGCTGAAGTCTGATCATCCACACAAGCGTATTTATAAGAAAAACGTTCCATTTTCAAAAATAATAATTCCATATTATTCAAATCATCCACCCAGCCGTGGCTGTATCTACGTCACACTGCTTGATCAGCTGTTCGACAGACACGTTATATGGCGGTATTGCAGTACTACTAGATTATCGACCCTCGCACACGTGGGCTCGGCCTTCTATTAACCTTCCACGGCCGACTAGACAAACACACACACGCAGACGCAGACATTAGACAGACAGACATGTGTGTATCGTCGTATACAGGGGGCCAAGGTTTTCGGTGGTGATATAGCTGGATCGAGACGGATATTCGTTCGTGTTTAACGATAGGGCGAACGGTCGATCGGTGGCGTCAGAAGTGAATTTGTGATTGTAGACGGATGGTATGAAAAAAAAGAGAGATAAGGAGTGTGTGGGGAAAAATGACCTGATAGCCATGATTGCCAAACTTGCAGTGAAAACTCAACCAGTGCCAGATCGAGTCACACTAAATTTTCTTAATTCTGATGTATATTTTAATGACGTATCATAATCAAGAAGACCGTTTTTAGATATTTTTTGTCCTGATATTTTTTGTGGAACCCTGAAACTAGATTTTAACGAACAATGACGATAATTATTTCCCTAATTTTAGAGAAAACTAGAAATCATCTTCTCAATTGACGACTCGAAATAGGCGTGGTTTCACCTGTGGGCCAGTTGGGTCATATCATTGTAGTCATTCCAAGATACCCCGATTGGATATTTGAAATTGACTACAGTTCAAACAGCCCTGTTGATTGGACGGTATGATTTCTGACGTCATGGGGGCGGAGAGAGCGAGTCTTCAATTTCAGAAATTAGAATTCATTTTTTTGTCCTCCAGAGACCATGAGTCATGACGTAGGCATGACCGATGTTGTATAGAAACATGAACAGAATCTAGTAATGTCTACGTCACGACTCAGAGACCACGAGTCATGACGTAGGCATGACCGATGTTGTATAGAAACATGAACAGAATCAAGTAGTGTCTGTGACGTCACGACTCAGAGACCATGAGTCATGACGTAGGCATGACCGATGTTGTATAGAAACATGAACAGAATCAAGTAGTGTCTGTGACGTCACGACTCAGAGACCATGAGTCATGACGTAGGCATGACCGATGTTGTATAGAAACATGAACAGAATCAAGTAGTGTCTGTGACGTCACGACTCAGAGACCATGAGTCATGACGTAGGCATGACCGATGTTGTATAGAAACATGAACAGAATCAAGTAGTGTCTGTGACGTCACGACTCAGAGACCATGAGTCATGACGTAGGCATGACCGATGTTGTATAGAAACATGAACAGAATCTAGTAATGTCTACGTCACGACTCAGAGACCACGAGTCATGACGTAGGCATGACCGATGTTGTATAGAAACATGAACAGAATCAAGTAATGTCTGTGACGTCACGACTCAGAGACCATGAGTCATGACGTAGGCATGACCGATGTTGTATAGAAACATGAACAGAATCAAGTAGTGTCTGTGACGTCACGACTCAGAGACCATGAGTCATGACGTAGGCATGACCGATGTTGTATAGAAACATGAACAGAATCAAGTAGTGTCTGTGACGTCACGACTCAGAGACCATGAGTCATGACGTAGGCATGACCGATGTTGTATAGAAACATGAACAGAATCAAGTAGTGTCTGTGACGTCACGACTCAGAGACCATGAGTCATGACGTAGGCATGACCGATGTTGTATAGAGACATGAACAGAATCAAGTAGTGTCTGTGACGTCACGACTCAGAGACCACGAGTCATGACGTAGGCATGACCGATGTTGTATAGAAACATGAACAGAATCAAGTAGTGTCTGTGACGTCACGACTCAGAGACCACGAGTCATGACGTAGGCATGACCGATGTTGTATAGAAACATGAACAGAATCAAGTAGTGTCTGTGACGTCACGACAAAGAAAAAAGGTCGGATCCTCGAGGACAAATACATTGATTATAATTTGTGTAATAAACATGTGGATTTATGGTTTTCTTTACGATAAAAGAAATAAATTTTGTTATTATTAGTGGAAATCTAGTTTTGGGGTTATAATGTCGTCTAACTAGGCAAACGCGTTATGTGTTGCCGCGTTGATGGATGAGCTGGAACATATCAACTTATCTTTGGATTGGTTATTATATATATATATATATATATATATATATATATATATATATATATATATATATATATATATATATATATATATATATATATATATATATATACACCTTGAGATCCAAACCATTACATCACTGCCATCTTATTTTCCATTATTAATTGGATGAGCGTAGCGAAGACTCAATTACACTGTACTTGAAAAATCGAAGGTTTTTTTTTTTTTGTTTTTTTTGTTTTTTTGTTTTTTTGTTTGCGCTTTACAGGTCAAACAGAAATTCAGATCATGATGAAACTTGGCACACACATGAACTAGCAAACGCGTTATGTGTTGCCGCGTTGATGGATGAGCTGGAACATATCAACTTATCTTTGGATTGGTTATTATATATATATATATATATATATATATATATATATATATATATATATATATATATATATATATATATATACACCTTGAGATCCAAACCATTACATCACTGCCATCTTATTTTCCATTATTAATTGGATGAGCGTAGCGAAGACTCAATTACACTGTACTTGAAAAATCGAAGGTGTTTTTTTTTTTTTTTTTTTTTGTTTTTTTGTTTTTTTGTTCGCGCTCTACAGGTCAAACAGAAATTCAGATCATGATGAAACTTGGCACACACATGAACCCCTATCTGACTTGATGCTGTATAGTTTTGAGGAAAAATCGGTCTAACAATTCTTGAGATAAATCATTTTGAAGTTTTCAAAAAACCCATATGAATAAGCCAGGCGGAAAAAATGACAAAGTGAATGTTCTCCGAAATTTTTCAAATTTTCACATAACTCGAACAACATAATAATACACATTATTCCGAACTTTTACTCAAATCGGATCAGCCGTTTTGATGTAAAAAAGTATATAATGTTATTTGTGTCAATTATTCAAAGCTATTAAGATACCTATTAAATCAAAGCAACAAGTGTCACCACTTGATTGTAAACGATTAAAACAAAGCCTTCTTTATTATCATATAAATTATTAAAGGAAAATAAGATGGCAGTGATGTAATGGTTTGGATCTCAAGGTGTATATATATATAATAACCAATCCAAAGATAAGTTGATATGTTCCAGCTCATCCATCAACGCGGAAACACATAACGCGTTTGCCTAGTTCATATGATAATGAAGAAGGCTTTGTTTCAATCGTTTGAAATCAAGTGGTGACACTTGTTGCTTTGATTTAATTGGATGAGCGAAGCGAAGACTCAATTTCACTATACCGAAAAAAAAGTGCCTGTTTTTTTGTTGTTTTTTTGTTTTTTTTGTTCGCGCTCCACAGGTCAGACGAAAATTCAAAATCAGTTGAAACTTGGCACACACATGGACCCCTATCTGACTTGATGCTGTATAGTTTTGAGGCGCGATCGGTTAGACCACTTCTGAGAAAACTCATTCCAAAGTTTTCAAAAATCCCATTAGAATAACCCAGAGGAAAACATTCGTGAAAAATATTTCATCTGAGAGGATTCAAATTCTCAGGGAATTTCAATCTGATAATGATATACATTATTCCGAACTTTCACTCAAATCGGATCAGCCGTTTTGATGTAAAAAATATATAATGTTATTTGTGTTAATTATTCAAAGCTATTAAGATACCTATCAAATCAAAGCAACAAGTGTCACCACTTGATTGTAAACGATTAAAACAAAGCCTTCTTTATTATCGTATAAATTATTAATGGATTATAAGATGGCAGTGATGTAATGGTTTGGATCTCAAGGTGTATATATATATATATATATAATAACCAATCCAAAGATAAGTTGATATGTTCCAGCTTATCCATCAACGCGGAAACGAATAACGCGTTCGCCTAGTAGGTATCTTCATAGCTTTGAATAATTAACAAAAATTACATTATATATTTTTTTACATCGAAACGGCTGATCCGATTTCAGTGAAAGTTCGAAATAATGTGTATCATTATCAGATTAAGATTCTCCGAGAATTTGAATCCTCTCAGATGAAATATTTTTCACGAATTTTTTCCTCCGGGTTATTCTAATGGGATTTTTGAAAACTTTGGAATGAGTTTTCTCAGAACTGGTTCAACCGATCGCGCCTCAAAACTATACAGTATCGAATTGGATAAGGATACTTGTGTGTGCCAAGTCTCAACTGATTTTGAATTTTCGTCTGACCTGTGGAGCGCGAACAAAAAAACAAAACAAAAAAAAACAGGCACTTTTTTCCGGGTATGGCGAAATTGAGTCCTCGCTTCGCTCATCCAATAATATATAATAGAAGGTATCGAATGGATGTAAAGCTCACACGTCTCAAACTCTTAATGCTTCCCTTATTTTTATCTTGGAAGTTATCAGGTTACACAAATAAAAATTTTGAAAAAGTTTACCAAAAATATACAAAGTTGTGAAAAGCGCAAATTTCACAAACAAAAATGCAAATTTCTGAAAACAACTGGCTAAACCAGTGAAATGTTTTAGCGAAGTCGGTAAAAAAATTGACAGAAAGTTTGCTGGATCACTTCACAAGAATGTCGAATGTCAGATTTACAAGAACTTGACCCTCTTTCCACCTACTATCAGCCCAGCTTATTTGTCAAGAACGGTTTTGTTTTCAGTACAGCAGTGGTTGTGTTTTGTTCTGCGGAGTGTGATATATTCGCCAGATTATCCCTAATCAACGGATAATGCAGTGCAAATCGTAAATACTATTAACCACAAATCTAATTGAAAAGCTATATCGATTAATTTTGTATGATGTGTCTTATTTGTTGAGGTGAATTTTTTATTGGTGGTCTTTTACACACTCACCCCTTAGTTTTGAGGAAAACAAAAATATAGCTTGGTCGATCATGAATATTTTTGATGAAGAAGTAGATCTTTCCTCCAGAAAGTCTGGGCACCCCTGACATAGACAGTCACAAGGTACAAGAATAAGACCTCTGCTTTGGAAACTGAATTCGAGACGGACTTGGTTGCTAATGGTGTCGTTAAGGCTACAATCAGGGCAGATGACGAGTCTGTGAACATCCCAACGCTCAACACTGAACAAGCAATTCAACTTCATTAGTATACTGAAACCTACCATGAAAATCTGGTTTGTAATTGAACTGCACTAATCTTGGTCAAAACTAGTGTAAGGTAGTCTGAAAACTGACCTGATTTTACCTGAAACAAACTCAGTTCCACCTAAAAACAACATTAATTTACCCAAAACTAACTCAATTTCACCCCAAATAGACCTTATTTCACTTAAACCCAACTCAATTGCACCTTTTTATAACCTCATTTCACCTGAAACCATCTCAATTCCACTTTTTTCAACCTTATTTCACCTAAAATCATCTCAATTCCACTTTTTTCAACCCCATTTCACTTGATACCATCTCAATTCTATCTTTTTCTAACCTTATTTCATCCAAAACCATCTCAATTCCACCTTTTCTGATCTTATTACACCCAAAACCATCTCAATTCCATCTTTTTCTAACCTTATTTCACCTATAACCATCTCAATTCCACCTCTTCTGACCTTATTTCACCTATAACCATCTCAATTCCACCTTTTCTAACCTTATTTCACCCAAAACCATCTCAATTCCATCTTTTTCTAATCTTATTTTACCTATAACCATCTCAATTCCACCTTTTCTAACCTTATTTCATCCAAAACCATCTCAATTCTACCTTTTCTGACCTTATTCCACCTATAACCATCTCAATTCCACCATTTCTAACCTTATTTCACCTAAAACCATCTCAATTCCACCTCTTTCTACCCTCACTTTCCCTAAAACCAACAGTCGTGTCACCTAAAACCATCTCAATTCCACCTCTTTCTACCCTCACTTTCCCTAAAACCAACAGTCGTGTCACCTAAAACCATCTCAATTCCACCTCTTTCTACCCTCACTTTCCCTAAAACCAACAGTCGTGTCACCTAAAACCATCTCAATTCCACCTCTTTCTACCCTCACTTTCCCTAAAACCAACAGTCGTGTCACCTAAAACCATCTCAATTCCACCTCTTTCTACCCTCACTTTCCCTAAAACCAACAGTCGTGTCACCTAAAACCATCTCAATTCCACCTCTTTCTACCCTCACTTTCCCTAAAACCAACAGTCGTGTCACCTAAAACCATCTCAATTCCACCTCTTTCTACCCTCACTTTCCCTAAAACCAACAGTCGTGTCACACGTACGTATTGTGATTGGTGTGAATCTACACTTGTCGCGGTGTGTTCAGCAAGGTTGCGTGTCTGCTTTACCGGCTGTCTGGCAAACAGCTGATTGCGGTCACGCAGGTAGCGTAGTGGGCGAGACGCTTGCTGGTAGACTCGCCGGCGGGAGAGCTTTCCATTGAATTCAGAAGTGTTTATACTGTGATAATTTTTGTTTCAAGGTGATTAGTGCTGTTAAAAAACATTGAAAAGAAAAAAAATTGATGAAAAATTATGTTATCGGTCGATTTGAAATGTATAAATATACCTATAAATATAAGGATCTGACTGAGACGAGAGAGTGGTTAGCACACTAAACCGTCATTCAGGAGGCCAGGGTTCGATTAGCGCAGTGGTTGACCATCCTGACAAGTTTTTTTTCGTGGTTTCCCTGTGTCATTCAGGTCAATACTGGGATGGTTCCTGAACAACAGGCCACGACCGACTCCTTCCCACCATCCAAAACACCTGATGAAATAACCTTTAGCGACGATATTCGATTCCTTTAAGAGGCCTCTACATCTTGCCTACCTACCGGCTGATTGCAGACATTCGGGGCCCAAGTTGGCAACGGAAAACCAATCACCGTATCAACTCACAGTTTTCGGTTAGATGATCACTAGTATTCAATACGTGCTCGTACGAAGAGCTTCAGTTCGTGGTATGTTTTCAACCCTTTCAAAATAATTGTCAAAAATCAACATGTTTCTACCTGTTTCTCATTGTTTTTACGATTTGTTCAAAGTAATATGATATAGAATTACGATTATACTGAACGTAGAGACACAGATATACTCACTGTTGTTTTATTGCAAAAAGAATTAGACTGATTGGTTCTACCGTTTACCCACCATGTGTTGGGAGCTAAAGTCCTGTATTGGCGCTTTTTGTCCTGTTTTGTTCGTTTCCTGCAGGTTTTACTCATGGGTTGTGAGATGTGATTTTATCTCTTAATTGTCTCTTAATTTTAGAGAAAACTAGGAATCATCAACTCAATTTCAGAAATCATAATCAATTTGATTTGTCCTCCAGGGGACGAATTCAAGTAGACTTCACTCTCTTTAATTGCTGTCTTATCGTAAATACAAGACAGAGCTAATTCCAGTACGTTTTTGATGTCGTATATGACCATTTACGATGTGTAAATTCAGGCAAATGACTGTAGCTGTCGTATTAAATTTACGCTAGCTTAAATTTAAGAGAGTAAAAAAGGTACCTGAATTCGCCCCCAGGACCCTGTCCGTTTTCTGATTCGTGACGTAGGCATTACTCCATTCTGTTGATGTTTCCAATTCTGTACAGAATCGGTAATGCCTACGTCATGATTCATGGTATCTGGAGGTCAAAAAGAAAAAAATAATAATTTCTGAAATTGAGATGGTGATTTCAGGTTTTCTCTAGAATTAGGGAAATAAATATCGTCATTATTAATTGAGATCTAGTTTTAGGGTTGTGATCTGTAATGAAATTCATCAATTTCAATTTCAATTTCATCAAGTTGAATTATAAGAGACATTGGAGTCTGATAAACCTAAATTTATAATATACTCATATATACTGAATATATTATTATATATATAATATATAACCTGAATATATATTTATATATATATATATATATTTATAAATATATATATATATATATATTTATATATATATATATATATATATATATATATATATATATATATATATATATATATATATATATATAATATATATATATATATATATATATATATATATATATATATATATATATATATATAGTATATATATAACATATATGATATATTATATATATAATATAAGGTATAATTATATATAACCGATCTAAAAAACTATTTTAAAACTAATTTAAAAACTATCGAAACTATTTTAACTAATTTGGACAAATTTGATCAGATCTTATTTTTTTTCTCCAAATGTAACCACAGAATGAAAAGGTCTAACCGAGATGGTACAAACTGTATTAAAAATAAACTGTACTAAAAATCAACTGACCTAAACCTTCTAAAAATAGCCATCATTCCAATCTCTGACCACTGCACCGAGTTACTGCACATCATAATTATTATATTCTACCAGCAATGCAAGTCTGCACTCTCATGACTTGTACTTGTGGAGCGGGGTGGCGGGAAGGTGAGGGGGATAGGTCGGAAAGGGGGGACTGTAAATGTATACACTCAGTCACGCGTGAGCTACCTCAGACTATAAAGCTATTAGATGTCTCTATTATGAGTCAGAACTGAGGTTCCGTGACTCACAGTTGACTATGGTTCACCACCCACGTCCACCAGTCGGTACCATTGTGCCCGAATTTTCTGCCGAAATTCCTTTTTAATCAATCAAAATCCAGAATTCCACCAGAACAGGATGGCGTATTTCGGGCCGGAACTATTTCGGAAAAGTTGGTTTAAGTTGAATAATTTCGGCCGAATTTATTTCGTGCGTGAAATGTTGTTATGTTGCCATATTGACTGCGGTCTAGCCACAGCCTTCCTGTTTTCTGCACACGGCATTGGACTTCATCAGAATCACTGCAATTATTTAGTCGTTCTATTCCCGCCTTTTCCATTGGCTTTCTTTCAAATACTTCTGAAGATGAATGAAAACCAAGGCATATATATATATATATATATATATATATATATATATATATATATATATATATATATATATATATATATATACATATATATATATATATATATATATATATATATATATATATATATATATATATGTATATATATATATATATATACCAATGCTCAACCCTTTCAAAATAATTATCAAAAATAAACATGTTTCTACCTGTTCTTCATTGTTTTCACGATTTTTTCAGAGTAATTTAATGGAAATATATGATTTTTAAGAAACGTAGAGGCACAGATATACTCATTGTTGTTTCATTGCAAAAAGAATTAGACAGATTGGTCCCACCGTTTACCCACCATGTGTTGGGAGCTAAAGGCCTGTATTGGCGCTTTTTGTCCTGTTTTGTTCGTTTCCTGCAGGTTTAACTCATGGAATGTAAGATGTAAAGAAGCCTCTTAAGAGAAAACAAAACACACGAATGTTGATATCTTCCACTTTGAACCAAGTCTCTCGGGCAATGTCACTTCTTCCCATTAAACAGCAGATGTAAAGTTGGTGAAATCGGGCCTCGAAAATTGTGACAGTCCAAAGTAATCACTTGAACTAACTGCCTTATCAATAATTTCCTATCCATTAATGAAAAGGAGAGTAAAATTTACACAATTGGTATTTTGTATTCAATCAATTGACTTTCAATACAATACTGCAACATCATTTTTCTCTCCGATTATTCACAAATAGAGCATTAAAGATACGAGAATAGGTTCTAAGTGATCACATCTAAGTGATCATCTTTGATACCCTATTCATGAATATAGACCTACAGGAAAGTATACCATTTATAAGTGCTCACATCTATTTTCACATTTGATGAAATTAGTTTACTGAATACTAAAACATGTTTTTTCTGTATATATTCATGAATAGGGCATTCAATTCATATTCCATTTTATATCATATCAAATGATTCACAATACTGATTGACACAATATTGGCGTCGGGAGGCCTAAATGATATATGGGATGAAAGGTTATTATATCAGATGTTTTTGAATAGTGAGAAGGAGTCGGTCGTGGCCTATTGTTGAGTAACCATTCCAGTATCAACCTGAACGACAGAGGGAAACCAGGATAAGCCCCTGTCAGGTTAGTCGACCATGACAGGAATCGTACCTCGGTCTCCACGAATGACGGTTCAGCGTGCTAGCCACTGATCAACCAGTGTCATCACTCTTGTCTTTTGTACAGCCATGCGCTTTGCAATTACGCCCTAATAGGTTGGTTCCCTTGATTTGAATATAGAACACAGTCTACATTCAACAGCCACTTCCGCCCGTTGGCCAGACTGCACCACGTGATCCAACACGTGACCTGGCACGTGACCGACCACGAGGTCTACCAGACCAGACTACAATCAGTACAATACGGTTCTGTCAAGTTTAGCCTGATGCACAATTGGAATAGTGATTATGGAATATGGAATATGGAATGGATGGTGGCATTTCTGTGTTACCGTTCACAATTAGAAACTGTTTATAGTGATTAGGTCATATAAGAAATGAAAAAAAAATCCATTTCTCATGACTTATTCCTTATAACCTTTATGACAAGCCAAATTCTGACCAATCAGATGATGTCACTACTGTAGTCAAGTGACTTACCGTTATGTATTTCGGGTATTTTATTTTTCTCTGAGATTCAAATCAGACATTCTCAAGGAATAAATGTCAAAATGACTTTTGACAATTGCTGCAAGGCCTAATATATTATTTTAAAAGAAAATAGAATAATAATAGAATAATCTGGAAGGATATATATTCACAATGAGAAAATGTGGTATAGTGATATGGCATAAGGAATAAGAAATGAAATAAATCCATTCCTTATGACTATTCCTTATAACAGCAAAATTCTGACCAATCAGATAACGTGATTACTGGAGTCAAATGGATACCGTTTATGGTAAACGTAAATTTATGAAATAGTAATTCACCATTAGTTTATATAATAAAATATAAAATACATTATATTTATTATTATTCATCATTCACAGTTTATTATAATATACTGTATTTTAGTATTTACTAATGTGAATTTATGAAATAAACTATACTGGCGAACCTAGAGTTGAAATAAACGGCTATTGTGGCACACATATGTCACTACAAAACTATACTGGCGAACCTAGAGTTGAAATAAACGGCTATTGTGGCACACATATGTCACTACAAAACTATACTGGCGAACCTAGAGTTGAAATAAACGGCTATTGTGGCACACATATGTCACTACAAAACTATACTGGCGAACCTAGAGTTGAAATAAACGGCTATTGTGGCACACATATGTCACTACAAAACTATACTGGCGAACCTAGAGTTGAAATAAACGGCTATTGTGGCACACATATGTCACTACAAAACTATACTGGCGAACCTAGAGTTGAAATAAACGGCTATTGTGGCACACATATGTCACTACAAAACTATACTGGCGAACCTAGAGTTGAAATAAACGGCTATTGTGGCACACATATGTCACTACAAAACTATACTGGCGAACCTAGAGTTGAAATAAACGGCTATTGTGGCACACATATGTCACTACAAAACTATACTGGCGAACCTAGAGTTGAAATAAACGGCTATTGTGGCACACATATGTCACTACAAAACTATACTGGCGAACCTAGAGTTGAAATAAACGGCTATTGTGGCACACATATGTCACTACAAAACTATACTGGCGAACCTAGAGTTGAAATAAACGGCTATTGTGGCACACATATGTCACTACAAAACTATACTGGCGAACCTAGAGTTGAAATAAACGGCTATTGTGGCACACATATGTCACTACAAAACTATACTGGCGAACCTAGAGTTGAAATAAACGGCTATTGTGGCACACATATGTCACTACAAAACTATACTGGCGAACCTAGAGTCGAAATAAACGGCTATTGTGGCACACATATGTCACTACAAAACTATACTGGCGAACCTAGAGTTGAAATAAACGGCTATTGTGGCACACATATGTCACTACAAAACTATACTGGCGAACCTAGAGTTGAAATAAACGGCTATTGTGGCACACATATGTCACTACAAAACTATACTGGCGAACCTAGAGTTGAAATAAACGGCTATTGTGGCACACATATGTCACTACAAAACTATACTGGCGAACCTAGAGTTGAAATAAACGGCTATTGTGGCACACATATGTCACTACAAAACTATACTGGCGAACCTAGAGTTGAAATAAACGGCTATTGTGGCACACATATGTCACTACAAAACTATACTGGCGAACCTAGAGTTGAAATAAACGGCTATTGTGGCACACATATGTCACTACAAAACTATACTGGCGAACCTAGAGTTGAAATAAACGGCTATTGTGGCACACATATGTCACTACAAAACTATACTGGCGAACCTAGAGTTGAAATAAACGGCTATTGTGGCACACATATGTCACTACAAAACTATACTGGCGAACCTAGAGTTGAAATAAACGGCTATTGTGGCACACATATGTCACTACAAAACTATACTGGCGAACCTAGAGTTGAAATAAACGGCTATTGTGGCACACATATGTCACTACAAAACTATACTGGCGAACCTAGAGTTGAAATAAACGGCTATTGTGGCACACATATGTCACTACAAAACTATACTGGCGAACCTAGAGTTGAAATAAACGGCTATTGTGGCACACATATGTCACTACAAAACTATACTGGCGAACCTAGAGTCGAAATAAACGGCTATTGTGGCACACATATGTCACTACAAAACTATACTGGCGAACCTAGAGTTGAAATAAACGGCTATTGTGGCACACATATGTCACTACAAAACTATACTGGCGAACCTAGAGTTGAAATAAACGGCTATTGTGGCACACATATGTCACTACAAAACTATACTGGCGAACCTAGAGTTGAAATAAACGGCTATTGTGGCACACATATGTCACTACAAAACTATACTGGCGAACCTAGAGTCGAAATAAACGGCTATTGTGGCACACATATGTCACTACAAAACTATACTGGCGAACCTAGAGTTGAAATAAACGGCTATTGTGGCACACATATGTCACTACAAAACTATACTGGCGAACCTAGAGTTGAAATAAACGGCTATTGTGGCACACATATGTCACTAC
Organism: Brachyptera risi; assembly: GCA_964007535.1. Classification (NCBI taxonomy): domain Eukaryota; kingdom Metazoa; phylum Arthropoda; class Insecta; order Plecoptera; family Taeniopterygidae; genus Brachyptera; species Brachyptera risi. Next base: position 10,593,788 of record OZ023339.1, on the reverse strand, counting down.
AAAACTATACTGGCGAACCTAGAGTTGAAATAAACGGCTATTGTGGCACACATATGTCACTACAAAACTATACTGGCGAACCTAGAGTTGAAATAAACGGCTATTGTGGCACACATATGTCACTACAAAACTATACCATATTATATTATCACTATTTCAATTGTGAACCAGGCTTTTGGGGACGTCCATAAATTACGTCACAGCTTAGGGGGGGGGGGGGGGTAGTCAAGATTTGTGACAAGGTGTTACAATGAGGAGAGGAGGCAACTGTGTGACGTACCATTATTTTTTGTTCCATGTATTTGGCGCCATTCATATAGATTCTTATATTTATTTTATACCCACCCTAGAAACAGCAGATGCATATCAAATAATGATTGAGCTTGACCACTCAAGAAGCAAACATGAAAAAATGAATATTTTGATTTTATTATTTTATTGTACCTTTGCCCCTGTTAATTTCAATTTTTTATTAGAGGGGGGGGGGGTATGAGAATTTGTGACGTATTTAAAGGGGGGAGTGATAGGTTTTGTGACATGGGAGGGGGGGGGGGAGGGGGGTTCAAATTGGCCTAAAAAAGTGTGACATAATTTATGGACGTCACCTTTTCGTCCAGTTAGCCTTTATCTGAAAGACAAATATCATGAGTTACCATGGTGATAACAACTTTAAACTGACAGTTATAGTGCTATTCCCACGTTGGTAATTCCGGCATTTGGAATAGGTTGGTTAGATAAGGTTAGATTAGATTATGTTAGGTTATATTGAGTTATGGTAAAATATGTTGGAATATAAAAAATAACGACCTCTATTCATAATATATAACAAGAGTTGGTACATTCAACAAGGACGAGGCTCAGTCAGGTGACTGTTCTTCCACCTAACCTTACCTATAAGAAATTGAACAATTCAATTAATTAAAAGTGAGGGTTACAAAATATAGTAAAGATTACAAAATAGATTACAATAGTCAGTCTAGGTAACTTCTAACATCATTGAAAACGTTTTTTTTTTTTTAGAAATTACAGACGTTTTATTTGAAACTAGTAGCTGAATTGCTGTCTTCAACATATTGTGGCAGATGGTTATAAAGTTGGGCTGGTGAAAACATTGGACTGTTGGTTGATGGGATAAAGTAACAGTTTTATTGTGAACGTCTTCTCTCCTTCTTGTGTTATGAATATGAATCTCTATCAATGTGGGCCTATTAGTTTGGATCGTATATGGAATTAGTTTGAGTAGGAAAGCTGCCCTTCGTAACTCAGTCAACTGAGGCAATACATTAAAAACTGAAGTCTCCTTTGGATATGGTTTCGAGTACCGCATAAGGCATGGGTTTTTATAAGCGTCCTTTCTCTTATCATCACTTCATAGTTTCACTATCACCTGCTCATTCGTACCTCCGTATAACCTAGCTGTTGGTGGGATGATGATTATTGTTTGCCCACCAACAGCTAGGTTATACGGGGGTACGAATGATCAGGTTATTATGAAATTATCAAGTGATGATAAGTGAAGGACTTTTACTAAAACCCATGCCTTATGCGGGACTCGAACCCACGCCTTATGCGGGACTCGAACCCACGCCTTATGCGGGACTCGAACCCACGCCTTATGCGGGACTCGAACCCACGCCTTATGCGGGACTCGAACCCATGCCTTATGCGGGACTCGAACCCACGCCTTATGCGGGACTCGAACCCATGCCTTATGCGGGACTCGAACCCACGCCTTATGCGGGACTCGAACCCACGCCTTATGCGGGACTCGAACCCACGCCCCCGGTGAGATCGTGAAGCAAACAATGACCATCGATCTTGACTACAGCTAACTTAGTTTCAGGTAAGATTAAATAAGTTTCGATCGGGACCCTTACCTCGACTTAGCTAACTACAAGAGACTATACGGATTTTGATTGGGTGATTTTCTCTAGGGGAGCTAAATGCCATGACAATACTAGATAATACCAGTCACGGTCTCCTAGAACGCTGAAATGTGACCTGTTTTCTGCCCACCTCAAGAGCAGTGCAAAGATTTTGGGCTAACAACAATGGAAATACACAAATACTGGACATGTTGCTATGGTACTTGACTCTACTAGTGAATAAAAAAACCAATCAAAATCATCAGTCCTGCGTAGTCTCCATACCTCGTTGGTTAGGTTATAGTCCAGGCTGCGCGCAACAACAACAACAACAACAACAACAGGGCCCGAGGTTACGGCACATACCACAGTGCCATCAGTTCGCCATCCACCAATTTGTGTATACACTAACCGGGTGTTCCGACGTCTGAAACGCTCGTCAGTCCCCGCCCCATCTCTAGCCGCGAGCGAACGGCTGTGCCGAGTGTGCCCTTGAAAGGAACGAACCGCCAATACCAAGGTTAGGGTCGTGCCACCGTACCCCAGACGCGCAGTTGCCAAAACGTCTGCACGGACTACGCCCACTATACGCGGCGGTATACCTCTGTTACGACACCGCTTCGCTTGGGTGGAACAATACATTGTGTCTATTTTTTGTTTATTTAGACACACACACACACATATATATATATATATATATATATATATATATATATTACCGAGATACGTTACTCAACGTTAAGAAGGTGTGCATATTTGTGTCTCGGCAGTAGCTTCACACCGCTTCACAAACCGGGAAGTTTCCGACATATTCGACATGTATTAGTAATAATATAGAATGCCTATTGCTTAGATTCTATTTTCAAATATCCAATATGGTTGCCGTGATTGGAACGAGCGTATGTCGCTAACGGCTGCAGGAGTAATATATCTCGGTGAGGTAATATGTATCTATGATATTGGCTTTTGTCGAGTAACAAATGACAAACAATTGTTACCATAGCAATAATACAGTGAACTGGTGGACTACCAAACATTCTGATTGGTCAATTCCAACTGGTGGACATTGTTGTCTGTCTCTTGCCACAATGGGTGACGTCACTTGACAGAAGCCTATTCCACATATAGGCTTCTGTCAAGTAACAAATGACAAACAATAGTTACCATATAGCAACACAGAGAACTACCAAATATTCTGATTGGTCAATTCCAACTGGTTGGCATTGTTGTATGTCTCTTTCAACATTGGTTGATGTCACTTGACAGAAGCCTATTCAACAAATAGGCTTCTCTCAAGTAACAAATAACAAACAATAGTTACCATATATAGCAATATAGCTAACTGGTGGACTACCGTACCAAACATTGTGATTGGTCAATTCCAACTGATAGACATTGTTGTATATTGTATCTTTTAAGAATGAGTAACGTTATTTAATAGAAGCCTGTCAATCCTAATAGAGCACTATGTTGATGAATTGGATATAGTGACGGTAAAATTGACATTCAACGAATCGCGACCAAAATTCATACTTTTTTAGCCTGAAAATGGTGTTTTTCAGTAGATCTTGATTGGATCTATTGAATGAAGACATCGCACGTTGAGGATCTGCCTTGGACAAGACGAATCGTGCATGAAGGTATCGATAAGGATCTACCACTTGACTGTGAAAATACATCAAACCACTTTTGATGGGTCGCTGAAACAAAATGGACCCCACCCATCACCTTGTTCAGAAGCCTTTGTAGGTCTAGAGGATTCTTTTTTTTTTTTTTTTTTTTTTTTCAAATAACATCGAAACTTGATACAAAATCTTTGTTCCCCAATTAAGGCTAAGTATGAAAGATAGGATCGTTTGGACGGGGCACCACAAGGGCGATCTTACCACCCCATTTTGATTATTTAAAACTAATGATCTTCAACACCAGGACTGCGCTGTCTGTGACCATAATTTTTCGCCGTAGATAAAAGTATTCCAGTATAAACACACGAATGTTGATATCTTCCACTTTGAACTAAGGCCCGGTATTACCAAGTCCAGTTAGCCTTTATCTGACAGTTCAAACTTGCTATCACGATGGTTACCTGTGGTATTTGTTTTCACCAACTCTCAGATAGATACTAACTAGACTTGGTAATACTGGGCCTAAGTCTCTTGGGCAATGATCACTTCTTTCCATTGACAGCAGATGTAAAGTTTATCATTATACACAATCGACAAATTAAATTAGTGATAGGCCTATAATGTTATAGCTAGGCCTATCGCTCTACTAATCAATGATGAGGATTCTTAAGAAAATAGAAACAACAAATGAAATTGGTCGCGATGCTTTATATGACAATATTACCCTATTGACGTCGGTGAGTTCGAATCACAGCCTTCTTTATTCATTCTTTTCTTATTATCAGATAAGAATGATCTGATTAAAGAAGGCTGTGGTTCGAATAAATTCAAATCTTCGAATAATTTTATTCTTTCTTCCAATACATAATTATATAGATGCAACACAAATAAATAAACGAAATAATACTAGTCAAACGCGAAATATGCGTTGTAAGATGAGCGAGATATCTCAATGAAGTATAAAAGTCCTTAAAGTAGTTCTACCCTTGCTACTTTATCGACTCTGGTATTCTACACACCTGGATATCTGAATAAGCTATTAAAGTCGTTAAAGTAGTTCTACTCTTGCCACTTCATTGACTCTGGTGTTCTACACACCTTGACGCATATAAAAAATACTTCATTGTTGGTCAACTCTTGAATCTAGAAAGCGGTGAATCTCGACAACTTAATTCTGTCACAATTTTTATGATATATTTTATGAATATTATCAGTCATTTTATTTTTTTTCTTCAAAACGACTGATCAGAATTGCTTAAGAAATCGTAATAATGTGTAAAATCCATGTATACACATTCAGAGAGAATTTCATCCCATTTGGAGAGATTTTATTTTTCAACATTTTCTGCCCAGCCAAATCTTATGAGGTTTTTAGAAACTTTGAGATGATGATTCTCAAAATCGGTCCGACCGATTAATTCCAAAAACTATACAGTTCTAAGTTGGATGAGTTTGCGTGTACAAAAAAAGTTTCATGTTGATCAGTCAACCCTTGCGACCTGTGGAGTGCTTACAAAAAAAAAAAAAAAAAAAAAAAAACACAGACAAAGCCCTATAAGAGTGGGATGGAGACTTCGCTACGCTCATCAAAAATGTATTGGCATACCTTTTGTTATATCAGGTATCTTTGATTAGATACTAGTATAATCATGCTAATCACTTCTTGTATTCTATATGTATTCCATGTATTTAGTTTTAGTTTTTTTCTATAGGATACTGGGATTGCCACTATCTATGGCGTTATTGTATACCTCTACCTCATCACAACTAGTTCTAAGAAATTATGATTGTGCAATGTATGTATTCAGAATTTAAGTGGTTTGGTGGAAAAGAAGCTTAACCCCGCGGCACAGATAAAGACATATTATCATTATTATTATCATTGTTTCATGATATAAACCCGATTTTTGTCCAAGCTATTAATTTCATTTCTCATCCCACAGATATGCCTTTTTGGCTTTGTGGAAGAGCGTATTGATTAATCTTGTATATGTATGTATTATTTGAATCTAATGAAAAAAATATATATAGTAATAAATAATCAATATTATTGTTTTCAACAATGAAAGAAATGGTATCAAGTGTTTAGAAATGATAATAGTATTTTTATATATTTATTATTTATATACATTTTGCAATTATTTCAAATAAAATTTTGAATTTGAGTAGGCCTATATGGAAGAATCAAGCTAGAATGAGATCAAAATTTTTCTATTCTATGTGTTTTTAGACAGTAATAATTTGATGCAGTTCTAAGGAACCATCCTAGTTTACGATAGAGAGAAACTACACCGGCACATGTAGCTGAGTAGTTAGCGCACTTGCTTCGTGTGACCCGGGAGGTGAAGGGGCATATCGGACCCGGTTCGATCCCCGCCACCGTCCATCTTTACAGGGGTTTTTCGTGGTTTCCCTCTGTAGTCTAGGCTAATGCCGGGATGGTTCCCACCAGAGGCGAGCGGTCTGGGTATGCTAGCTATGCGCAGCATAGCCAATATAGATACATAGATTGCTATCTGACCTCTATTTTAAGACATTATTTTCATTTTAGTTATTTAAAACAACTAGGCGTACACAACAAATAACTTTGAAAAAAACAGACTCAGCTTGCCTCAAAGTCTTAAAATTGCATCAACCTTAAGGTTATATGCGTTAAAATGTCATCATTATGTACGCCAATGAGTAGCCTGTACCGCCGTACACTAGCCACCCATTCAACACACACACTGTACAAGTACCTAGGCCTGGCCTGCTTTGAAACGATAGCTACCTCGGGGTACCGTTGGAGTTGATTTTCTCGCGCATCACACGTCCTAATGTATGGGCAATTTGCGGGGGAAGTGTGCAGAAAACAGTGAGTGAGTTTGCTTGGGTCCTTCAAGCTAAATCGTGAAAATAATCTCGGAACTCGAGTCGGCTGTGCGTATAGTCTCTGACGATCGGATGTTCGTTGAACACAAACACGGCGTATGCCGCTGCGGCCGCTGAGATGCGGAGTGGCATTACTCATAGATCTACGAGAGTTGTTACTGCTCTTGTGCATCTTCTACGTACCATCAAAACTCAACAAAAAACACCTAAAATTATGGTTTAAAAAAAATTCCCTGCGGGGCTTAGAAACCCCCCGCGGGTCACCGGCTTCGCACATACTACCCTGTATGGATTACTTGTTTTCATTAAAAGTAGCATACCCAGCTAAATAATCACCGCACGCTACTGGTTCCCACAATATAGGCCACGACCGCTTCCTTCCCACTATCCTTCCCACTACCAATAAAAACCTTCATCTCATCATCCCATCATCTCATTAATCATTCATATGACGCCAATAGATCTTGGTAATCATTACAGTGCGTCGTTAAAACCCAATATAAAAAAGAGAGAAACTACGATGAACCTCTATCGGGATGGTCGACCATGTCGGGAATTGATTCCCGGTCTCCTGAATGACGGTTCAGCGTGCTAGCCACTCGACCACTCGTCTCAGTTGATCTTGTTGAAGCAAAAACCTGGGATGACGAATTGAACTGGTGAAAAGTTAAATTAGAAACATTGCTACAGCCTGAGGCTAACAAGAATCGACCTCGACCATAACCTGTAGACGGGAATGTTTTTGGCCGTAGAGATTCCTTGTGAGATTATAAGCGACGTGCGGTCGAGTGGCTAGCATACTGAAGTGTCATTCAGGAGACCGTGGTTCCATTACTGCCATGGTTGACAATCCTGACAGCTTTTTGTGGTTTCCCTCTGTCGTTCAGGTCAATACTGGGATGGTTTTTAACAACAGGCTATGACCAACTCCTTTCCAATATCCCAGAAACACCTAATAAAATAATTTTTCATCTCATCATCCCGTCATGTCCTATACGATTCACCGACACCATAGATCGTAGTCATCAGTACAGTGCGTCGTTAAACCCAATGCAAATGAAACAATTAAATAGAAATGTTGTAAAAATTATTATATATTATAATATTGAATATAATTATAATTAAATAATATAATATTATATTATATATAATAATATATAATATTATATATATGATATATTATATATTTATATATATATATATATATATATATATATATATATATATATATATATATATATATATATATATATATATATATATATATATATATATATATATAATATATATAATAATATTATATATTATATTATAATAAAAATTATTGGATGACCTTTTCTCCTATCAATAATTTACAATTTCTGAATAACATGACAGTGAAATTTATATTGAAGTATGATGTAAATTAATTTCATTGAATATGGCAATACAATTGTATTGTATTGTATTCAATTGTACCATGTATTCAATTGTACCATGTATTCAATTGTACCATGTATTCAATTGTACCATGTATTCAGTTGTACCATGTATTCAATTGTACCATGTATTCATAAATAGGACATTGAAGATACGGCAATTATGTGATCACTTAGAACACTCCTATTCATGAATAAATCAGATGTTACTCATTATGAAAGTGATTTGTCGAATATAGAATACAATTACATGGTTTCACTCTCCTATGTATTCATAAATTGGAAATTAAAGATACAACAGTCATGTTACAGCTCTCCAAATTATGGGATAAATTATGGGAAACACATAACGCGTTTTCCTAATTATTATCATCGCTTTGTTAGTTCAGTGTTCTTTAATACTACAATTAGTCATCATTTCTCTCTGCCCCCTATTGTTCGTTTCCTGCAACACACCAATTGGCCGGTAGAACAGTATTCTTCTCTATCTGTCTAGAGAGAAATGGTCTGTCATTGTTGAATGTTTGATGTGCACCAAGGAGGCTAGACGTGGAGCAGACTGGAGGTCATTTTATTAATATCAACATAGAAGACTTGACACAAATCCATTGTTTCCTTACTGGGAGAACGCCATATATGCGTTGTTAGACGAGTGAATAGTAATAGTATGTCGACTTTTATGACCAAACTTTTGCCTACATTCGCCAATTGGGTGACATTTAATTCAACTGCTTCGAGTGGTACCAATTTAGCACATTTTATAGTTTTCCTTCAAAATGGCTCACCCGATCAAGCTGAAACTTTTTGAAAATGTGTATCATAATGTAACTCAACTTCACACAAAATGTCATCTTTTTTAAAAATGAAAAAAAAATTCCGACGTGTTATTCTAATAAGTATTTTTGAAATTTCTAAAATTCATTAAAAAAAAGTTACCATCCGATGATGCCACAAAACTATACAGATCTAAGTTAGATGAGGAACTACGATGAAAAAAAGTTTGAAGTTGATAGCTGTAGCCGTTTGACCTGTGGAGAACCGACAAAAAAACATAAAAAAAAAACATAAAAACGAACACCAATTTTTTTCAGTATGTCAAATTGAATCCTCGCTAAAGCTCGTCTAATAATTATTTAAAATTTCATTGAAGTGGAAGATATCCTTGGGAAGAACTTTCATCTGGTCTTGGGGCAGGTCATTCCAGAGTCTAATGAGCTAACCCAAGAATGAGTTCCGTCCTACATTGGTGTTGAGTCGGGGCGCAAATAGCTCATGTTGATGGTCTCGTCTACCATGGAATATTTGTTGTTTTCACCAACGTCCTTCAATTGCCGTAATCCTTCTGGAAGTGTTACAGGTGGTTTCAAGTTATTTCCAGAGATTTCAATAGATTCAAGAGATTTCAGAGATTTCAGTAGATTCAAGAGATATCAGAGATTTCAAGAGATTCCAGGACTTTCACTTGATTTCAAGAATTTCAATTGATTTCAGGGAAGTGAATGAGATTTCAGGGAAGTGAATGAGATTTCAGGGAAGTGAATGAGATTTCAGGGAAGTGAATGAGATTTCAGGGAAGTGAATGAGATTTCAGGGAAGTGAATGAGATTTCAGGAAGATTTCATGACAAGTGTACACCAGATATCAGGAGTTTTAATCCCTCGCCTTCTCCACAGCCTTCCTACCTTCACAGCCTCCTAGCATCTCTCTATGCACCCAATAACCCCGACGTGCCGTGCCGTTTGTGCCGTCATAACTCGCCGTGCCGTGCCGTTGATGCGAAGGTTCCGAAATTGGCGCATTGTTCAGCATTGTATCTAGCAAGATGCATTGAGGGTTGCGTTGGTTTGCCACAAGATGCATTGAGGGTTGCGTTGGTTTGCTACAAGATGCATTGAGGGTTGCGTTGGTTTGCCACAAGATGCATTGAGGGTTGCGTTGGTTTGCTACAAGATGCATTGAGGGTTGCGTTGGTTTGCTACAAGATGCATTGAGGGTTGTGTTGGTTTGCCGCAAGATGCATTGAGGGTTGCGTTGGTTTGCTACAAGATGCATTGAGGGTTGCGTTGGTTTGCCACAAGATGCATTGAGGGTTGTGTTGGTTTGCCGCAAGATGCATTGAGGGTTGCGTTGGTTTGCCACAAGATGCATTGAGGGTTGCGTTGGTTTGCTACAAGATGCATTGAGGGTTGCGTTGGTTTGCCGCAAGATGCATTGAGGGTTGCGTTGGTTTGCTACAAGATGCATTGAGGGTTGCGTTGGTTTGCTACAAGATGCATTGAGGGTTGCGTTGGTTTGCCGCAAGATGCATTGAGGGTTGCGTTGGTTTGCTACAAGATGCATTGAGGGTTGCGTTGGTTTGCTACAAGATGCATTGAGGGTTGCGTTGGTTTGCCGCAAGATGCATTGAGGGTTGCGTTGGTTTGCCACAAGATGCATTGAGGGTTGCGTTGGTTTGCCACAAGATGCATTTAGGGTCGCGTTGGTTTGCCACAAGATGCATTGAGGGTCGCGTTGGTTTGCCACAAGATGCATTTAGGGTCGCTTTGGTTTGCAGGTTTGATATGGTGTCTTCACTTCCTATCCCTTCCATGTTGAAAATATGTAGGCCTACTAATTTACCGGACAAATCTTCAGAAATATCAATCGAACAATCCTGATAATTGTTTTCTGTGGCTTCCCTCTGTCGTTCAGGTCAATACTGGGATGGTTCCTTATCAACAGGCCACGACCGACTCCTCCCCACTATCCAAAAACACCTAATAAAATAACCTTTCATCTCATCCCACCATCTCATATATCATTCATCGACGCCAATAGATCGTAGTCATCAGTAGATTGCATAGTCAAACATTATAGGCCTATCACTAATTTAATTTGTGCATTTTGTATAATGATAAACTTTACATCTGCTGTCAAGGGAAAGAAGTGATCATTGCCCAAGAGACTTGGTTCAAAGTGGAAGATATCAACATTCGTGTGTTTATACTGAAAGACTTTTATCTACGGCGAAAAATTATGGTCACAGAGAGCGCAGTCCTGGTGTTGAAGTTAGTTAGTTTTAAATAATCAAATTGGGGTGGTTAGATCGCCCTTGTGGTGCCCCGTCCAAACGATCCTATCTTTCATCCATAGCCTTAATTGGGGAACAATGATTTTGTATCAAGTTTCGATGTTATTAAAAAAAAAAAGTTAAACCCAATATGAATAAATCTATCAATCAAATAAGTGAATGTAACTGTTCATAATACTTCTATTCTACTGCGCATGTCAGTAATTTTTTTTTTCAGAATGCATTTTCACCCATTTTTGCATTTACCCTATTGGTGTACATATACTTTCCCTGTTATTATCCCATTTTCACTTATGATATAATTGACTTAAACGGGTATCGAACCCGCTGGTCATTGACCTCTACTCGTCTTTAATACCTCCTTTAAATGCTCCATCATTATCGTTATTTCTCCAAACAAAGACGTCTGTAAGATATGCAATTAACAATTGCAAATAGTTGGTACAAGTAATGAGCACCAGAGTGAGTGTAATGTATGTATCTGGACATGTCGCTCACGCGATATGTTTCTAGGAAGCCGTGATTGGTAGATTGTTATAACATTCATGAGGTTTAGAGCGTCCCCGGTTTGCATAGGGCGTAAAGATCCCGCCAGGGGAATTTTACAGATATTGATCATAGAATCTGTACCGTGCAAGATCTGATGCAAACCTGACTTGTCGAAAATACTAATGATTCAAATGTTATAAATAGCTAATGTGGAAAGATCAGTCGCATGAAATACAACGTCTTCTGGAATCTAGAATATTGTCGATTCGTAACAAACATTCACAATATGTTAGGTGTTATTTGTATGTAACGGTACGCTGTGAGGTGAAAATCGATGGCAAAAATATCGAGTGTTACTGTTACATACAACTAATCCTTACACCTTTGTTATTATCACCTATTATCACCTATATTATCTTATGTCATTATCAAATGTTATCATCAAATTCATATGTTCTTGGAATAAAATGAAATAATAATGATAATAATTTTTTTTTTTGAGAGAGAAGATTTATTTATTTCACAAAATATAAGTTGTTCACAAATATCGTAGACCCACAAAGTCAAAACAGACTTGTGTGTGGGTCCACTAGTTGTCATACAAAAATATACATCACAAGAAATGTCTGGATAGCAGCTAGTTGACTCAATATTACAATTTAAACAAATAAAAACCTTCTTCACTTCTCAAAGAATAATAATAATAATAATAATAATAATTTTTTTTTTTTTTTTTTTTTATGGTAATATTTTTTTTTTTTTTTTTTTTTTATTGCTTCAAAAATTACACATAAATTACAAAAACGACATTCACGTGGCATTTCCACAAAGCCCCATAAGGGCTTAACTGTGGCGTTCTAACAGATTTAATTGAATGAAAAGAAATGTCTTCCTTCGTACAAATTAATGAATTATGTGAATCATATTATATGAATTTAATTAATAAATTATATGAGAGGACGTTACTTGACTTGAGTACACATCAAATAAAAATACAAAAATATAATAATACACTGGATCATAACAGCTATAATATGTCGGTGATGAATAATTATTAAGAAAAATAACGAAAATAATACTTGAGCAGCAGAATAATCAGAAAACAAATAAATACAAAGGTAAAATTATTAGGATCAACTATAACAATAATTCAACAATGGTCGGTACATGCACCATCCATATTGGAAAGAATGAAAGTTTTAATTTCTCGTTTAACTTCAGAAAATTTTGAAAAATTTCTTAAATCATTAGGCAAAGTGTTGAAGAATAATGGAATTATATAACTAAGACTTCTCTTTCCATTTTTGTTGTTCCATGTAGGGAGAACAAAATTGGAGAGCGAAGCAAACCGAGTATTAGCTGAATGACTGGAATGTATTTTAAATTCTTCTGAAAAATAATATTTCAATATAACTCGATATTTGTACAGCAAAGGAACTGGAAGTAGACTACAATAACGAAAATACTCGGGAAGACTGTGGCTCAATTGATCTTTTATATGATTGGGCACCAATGTTGAAATGATACGGTTTTGAATAGATAGTATTTTATTTAAAGATATTTTAAAGATATTGAGAAGCATTTCCCCAAGAAAGGATCCCATATAAAATTAATGATTCTGCTAAAGCGCAGTAAACCGATCTCAGTAAATTGAATGGTAGAATAGTTTTTAATTTATAAATTTGAAAAGCACACGAGCGTAGCCTATTGCATAAAAGATCAATATGACCTCGCCACGAGAAGTATTTATCTATAGTTAAACCCAAATATACGTGACTGTCAACATTACTAATCTGAACATCACAATTACAAATATAACCAGGAGAGCCGCAATTTAAAGAATGTAAACAAAAGTTGGAATGGAAAATAATATTGACCGGATAGTTCTTTGAATGATTCAGGGGTGTACATATGTGAATAATTTTAGTTTTAGAAGAATTGATAGTTAATTCATGATCATGAGTGAATTTTAAAACGTTAATGAAATCATTTTGCAAATTAACTTCTGCAAACTCCACTATTCTATGAGCTGACAGAATCAAGGTGTCATCGGCGTACATATAAACCTGACATTTAGAGACACAACTCAACAAATTATTTACATAAATCAAATATAATAATGGACCTAAAATAGATCCCTGTGGAACGCCAGATGTGCAATTTTTGAATTCACTGTAAGTATCATTGATTTTAACCGTAATATGCCTATCTGTTAGATAACTCGAGAACCACCATAGCATTGGGCCCCTAATACCAATATTTTCAATCAAGGAAATTAATTTAGTATGACTCAAAGTGTCGAAAGCTTTCGAAAAATCAATGAAGAGAGCTAAAATATGCATGTTATCGTTAAGTTTCTTATTAATATAATCTGAAAGTAACACTAATAAGTCCGAGGTGCCTTTTCCCTTTTGAAAACCAAATTGAAGATTATTAATGATATTAAATTTATCCAAATAATTTGTTAGAATATTCGCGACGCATCGCTCCATAATCTTATCAACTATGGGTAGAATAGCAATAGGTCGAACCACAGCTACTTTCAAATTGGTAGGTACTATCCCCCTTTTGAAAGATAAATTACACAACTTAGTTATAATAGGACTTAGAATATCTGAAAGCTGCTTCAAATCCTTTACTCTTATTCCATCCAAGCCCGGTTGCTTATTAACATCTAAATGGTTGATTATAGCGTTAATATCACTTACAGAAATAGTAGGCACAAACATGGATTGCATTTCAACGATGGGATGGAAATTATGAAGAGTATATAATAATAATAATAATAATAATAATAATAAATAATAATAATAATAATAATAATAATAATAATAATAATGAAATTTCGACTCATTAGCATTTTCTACCAATGTTATCAACGTCTTGTGATGTTTCTTGCACGGTTCAAGTTATAGTATCATTCATATCCTTGAACTCACCCTCGTGGGATTTGTTCGCCCTAACGAGACTAGATACGCCCTAATATCTGATTAAATGGCCTACCATTCTATTCTGTACAACCGGCTCCTAACTAACTTCAGGGATCAATCTCTTCTGTTTGGTCAAACCACAAAACTAGATTCTGATGGATAATTACGGTATTTATTTCCCTAATTTTAGAGAAAACTAGAATCTTCAACTCAATTTCGCGAATAAAAAATAATTTGTTTGTCCTCCAGAAACCATAAGTCATGACGTAGGCATTACCGATTCTATATAAAAAGTGAAAACATTACCATAATCGAGTAATGTCTACGTCACGACCTGGAAAAAGGGCCGTATCCTGGAGGGCACAATGAATTTATTAATTAAATTATCTGAAATTGACGACTCGCAGTCTCCGCCCCCATGACGTCACAAATAATAACATCCAATCAACAGGGCTGTTAGAACTGAGGTGAAATTCAAATATCTAATTGGGGTGTCTCTAAATGATCTCAAGTGATGGAGATCCAGAAGGCCGACTGGTGAAGCTACGCCCATTTCAGAGTTGTCAATTTTTCTAATTAGACGAGCTATAGCGAGGATTCAATTTGACATACTGAAAAAATTGGTGTTCGTTTTTATGTTTTTTTGTTTTTATGTTTTTTTTGTCGGTTCTCCACTGGTCAAACGGCTACAGCTATCAACTTCAAACTTTTTTTCGTTATGGTTCCTCATCGAGCTTAGATCTGTATAGTTTTGTGGCATTATCGGGTGGTAACTTTTATTTTTATAAATTTCAGAAATTTCAAAAATACTCATTAGAATAACACGGCGGGAAAAAAATTGAAAAATTTTTATTTTCCAAAAAATTTAAATTTTGTGTGAAGTTGAATAACATCTTGATACACATTTCTAAAAATTCTCAGCTTGATCAGGTCAGCCATTTTGAAGAAAAAACATTAAATGTGCTAAATTGGTACCACTCGAAGCCGTTTTTACCCATTTATAACTAAAATGTTACCCAATTGGCGAATGTAGGCAAAAGTTTGGCAAAGAAGTCGACATACTATTACTTTCCGCTCGTCTAACAACGCGTATATAGCGTTTTACTAGTTTTAATCAATTTGTTTGGCCTCTCGAGACCAATGAGTCATGCGTATAGGCATCACTGATTCTGTATATAGAAACATTGACATAATCGACTAATGTCTACGTCATGACCCATAACACGGGCAGGGTCCTAAAGGAAACAATATATTAACTAGGAAAACGCCATATATGCGTTTTTAGACGAGCGGAAAGTATTAGTATGTCGACTTCTTTGCCAAACTTTTGCCTAAATTCGCCAATTGGGTGACATTCAAGTTATAAATGGGTAAAAACTGCTTCGAGTGGTATCAATTTAGCACATTTCATGTTTTTTCTTCAAAATGGCTGACCCGATCAAGCTGAGAATTTTCAGAAATGTGTATCAAGATTCAAGATGCAATTCAACTACACACAAAATTTCATTTTTTTTTTTTAAATAAAAATATTTTTATTTTTTTCCCGCCGTGTTATTCTAATGGGTATTTTTGAAATTTCTAAAATTCATAAAAATGAAATTTATTACCCGATAATGCCACAAAACTATACAGATCCTAGTTAGATGAGGAACCATA
>OZ023339.1:10527864-10572864 GCA_964007535.1 Brachyptera risi | reverse complement strand
ATCATTAAAACATCGTACATAGGTCATAAAAACATAATACCATGGAAAGGAATGATGAGAATGGCGAGGTTCGGCAAAAACTGCTCTTCCACCTAACCTGAAACTACTTGAAACAGAACATATAGGCCTAATAATAATAACATGAACAGATATATGATAATGTTAGGAATGATCCATATGTGAACCCTTTAAGGTTGGATGATGTAGATTCGAGTATTATGTTGTTCTCCTGTTCATTCAACAGCCACTCATTATATTTATTTTTCAAAACATTGCAAGATTTCTCATGTGTGAGGGACACAGGTAATTTATTTCATAATTTTGGGCCAAAAATTGAAAAAAGGATGAAGATTTGCTAGTGTGATGACGATACACTTTTCCCAGATTTGCATTATATCTATATCTTGTTTAATATAGGCCTATAGGAGAACAAAAATCGTGTTGGGATATTTAGTATGACCAATTTTCAGACGAGCTTTAGCGAGGATTCAATTCGACATACCGAAAAAATTGGTGTTCGTCTTTATGTTTTTTTCCTTTCTATGTTTTTTTGTTGGTTCTCCACAGGTCAAACGGCTACAGCTATCAACTCCAAACTTTTTTTCATGATGGTTCCTTATTTAACTCGAATCTGTATACTTTTGTGGTATTATCGGGTGGTGACTTTTATTTTTATGAATTTTAGAAATTTCACAAATAACCATAAGAATAACACGACGGAAAAAAAATATTCTCAAAAAAAATGAAATTCTGTGTGAAGTTGAATTACATTCTGATACACATTTCTGGAAATTCTCAGCTTGATCGGGTCAGCCATTTTGAAGAAAAAACATGAAATGTGCTAAATTGGTACCACTCGAAGCAGTTTTTACCCATTTATAACTTAAATGTCACCCAATTGGCGAATCTAGGCAGAAGTTTGTCGAAGAAGTCGACATACTATTACTATCCGCTCGTCCAACAACGCGTATATGGCGTTTCCCTAGTATTGAACGTTAAATGCATGCACACGAATAGGTGATTATAGATACAACATTTAGGTTGGAACACTCTTATCCATGTATACATCAGAAGTTACACATCATATTGTAGTATTCAGCAAACTGTTACATCAAATATAAAATTCAATTACGGAAATAATTTGAATAATTTAATCGAGTTTTATTTCAAAGTAGAAGATATCAACATTCGTGTGTTTTGTTTACTCTTAATACCAATGCTGGTAATGTCCGGATTACACCGATACACAGAAACGGTTTTTACTTATAATGTGTTCCGGACTTTCGGAAACTGAAAGACTTTTATCTGCGGCGGAAAGTTATGGTCACAGACAGCACAGTCCTGGTGTTGAAGTTCATTGGTTACAAATAATTAAAATGGGGTGGTAAGATCGCCCTTGTGGTGCCCCGTCCAAACGATCCTATCTTTCATCCATAGCCTTAATTGGGGAACAATGATTTTGTATCAAATTTCGATGTTATTAGAAAAAAAAATAATAATTTCCTATATATATATTCATCGTGTATAAAAGATACGACAGATAAGTTCTAAGTGACCGCTTGTGACTGGCACAATGTATAGGCGTGAGGCCGCAGATTAATGCATCAATAAGTTGTGTGCTTAGTTTATGATAATGTTCTATGACGCACTCTAATGATGATCTAAATACTGATACGGGTGGTCAAGTGGCTAGTACACCGAACCGTCATTCAGGAGACCGGGATTCATCTCTCGTTAATACAGCTATGAATATTCTGTCCTTCTCGCACTCACAAGAATTCAAATTCAAGATTTGTGTGTCTCCTATAATTCATCTCAAATTTCATTATTCATCCGTATTGAGTTTAACGACGCACTGTACTGATAACTACGATCTATTGGCGTCGGTGAATGATATATGAGATGATGAGATGAAAGGTTATTTTATTACGTGTTTTTGGATAGTGGGAAAGAGTCGGTCGTGGCCTGTTGTTAAGGAACCATCCGGTATTGACCTGAACGACAGAGGGAAACCACGAAAAACCCCTGTCAGGATGGTCGACCATGACGGTCATCGAAACCCTATCTCCTGAATTACGGTTTAATGTGCTAGCCACTCAATCACTCATCTCATTAACAAACATAATGAAAATACATACAAAGTAAACTGATAAAATATAAAGTATAAACTAACAGAAAATAAGAAAATGAGAAGGAATTTTCATGTACAGGCAAAATAATTTGAAAATTGTTTCACTTATATTTGACAGTTTGAAACTTCCTTCTATATGCTAATTAGTCTAACGTTGTCTCTCTCTCTGTCTCTCTTCAGTGTGAGTCGGCCACCCTCAACGGATGATTAATGACGCGTCACCACGAGGCCATGAATAACGAGACAACAACGTGACTTATTAGGTGAGTCATACACGTTAATTGATAGAATTTATAGCGAAGTTAATTACCAAGTTCCACTGTTTGGTAGGAATTAAGTCAGCACGGATTTCAGCCAACGAGAAGACAATTGTTTGTTTTGTCAGGCTATAAATAAGCCTATTAACATATAAAACATGGCATAAGAGTCGATTTATTCTTCATTTATCCTTTGATGATTGTATAATTATCATTCTTTGAGATTCAATTCAATTTCAATTTATATATCATTTTATTCTTGTTCATGTTATAACATATTCATCAGTTATGCATACATAGTTGCATAACAATATGATAATAATAAATTGAAAACTTGTCTTTCCTACAATAGTCGGATTAGGTGACGTCACAGTGCGAGTCTCAGCTTGCTTGCCTGACGCTGTCAGTGTTAGAAGCGAGCCAGCTGCCGAGAGAGAGAGAAGGGGGTGGTTTTAACACTAAAAACAAAACTTGTCTTTCCTACAATAGTCGGATTAGGTGACGTCACAGTGCGAGTCTCAGCTTGCTTGCCTGACGCTGTCAGTGTTAGAAGCGAGCCAGCTGCCGAGAGAGAGAGAAGGGGGTGGTTTTAACACTAAAAACAAAACTTGTCTTTCCTACAATAGTCGGATTAGGTGACGTCACAGTGCGAGTCTCAGCTTGCTTGCCTGACGCTGTCAGTGTTAGAAGCGAGCCAGCTGCCGAGAGAGAGAGAAGGGGGTGGTTTTAACACTAAAAACAAAACTTGTCTTTCCTACAATAGTCGGATTAGGTGACGTCACAGTGCGAGTCTCAGCTTGCTTGCCTGACGCTGTCAGTGTTAGAAGCGAGCCAGCTGCCGAGAGAGAGAGAAGGGGGTGGTTTTAACACTAAAAACAAAACTTGTCTTTCCTACAATAGTCGGATTAGGTGACGTCACAGTGCGAGTCTCAGCTTGCTTGCCTGACGCTGTCAGTGTTAGAAGCGAGCCAGCTGCCGAGAGAGAGAGAAGGGGGTGGTTTTAACACTAAAAACAAAACAAACATAATTGTACGGTAATAATATGTAAGAAGTCGTTCACCCGATTAAGAAAATGTCTGGTCGAACAAGGAGACCGCCATCATATGGAGCTCTCAGTGTATAGGATCGTCAGTCTGGTCGAACAAGGAGACCGCCATCATATGGAGCTCTCAGTGTATAGGATCGTCAGTCTGGTCTTATTCACCGTCTCCACCGTCTTCAACCTCCAGTGTTCGCCATCCTTTTCTCTACCACACCTTCCCTTACGCTCCCTCTCCTTCCCACAGTTTAAATTGTAAAATTTAATATTCCTCCCTTGAGGTCATAGTTTATCAAGTTTCCCCCCCCCCCCTCCCCCCCCCCGCTCTTGCGCGGGCGACAAAGCTTCTGAACCGAAGATCCAGCGGTGAACCAGACTGGGTGGGTATATGGAGGGGGGGGGGGGATCACGTCTCCCTATTCTAATATACAGTGTCATATTAAACCCCCGAACTTATGCACGGTAAGAACGAGATAGGGATAAAGGAGAAAGAGAGAGAGAGAGAGAGAGAGAGAGAGAGAGAGAGAGAGAGAGAGAGAGAGAGAGAGAGAGAGAGAGAGAGAGAGAGGGTGAAGAAGTTATCTAAAGTAAAGCGATGTTGTCAGTGGTTTTTATGGCTCCTTTAAAAGTTGTGTGTTTGTTTATTTTGTTACCAAGGTTTTTATACGGATATGTGTGTGTGTGTGTGTGTTTTTTTTCTTTGTGTGTGTGTTGAAACTTTAAAATCTTTGCCTTGCTGAGACTTTAAAGAAATTCAAGCTTAAAGCCTATTACTTATATATAATTCAGTGTTTAACCCCTCGCCACCCCGCGACCCCGCGACCCCGCCACCCCTCGCCCTATAGACGGAATTCTCACCTCGGTGAATCCTGGAATGGCGTATATATAGATATATGATGAAATATTTATTGGATTAGTTCTCCCACATTCTTTTTTTAATCTCGACTTTACGCTCTTTGTCGAAATTTTACTTATTCTTTTAAATCTCGTATTCGTACTTTCCTCTTCGAATTTCAACTTGGGCGTTCTTATTTTGAATCTCGACTTATACGTTATGCGTTCTCATTTTGAATCTCCTCGTCGACGTTCTTTTTTTCAATCTTGAATTAAACGTCACGTTCTTTTTTTGAATCTCGACATTGACGTTCTTTTTTTGAATCGCGACATTGACGTACCACTACTTTATTTGAATCTCAACTTATAAGTTATACGTTCTTTTTTTAATCTTGGCGTTATTTTTGTTTTTAATCTCGATTTATTCGGGGGTTTTTTCATCTCTTATTTCTGAATCTCGACTCCGCATATTACACGGCTCATTTTTTTTTTATATCAATGACTGTTCTCATCTCACCGCCCCCTTCAACTTCAATCTTTAATCTTCGTTTTTTTACTCCCAATTCGTACGTTCTTGTTTTGAGTCTCCAAGTTGACGTTCTTTTTTTCAATCATGAATCAAACGTTACGACTTACGTTCTTTTTTTTGAATCTCAACATTGACGTTCTCTTCTTGAATCTCGACATAGACTTTTTTTCAATTTTGACATTGACGTTCATTTTTTTAATCTCAACTCGGGCCCTATAGGCCTACGTTACGTTCTTTTTTTGAATCTCGACATTGACGTAGGCCTACCTACTTTTTTTGAATCTCAACTTGAACGTTATAGGCCTATCTTGGGTTCTTTTTTTGAATTTCGATTCATACGTTCTTTTCATCTCTTGACTTCTTTCTGAATCTCGACATTGTCCAAGATCTCAGATCTCATTAAGGTAAGCCAAATGCCTCGTCATCTAATTAGTGACGCGCATGAATGGATTAACGAGATTACTCATACTCATACATACCTATACTCATTCCTTATACCTATTACCTATTACCTATTACCTATACTCATTCAAACATTTGAGAATACCGTACGTTGATTATTTCATTGAGTTCAGTCAATATCGTTTGGAAACCAATAAAAAAAACATGGTTCTCAAGTTTTAAGAGTCCATGGGAGACGATTTGGCGATATATCAGTTTTTTGGTGATAACTTCAGAACAGTATGAGATGTAAAATTCTAATACGCGAGAAACACAAATAATTATAATAACTTCAAGATGGTATAAGTAATTACTATCCGACTTATATTGCACAACTGTCAAACGTATACGGCTAAAAAATGTGTTTTCTTAGCTGCATACGCCTAACAGTTATGCGACATGACTTGAATAGTTATAACTTATATCATCTTGAAGCTATTATAATCATCTGTGTTTCTCGCGTATTAGAATTTTGATATCTCATACCGTTCAAAAGTTAAAAACTGATATTTCGCTAAATTGACTCCCATGGACTCTTAATGGCGGCCACCTATATGTTAATATCATTCGTCGCCAACAACTTTTCTCCGATTCAGCTTATCTATTTTCAGTTCCAGTTTACAAAAAAAAAAAAAAAAAAGAATGTTTCAGCACCTGTGGTTCTTCTGAGAGGTTAATTGTCGATATCCTCACACGGACCAATCAACATTCAGCTGAAATAACTGAATATTATCCAGGATTTCAATTAGCGTTCTAATGTTGATATAATAACGGAGATTACTGAGCTTGTTAAAATTGTTGTCGTCAGTCCAAAGAACTTCCAAGAAATTGGCGGAACTGGAGTGCAAACAACACGAGGTCCAGTCCGCCCCTGGACATGCTCAAATGGGAAAAATACTTTTACTTGCGTCAGAAGGAAATGTTCGTGTTCTTTTTTTGAATTCTGACTTTCAATTGTCGACTTTTTATGTGCTTTACTTCCAAATAACAGCATAGCCCTGGGGCTGGACTTTTTTCCCGTAATTCTGAAGAAAACTAGAATAGTCATTTTATTTATTTTATCTATATTGGTTTTAACGACGCACTGTACTGATGACTACGATCTATTGGCGTCGGGGAATAATATATGGGATGATGAGATGAAAGGGTATTTTATTGAGTGTTTTTGAAAAGTGGGAAAAGGAGTCGGTCGTGGCCTATTGTTAAGGAATCATCCCAGTATTGACATGAACGATAGAGGGAAACCACGAAAAGAACCAGTCAGGATGGTCGACCATGGCGGGAATCGAACCCCAGTCTCCTGAATGACGGTTTAGTGTATTAACCACTCGGCCAAATTCCTCAGTAAATTTTCATCTCAATGTAGGTAATTATATATAATGTATTTGTCCTCCAAAAGCCCGCCCTTTTTTCTGAGTCATGACGTATAGGCACTACCCGATTTTGCTCCGAAAATAGACAGAATAGGGTAATACCTACGTCACGTTGCAGAAAAAGGGGCGGGTCGTGGGACAAATAAATCAATCATAATTACTGAAATTGACATGATGATTTCTAGTTTCCTCTAAAATTAGGGTAAATTGTGTCATTATTCATTCTAATCTATCCCCAGGGCTATGATGTCCATTAATATCGATTTTATTATGTTACTTTGAACCACGACTTTGTCGTTCTTATTTCAAATCTTGTCATTGCATTCTATTTTTCCAGATCTCAACTTTTGAGTTCTATTTTTGAATAGATATCCTCTTCGACGTTCTATTGTTTCGAATCTCGATTTTCTAACGGTATTCTGAATCTCAACTTTTACGTTCCATTTTCAAATGACTATCTTCGTCTTCGTTCTATTTTTCTGAATCGCTACTTCTAACATTATTTTAAACTACATCTCAACTTTCAACTTCCATTCTTCTTGAATAATTATCTTCTTCTAGTTCTTCAACGTTTGAATCTCGACTTCCTAACGTAATTTTCAATCTCAACTTGTCCGTTCCATTTTTAAATCTATACTTCTTTTTTTTAAATATCGACTGCACATTTCACTCCACTTTTTGTTCATCAATGACTGTTCCTGTTATCTCACCGCCCCCTTAATCGCCGCCAGACATTCACTGCGTGAATGCGATTGGTGATACAGAAAGCTGTGACTGCTATCTTCAACACGAGGTCGCTATGTCTGCTGTATTTCAGAGAACACGTGTTGCAGAATCGACACCAACGATGGCTAGTGCTTGAGAATAGGGGAGACGTCCGATCGTTAACTCCTTTACGTCCAACAATGGTCTATATAACATTGTATAATTATGTATATCTATCATTTGTTCGTCCAATCAGAATAGATTTATTCTATAATGAAATAATATATCTAAAACTAAATCGTTTGGTTGGTCAACTTTATTATTACGAACTAATAACAATTGTGGCCAGACCTTGGAATAATATAGCCCATGTCGACATTGTTGTTGTTGTTGTTGCTGCTGTTGTGGTTGTTGATGTTGCTGTTGTTGTTGTTGTTGTTGTGACGCGACGAAATCGAAGTAACTCAACAAACCTAACCTAACTAGTCATACCAACCTAAACATATAATCTACTCAATCTAAACTGAATAGGGTGACTAAACTAAACTACGATAGCACGTTGCACCCTCATTCAGGAGACCGGGGTTCGATTCCCCTCATGGTCAATCATACAGATAGATTTTTCGCGATTCCTCTCAGTCATAAAAGTGCATCATTCGCATCTCTATGATCATTCACCGACGCCAATACACCGACGCCAATAGATCCTGGTTATCGATTACAGCTGTGCGTCATATATGCTGGCAAATATAGGCCTACTGTGGCCATCGGAACCTTCTTTTCACGTACAAATATATACGTCCAATTGCCACACTATTGTGTCCACGAGAGATGAAGGCTCGAACCACCCGTGCGCTAGTAGTGTGTGGTGGGAGGGACGGTCTGTCGTAAGCATCAGCTATTGACGTCACACGCCGCTATTGACACGCGAATTCCCGCCCTGTCAGCGGCTTGTCTGTCACTTCCTCCAGACAGTCTGTCTGTCTATCCTCCACGAGGTCACGTGGTGCCCCTGGAGGTTAGGCTATACACGTGCAGCGACTGGAGTGGACGAGTTCAACTCAACGTGGATATTGTCTGGTATAAATATAACATAGCCTCCCTTCGTAGCTCAGTCAGCTGAGGCACCGCATCAAGAACTGACGTCACCGTTGGGCGTGGGTTCGAGTCTCGTGGGTTTTTGTGAACGTTCTTTCACTCATCATTCGTTCGTAGTTTGATTAACACCTGATCATTCGTGACCCCAAATAACCTAGCTATTGGTGGGGTCGTTAAGCAAACAATAATCAACATCATCGAAATATAATTTATGACTATTTTTTTATATCAAATTTGCGATCTAGGTGTCTCATTCTTGTTCACTTGTCGTCACTCGTTAGTATTGATCCCTTGACCTAACTGTCTTATATTGAAAATCCCTCTCATGAGACGAGTGGTCGAGTGGCTAGAACACTGAACCGTCATTTAGGAGACTATTAGGGACCCTGCCATGGTCGACCATCCTGACAGGGTTTTTCGTGGTTTCCCTCTGTCGTTCAGGTCAATACTGGGATGGTTCCTTAACAACAGGCCACGACCGACGCCAATAGATCTTATGTAGGGCCTACAGTGCGTCGTTAAACGCGGTATCAAAGATAAGACAGTTTTGGTTTCAAGTGATCACTTAGAATAGTCACAATTTTCCATCACATTGCATTTCAAAATCATCTCAAATGGAAAATATAGCAAGTGAAGATTGATTTGTCGAGGAAAACCTATCCACATCGTAGCATGTTCAGTGTCAACATAACATATAAATGATCGCAGTGACTTTCCCGTTCGACCATATTGTATTGAAACTGCTTCACACCATTCAGAGGAGTATCTTATAAAATACTGTCGATCCATAATAAACATTCACAATATGTTACTTGTTATTAGTATGTAACGGTACGCTGTGAGGTGAAAATATCGACTGTTACTGTTACACACAACTGATCTTTCCACCTTTGTTATTATTGAATTTGACTCATTAACATTTTCGACTCGATATAATCTTTATCTCGTGATGTATGCTATTTGTTGATCTGATCTGTGTACGATTCAAGCTTTATGATCATCTATATCTGTGAAAGCCCTCTGACGGGAACTAATTGCCCTATGGATACTTGGGACACCTGAACTTAGTTACGCACAGGCCGATGTGTGTATAGGTGGTATGTGGAATTTTTGTTGGTCGAAAGATAGCCAGGGAACCAACCATACACACCTCGTCGGAATTTTCAGATGTTATTTTATACATTACTGGGAGAAAAAAGGCTCACCACTTAGATCAGAATAGCAATTTTGCGTTCCAATATAAAAAAAAGCTTGCAGCTTTTCCATTGTTTCAACTAAATTTAAAATAAATAACATACTATAATTTTTTTAAGAGTAAAATTTACAGTGAAGTTTATTGCTGGATATAAGTGTTTATATTTTAAGATTCCGCATCTTAGCTGAGCATGTTTCTCTTCGAAATGCTCGACCCAAGTTCGATGCGCGTTTAAAAGTTTGGTTGTCGGTTGAAAAGTGAAAAGGGGATAAAATTAGAAGAGTTCTAGTAACCACCGCTAGATGGGAGAGTTTTTCATTTCATAATTTGGACAAAATCTAGTTACATTACACATTTTAGTCAAGGAAATTGGGAAAACTATAGAATAAAAGGCGAATCAGAATTTCAAATATTAATAAGCAAAGTCGAACTTAAGGATGTGCGTTTGTAATTTATTTCCACTATCATTCGGTAAACGGGAATTAAGCAATGAAAACCATCAAATTAGGCACATTTTGATTCAATTATTGCTCCATAGTAAAATCATTCTTCAATTTTCGATTAGGCATATCCAATTGTGTGGGTATTACTCATTCATTGCATTTTACCGCAAGTCCGTAGTGTTTGTAGTTCTTGAGATATATGTGGCGAAAGTGCACCCTGTAAATCTGTCCAAGATGCGGGCTCTTAAACCATGCAGGCTATGTTGTTGTTGGTGTTGTTGTTGTTGGTGTTGTTGTTTCTGTTTCTGATGTTGTTGTTGCTGTTGTTGTTGTTGTTGTTGCGGTCGTTGTTGTTGCTGTTGTTGTTGTTGTTGTTGTTGTTGCTGCTGTTGTTGCGGTTGTTGTTGTTGTTGTTGTTGTTTCTGTTTCTGGTGTTGTTGTTGTTGTTGTTGTTCCGTGCAACGAAAGTTCGTCTAAACATAGTTACAAAACTCATCTGAAACTAATATAATATAAAGCCGGAACTGAAACTTTTCTTTTTTCAACAACATTGGAACCTTGACACAGAACAATTGTTTTCCTATGACGGCAAAAGATGGAAGATAGGATCGTTTGAATGGGGCACCACAAGGGCGATCTTACCACCCTAAGGAAACAGTTAGATATAAGATAGCTCATTCAATACATTGTGAAAATTAGTGACAAGTTAAGAGATAGATAACTGAAACTCAATCCTAAAACTAACTAACCCAACCTACTTGACCTTAACTCATCCACGTAAACGTAACTTAACCTACCCAAATCTAAACCTGAACTAACCTGAATATAACCTTCAAACCTGAGATCTATCCTTCCTTTACCTATAGTTAGTTCATTGATTGATTATTGTTTGCTTAACAACCCCACCAACAGCTAGGTTATACGGGAGTACGAATGAGCAGGCTATGTAACTATGAAGTGATGATAAGTGGAAGGACGTTT
Organism: Brachyptera risi; assembly: GCA_964007535.1. Taxonomy (NCBI): domain Eukaryota; kingdom Metazoa; phylum Arthropoda; class Insecta; order Plecoptera; family Taeniopterygidae; genus Brachyptera; species Brachyptera risi. The sequence continues at coordinate 10,561,838 of OZ023339.1, read as the reverse complement.
ACAGAAACCCATGCCTTATTCGGGACTCGTACCCACACCCAACGGTGACTTCAGTTTCTGAAGCGGTGCCTCAGCTGACTGAGCTACCGAGGGCTTAAACTAAATCTAACCCAATACAACCTTACCTCAGTTGAACCAATAGATACGCGATATAACGGTATACAGACCAGTGTATAGGTACCTAGTCGTGTTACCCCTTTCAGGGCCTCTAATAGGCATCCGTTGCCCTCTCGTCTCATCCCGCCCCAACCTGTGTGAATAGCAGTGTGTGTCTATAGTGGCGTCGTGTGTGTATAGTGGTTTCAGAATGACAATGGGTTGACATCTTTTTTTTTATATTGGGTTTTAACGACGCACTATACTGATGGCTAAGATCTATTGGCGTCGGTGGATGATGAATGAGATGATGGGTTATTTTATTAGGTGTTTTTGGATGGTGGGAAGGAGTCGGTCGTGGCCTGTTGTTAGGGAACCATCCCGGTATTAACCTGAACGACAGAGGGAAACTACGAAAAAACCCTGTCAGGATGGTCGACCATGACGGGAATCGAACCCCGGACTCCCGAATGACGGTTCAGTGTGTTACCACTCGGCCACGCGTATCGGTTGGGTTAGCATCTAACCATGTATATTTTGCATTAAGGCGTCCCCAGTCTCCTAAGGGCAAAAAGCTCCCGCCAGGGTGATTTCACAGATATAAAAGGTCATAAAACTTGAACCGTACAAGATACAATATCAACAGATACATCATGAGATACAAATAATATATGTCGAAAATATTTATTTTCTTTTTTTTTTTTTTTTAATAACATCGAAACTTTATACAAAATCATTGTTTCCCAATTATGGTAATGGATAAAAGATGTGAGAATGTTTATGAGTCAAAAGTTATAATAACAAATGTGGAAAGATCAGTTGCATGTAACAGTAACACTCGATTTTCACCTCACAGCGTACCGTTACATACAAATAACAAGTGACACATTGTGAATGTTTATTATGGATCGACAGTATTTTATAAGATACTTCTCTGAATGGTGTGAAGCAGTTTCACTACGATATATTCATTCGAAAAGTTACTGCTATTGTTTATATGTTATGTTGACACTGAAAATGGGTTACGTCAAAACATAGCTTAGCTAGAAAATATATTTTTCAATTTTTCGCAATGAACCTCATCTGTTGGGACGGTGTTTGTGCGGTCTCGTGCGAATAGGCTGTGTCTCGTGCTAACAGGCAGCCGGCCTTGTGCGGTGCGTGGTGCGGATAGCAAGGGGCGGCTAGACGCGGTACAGACGGTTCCCGCCTTCCGAAGAGCGGCCGGGGTCAATACCGTGTCGTCGTCTACGGCGTGGCTCTGACAAGATGTACCACACACAAACTGAGACCGGTGGCTGAGTGGTTAGTGCACTGAACCGTCATTCAGGACACCGGGGTCAATACCGTGTCGTCGTCTACGGCGTGGCTCTGACAAGATGTACCACACACATACTGAGACCGGTGGCTGAGTGGTTAGTGCACTGAACCGTCATTCAGGACACCGGGGTCAATACCGTGTCGTCGTCTACGGCGTGGCTCTGACAAGATGTACCACACACAAACTGAGACCGGTGGCTGAGTGGTTAGTGCACTGAACCGTCATTCAGGACACCGGGGTCAATACCGTGTCGTCGTCTACGGCGTGGCTCTGACAAGATGTACCACACACATACTGAGACCGGTGGCTGAGTGGTTAGTGCACTGAACCGTCATTCAGGACACCGGGGTCAATACCGTGTCGTCGTCTACGGCGTGGCTCTGACAAGATGTACCACACACAAACTGAGACCGGTGGCTGAGTGGTTAGTGCACTGAACCGTCATTCAGGACACCGGGGTCAATACCGTGTCGTCGTCTACGGCGTGGCTCTGACAAGATGTACCACACACATACTGAGACCGGTGGCTGAGTGGTTAGTGCACTGAACCGTCATTCAGGACACCGGGGTCAATACCGTGTCGTCGTCTACGGCGTGGCTCTGACAAGATGTACCACACACAAACTGTGACCGGTGGCTGAGTGGTTAGTGCACTGAACCGTCATTCAGGACACCGGGGTCAATACCGTGTCGTCGTCTACGGCGTGGCTCTGACAAGATGTACCACACACATATACTGAGACGGGTGGCCGAGTGGTAGCACACTGAACCGTCATTCAGGACACCGGGGTCAATACCGTGTCGTCGTCTACGGCGTGGCTCTGACAAGATGTACCACACACAAACTGAGACCGGTGGCTGAGTGGTTAGTGCACTGAACCGTCATTCAGGACACCGGGGTCAATACCGTGTCGTCGTCTACGGCGTGGCTCTGACAAGATGTACCACACACATACTGAGACCGGTGGCTGAGTGGTTAGTGCACTGAACCGTCATTCAGGACACCGGGGTCAATACCGTGTCGTCGTCTACGGCGTGGCTCTGACAAGATGTACCACACACAAACTGAGACCGGTGGCTGAGTGGTTAGTGCACTGAACCGTCATTCAGGACACCGGGGTCAATACCGTGTCGTCGTCTACGGCGTGGCTCTGACAAGATGTACCACACACATACTGAGACCGGTGGCTGAGTGGTTAGTGCACTGAACCGTCATTCAGGACACCGGGGTCAATACCGTGTCGTCGTCTACGGCGTGGCTCTGACAAGATGTACCACACACAAACTGTGACCGGTGGCTGAGTGGTTAGTGCACTGAACCGTCATTCAGGACACCGGGGTCAATACCGTGTCGTCGTCTACGGCGTGGCTCTGACAAGATGTACCACACACATATACTGAGACGGGTGGCCGAGTGGTAACACACTGAACCGTCATTCAGGAGACCGGGGTCAATACCGTGTCGTCGTCTACGGCGTGGCTCTGACAAGATGTACCACACACATATACTGAGACGGGTGGCCGAGTGCTAGCACACTGAACCGTCATTCAGGAGACCGGGGTGCGATTCCCGTCATGGTCGACCATCCTGACAGGGACCTAAAAATTTGTTTTTCAGCCGTATACGCTTGGCAATTATGCGACATGACTTGAATAGTTATAAGTCACATCATCTTGAAGCTATTAAAATCACCAGTGTTTACTTGGTATTAGAGTTTTGATATCTCATACCATCCGAAATGTATTACAAAAAAAACGGATATTTCGCTAAATCGACTCCCGTGGACTCTTTAGGGCGTCCAGTCTTCGAGGGAAGAAAATGTCCCGCCAGGATGATATCAAGAACATATAAACGATCATAAAACATTAAAGAATTAGCACTAGTGGGAATGTATTTTTCTGTTGCTAATAAAGACTAAATCAATCAAATCAACTTGAACCGTGAAAGATACAAAATTAAAGATAGGCCTACATTATTTTATGCAGACAATATTTGTTAAAAATGCTAATTATTGCAATTTTTTAATAACAAAGGTAGTGAGATCAGTTGTATGTAACAGTAACAATCGATATTTCTGCCATTGATTTTCACCTCACAGCGTACCGTTACATACGAATAACAAGTAACATATTGTGAATGGTTCTCACCTCACAGCGTACCGTTACATACAAATAACAAGTAACATATTGTGAATGTTTCTTACCTCACAGCGTACCGTTACATACAAATAACAAGTAACATATTGTGAATGTTTCTTACCTCACAGCGTACCGTTACATACAAATAACAAGTAACATATTGTGAATGTTTCTTACCTCACAGCGTACCGTTACATACAAATAACAAGTAACATATTGTGAATGTTTCTTACCTCACAGCGTACCGTTACATACAAATAACAAGTAACATATTGTGAATGTTTCTTACCTCACAGCGTACCGTTACATACAAATAACAAGTAACATATTGTGAATGTTTCTTACCTCACAGCGTACCGTTACATACAAATAACAAGTAACATATTGTGAATGTTTCTTACCTCACAGCGTACCGTTACATACAAATAACAAGTAACATATTGTGAATGTTTCTTACCTCACAGCGTACTGTAACATACAAATAACAAGTAACATATTGTGAATGTTTCTTACCTCACAGCGTACCGTTACATACAAATAACAAGTAACATATTGTGAATGTTTCTTACCTCACAGCGTACCGTTACATACAAATAACAAGTAACATATTGTGAATGTTTCTTACCTCACAGCGTACCGTTACATACAAATAACAAGTAACATATTGTGAATGTTTCTTACCTCACAGCGTACCGTTACATACAAATAACAAGTAACATATTGTGAATGTTTGTTACCTCACAGCGTACTGTAACATACAAATAACAAGTAACATATTGTGAATGTTTCTTACCTCACAGCGTATCGTTACATACAAATAACAAGTAACATATTGTGAATGTTTCTTACCTCACAGCGTATCGTTACATACAAATAACAAGTAACATATTGTGAATGTTTCTTACCTCACAGCGTATCGTTACATACAAATAACAAGTAACATATTGTGAATGTTTCTTACCTCACAGCGTACTGTAACATACAAATAACAAGTAACATATTTTGAATGTTTCTTACCTCACAGCGTACTGTAACATACAAATAACAAGTAACATATTGTGAATGTTTCTTACCTCACAGCGTACTGTAACATACAAATAACAAGTAACATATTGTGAATGTTTCTTACCTCACAGCGTACTGTAACATACAAATAACAAGTAGCATATTGTGAATGTTTCTCACCTCACAGCGTACCGTTACATACAAATAACAAGTAACACATTGTGAATGTTTATCACCTCACAGCGTACCGTTACATACAAATAACAAGTAACATATTGTGAATGTTTATTATGGATCGACAGTATTTTATAAGATACTTCTCTGAATGGTGTGAAGCAGGTTCACTATGATATATGCTCAGAAAGTCATTGCAATCATTTATGTTATTTTGACACTGAAAATGTTGCAATGTGGGTTTTCAACTCAACTGAGGCGGATAGTCCAGTGGCTAGCACGTTGAAGCGACATACACCTGGGTTCTATTCCCGCCATGGTCGACCATCCTGACAGAGTTGCTTCGTAGTTTCACTGATTAGGATGATTATTGTTTGCTTAACGACCCCACCAACAGCTAGGTTATACGGGGGTACGAATGAGCAGATGATTATTGTTTGCTTAACGACCCCACCAACAGCTAGGTTATACGGGGTACGAGTGAGCAGATGATTATTGTTTGCTCAACGACCCCACCAACAGCTAGGTTATACGGGGGTACGAGTGAGCAGATGATTATTGTTTGCTTAACGACCCCACCAACAGCTAGGTTATACGGGGTACGAGTGAGCAGATGATTATTGCTTGCTTAACGACCCCACCAACAGCTAGGTTATACGGGGTACGAGTGAGCAGATGATTATTGTTTGCTTAACGACCCCACCAACAGCTAGGTTATACGGGGGTACGAGTGAGCAGATGATTATTGTTTGCTTAACGACCCCACCAACAGCTAGGTTATACGGGGGTACGAGTGAGCAGATGATTATTGTTTGCTTAACGACCTCACCAACAGCTAGGTTATACGGGGGTACGAGTGAGCAGATGATTATTGTTTGCTTAACGACCCCACCAACACCTAGGTTATACGGGGGTACGAATGAGCAGATGATTATTGTTTGCTTAACGACCCCACCAACAGCTAGGTTATACGGGGTACGAGTGAGCAGATGATTATTGTTTGCTTAACGACCCCACCAACAGCTAGGTTATACGGGGGTACGAATGAGCAGATGATTACGAAACTACGAAGTGATGATGAGTGAATGGATATGTAGAAAAACCTATGCCTTATGCGGTACTCGAACCCACGCCCAACGGTGACTTCAGTTTCTGAAGCGGTGCCTGAGCTGACCGAGCTACCGAGGGTGGCGTGGTTTTCCTCTGTTGTGCATGTTCAACAATCGGCTTCAACTTGTTGACCTATCGTGTTTGTTTGTTCAGATATTGACGCGGTGTGATTGCTGTGCTCGCCACCGTGTAACAAGTATTGTTCAAGGGGGGGGGGGGGGGCAATGACAACAGTAGATACGCTGACAGGTGATTGTTGAGCTGGGTGTAGGGGGGGGGGGGTTATGGTCGATTTGCCGCGTAATGGAGACCCTTTTGTTGACCCACCCTCTTCACTCTAAACCCATTCAGTCGATATCTCCCTCTCTCTCTTTCTGTCTCTCTCTCTCTTTCTGTCTCTCCCTCTCTCTCTTTCTGTCTCTCTCTCTCTTTCTGTCTCTCTCTCTCTCTCTTTCTGTCTATCTCTCTCTCACTCTCTTTCTGTCTATCTCTCTCTTACTCTCTCTTACTCTCTCTCTTTCTCTCTTTCTCTCTCTCTTAATCTCTTTCTTCATCTATTTATCTCTCTCTATCTTTCTCTCTTCCTCTCTCTTTCTGTCTCTCTCTGTATCTCTCTCTCTCTCTCTCTTTATCTCCCTCTCTTTCTCTCTTACTCTCTCTCTCTCTCTCTCTTACTCTCTCTTTCTCTCTATCTCTCTCTTTCTCTCTCTCTCTCCCTTTCTCTCTCTCTTTCTTTATCTCTTTCTTCATCTATTTATCTCTCTCTATCTTTCTCTCTTCCTCTCTCTCTCTCTCTCTGTCTTTCCCTCTCTCTTTCTTTCTCTCTCTCTCTCTCTCTCTCTTTCTCTCTCTCCCTCTCTCTCTTTCTCTCTCTCTTCCTCTCTCTCTCTCCCTCTTTTTATTTATCTCTCTTCATCTCTCTCATTATCTCTTTACCTTCCTCCTCTCTCTCTCTCTCTCTCTCTCTTTCTCTCTCTCTCTCTCTCTCAAATTAATTAATGAGTTATATCATTATTATCATTAATGATTTGTTATTATGAAATAAGAAATTAGTTTTGGTCAGGTTGGTCATACTGATTAGGCTATTCAGATCAAGGTAATCTGTCGCCCCCGTGGCTCAGTCAACTATCGCACCGCGTTAGGAAGTGAAGTCAGGTCGGCTGTGGGTTCGAGTCCCGCATAAGACATGGGTATTGTGAGTATCCCTTCACTTATCACATCATAGTTTCGTCATCACCTGCTATCCGTATCCCCATATAACCTAGCTGTTGGTGGGGTCGTTAAGCAAACAATAATCACCTGCTATCCGTATCCCCATATAACCTAGCTGTTGGTGGGGTCGTTAAGCAAACAATAATCACCTGCTATCCGTATCCCCATATAACCTAGCTGTTGGTGGGGTCGTTAAGCAAACAATAATCACCTGCTATCCGTATCCCCATATAACCTAGCTGTTGGTGGGGTCGTTAAGCAGCAAAGAAAAGAAAAAGGTTAGTCATTAATTTAGGTTGCTGTCCGCATCAACTTCGACAACAATAACAACAATGGTGTATGGGTTGCAACAGATGCGCACAGGTCCGCCTATTTACAAGTGTGTCTGTTTGTCCTCATTGTTGTGTCGCCTGTAAATCTCTCCCTGTCTAAATATTGTGACGTTACCCCCCCCCCCCCTCTGTTTCCCCAGCCCCCCTCACCACAACCTCGTCTGGTCAATAGACTAACACTTCCGCTGACGGTGCGACACACCCGGGCGTCGCTGCTGGGGGATAGGGGGGACGGGCGATCGCTCACACACGTGATACGTGATGGCTGAATTATTTAGGTGTTAACTTGAGTAAGGGAGCTCCGACAAAAAAAATAATGTCTGGTTTATGCATAATGTACGATGTAGGTTGTGATTTTACATGGCAAACTCTCTCCCTCTCTCTCTCTCTCTCTCTCTCTCTCTCTCTCTCTCTCTCTCTCTCTCTCTCTCTCTCTCTCTCTCTCTCTCTCTCTCTCTCTCTCTTTCTCAAATTCAGCCTTGATTGGGAAACTATAACTTTAACATCAAATTTTGTAACAATAAAAAAAACGTGAATGTAAAAATGACTATTAATTTAGTGACTTTTCTATTCAGAACTTTTCTTATCGTGTTACAGATCGTCGGAAAGAACTCAACGTCCACTCGTCACTGAAGCTAACGATACCATCGACCAGCAGCTTACCACGAGAGACACACGTCGACCTGCGTTCTCCGAGGACACCTCCGAGACGATCACAAGCAGCTTACCTCGAAAGATTCGACTCGTCGATGTGCAACTGGATTCAAGACAAAATTACGTTTCTTCCCGTAACATTTCTGTCAAACTTTATTCGATAGGTTCGTTAACTTGACAAAATTTGTCACATCAATTTTTACAATCATCGATTAATGTATCCATCGTTACAAATTCAGACCTAACCTATCTCTTGATGATGCGAGTAATGATATTTGATTCTACGATACCCGGGACGTGATAAATTTCTCTGCAAGTCGGTTTTTAAATAGGAATTAAAGTGACCAATGGGAACGCCAAGATTTGTGACGTCATGACTCTGACACCGACCCGAGCTACGTTATGATACAGTAGAAGTATGCCGAGCATACGTCGCTGTAGCGCCATTGTTAGTATCCCTGCTTCACACGGTCAGGCTCCGTGGTGCGACCCCCGACCCAGTAACTTCTTTTTTCAAACTAAATAACTATCGAGGGGACGTCCGTAAATTACGTCACAGCTTGGGGGGGGGAGGGGGGTTGTCAAGATTTGTGATAAGGTGTTACAAGAGGGGGGGGGGGGGGAGGCTACTGTGTGACGTACCATCGTTGTGTTCTATGAATTTGGCGCCATTCTTATAGATTCTTGTATTTATACCCACCCTAGAAACAGCAGATGCATTTCAAATAATTATCAAGTTTTACTACTCAGAAAGCAAACTTTTAAAACAGGAATATTTTGATTTTATTACTTTATTGTACCTTTGCCACTTGTTGATTTCAATTTTTTGTTGAAGGGGGGGTATGAGAATTTATGACGTATTTAAAGGAGGGGAGTGATAGGTTTTGTGAACAACTGTGACATGGGAGGGAGAAGGGGTTCAAAGTGGCCTAAAAAAGTGTGATATAATTTATGGACGTCCCCTAAATGTTGTCTCGAGCACAGGTTTAGGGTTGAGGTTGATTTTTCTTCAATTTCACCACAGAAACAAAAATGTTCACACAAACTTTGTGACTTTGAACTTTCATTTTTACTCTCGTTAAAAAACTGACTTGCAGAAAAATTCTCGTGATCGGGACTAACAGCTCTTCTGATATCCGATATATTGCTATTGTGTTTACGTTACGTTGTGAGTGACAGTGGATAACCAACGAGTGAGTGACAGTAGACCAACGAGTGACCGTAGACGATCTCTAGGAGAGATGCCGGGTAATTGTAACCCGTAGATCCGAACTTGTGTGAATCTAACACCGCAAGTACGTTCCTACCGGGTACCTGTTACCGCGGCGATTGCCACGAGACAGCGTCGTTCTACGAGAGACTACGAACATCATCAGCTCGAATACTGCTCAACGTTCACGTACAACAGTCGATAAAAGCTAATTATTCTAGTCTTTCAAATACAGTGAAACATCTATCCGTCGTTTTTCAAGGAACCAGGAAAATAAAACCATCCATGCAGGAAAATTGTACATTGATTAAATAGGAGTGGGGTGATGAACGATACAAGCAGGAAAATGATGGATCTAGGAACGATGCATAGAGGTTTCACTGTACATCAAAACTTGATACAAAAACATTGTTAGTGGACGTCAGTAAATTACGTCACAGCTTAGGGGGGGGGGGGGGGGTTGTCAAGATTTGTGACAAGGTGTTACAAGGGGCGAGGGGGGGAGGCAACTGTGTGACATACCATTTTTTTGTTCTATGAATTTATATTTATACCCACCCTAGAAACAGCAGATGCATATCAAATAATTATCAAGTTTACTCAAAAAGCAAACATAAAGAAATGAACATTGTTATTTTATTACTTTATTGTACCTTTGCCGCCTGTTAATTTCAATTTTTTGCTAGAGGGGGGGGGTATGAGAATTTGTGACGTATTTAAAGGGGGGAGGGTAATAGGTTTTGTGACCAACTGTGACATGGGAGGGAGGGGGGTTCAAAGTGGCCTAAAAAAATGTGACATAATTTATGGACGTCCCCTTACCCAATTGAGGCTATTATTTATTGAAAACGTTTATTGATATTTGGTAATAGAAACATTTATGAAAGAGATCATGTTCATAGTTTTCAGTTCATGTCTGTTGAGGGTTATACATTGAAAACGTTGATATGTAGAGGATACGATCGACTGTCCATTCTATCTATGACTATCAATAACGTAACGGGATAAGCAACATGGCGTAAATCCTATCCTTTTAACATAAGGCCGTTTTCACCATGATGGAATCAGCACGCTTTCGTGTACATTTCTGAGATTCGCAATTTCAAATCAAATCGTACGTATTAGGCTCGTATTTCAATGTACAGTACATAGTTGTATACTCGCATTGTTTCTGACCTTTCTCGTAGATGATGAGTAATTATCCAGTTATCAAATGGTAAATATAGCAGAAGGGCTCTTGACTAGGAGTCTAAATGCTTTTACAGATGTATTTTAAATTTAGATTGGCCAATTCAAATGAAATTTATTCCAATATTGCTTAATGCAGTTGGGAAGAGCTGGATTCACAGATTGCATTACATCTATTACTTGTATAGATCAATATACAATAATACCAGCAAATCATCATAACATTTGCGAGGCGGCATCCCTTTGATATACGCATGGTGCGAGAGGAAAGCGCCATGCTGCTTATCGCATTACGTTATTGGTAGTCATAGATTCTATGCACTAGTTTGGGCAGCTTATGCATGCTATTTTCTATATTCTGGGTACCCGGGTAACAGAATAAAACCCGTGTGATGCAATACCCGTACCCTAAGGCGTCACCAATCATAATAGTATGGGTGATAGTAATCATCATATTGAACTTTTCATAGTGATAATAATTCAATTATAGATAATAAAGAGTCATTACTTATTAAAATATGAAACTTATGAATATAGAATGTATTCATCCAATTTATATAAGTGAAAATGTTAATATATGTTATATAACTATCAAAAAAATTATATCAATATAGAAGATTTGATATGGAAGAAGACTGTTAAACCTCGTCGATATGGAAGAAGACTGTTAAACCTCGTCGATATGGAAGAAGACTGTTCAACCTCGTCGATATGGAAGAAGACTGTTCAACCTCGTCGATATGGAAGAAGACTGTTGGACCGCAGAAAGGAGAACTTGTTTGGCCGGGGTGAGGTAGTAGGTTGTATAGTTGGAACTACATCATATTTGGGAGAACCGTACAGCCTGCTAACTTTCCTCGTTCAAACAATATCAACAACAACAACAAGGTGTCGGCGGGAGAACCGTTCGTTGAAGAGGATCGTTGAATATGTTTTTCAATGGAAGACTTTTACGATCGAGCAGGGTTTCCAGTTCCGATTCTTTTCTGTCCTTCCACACAATATCTGTATTTTTTTCACGTCCGTTTGCACTTCACTGTACCGTAACGTTTTCGTGACGTCAAAGCCACAGCCTTCATTACCTTAAACTCACTGCTTCTTTAAATGTGAGGAGTTGAGAGGCCGCAGGCGCTCTACACGGGCTCGTTGTTCGCTTGCTTCAGACTCGAGTTTAACATGCATCGTGTGCTAGGCGCAACCCGTAGACTAGCCCGCCAAACTCAGATTCACATAAACGCCGTTAATTCCCTAGCTCACACTTCTGATATATTTCACATTCCATGTTTTTTTCGGTATTAAAAAATATGTATCTAGGTTTTCGTAAATTAGAAATTTTTCCATTTTTCATTTGAAGAATTTGAAAAATCACAAGTTTTTGGTTCAAAATTCTGTATTTACGGTAACCTTCATTTTTCAATTATTAACAGAATGCAAAAACACTCATATTGATATCACAAAAATTACGGCCGTGAGAGTTTGCGGCGTGAAATACGGGCGCCTGCGGCCTCTTAAGTGGTCACGATTACAAATTGACGCACTTTTCTCAATTCACGTAATCTTAATCATACAAACACGGGTTGTCCTGAATTGCCTTAATAAATAATTCTACTCCGAATAGCATAACAATTCTGGATGAAAAATCCAGCAACGCGATTCTAAAAGCGTGGTGATGTTTGAAATTACAGTTTTTATGGATAGATGAATCGATATTTTCGTAAGTCGATTCTTTTTTACGATCATTCGATATAAATCCTAATAACCGGAAGCAGATGAATCACAATCGCAGCGTAAGTTCCGGTAAAATCGTCATTTCGGCCGACGAAAGTTGAAGTCGAGTCAATAATCACGAGACCGAATCGGTGTCGTGAACTGCCATGTTGTTTAGGTGAATACTGGCTTGTGATTGGTCATTTGGGAGAATCGTGTTGGACGACAAGAAAATATCAGAACTGGGAACCTTGCTTCAGGATGTAACTCTAGACGTAAAATGACCTTGTTGTCGACGCGCCTTTAAACCCTATCATTCATTCATTCAAATGAGGAAAACGCAGCCTTTGCGTTGTAAGATGAGCCAAATATTTAAATAGAATGTACTTGAACGTTATATACACACACCTTGATTTCAAAATTATCATAAGCCTTCCTAATTCATTAATTCATTCATTGAATTGTCGTTGTGGAATGTCAAAAAGCTATTCTGATCTCTAAAATTCCACTAATATTTGTTTTAGTCCAACTTCAAGAGTCTATGGGAGCCGATTTGGCAAAATATAAGTTTCTTGGTGATGACTTTTGAACGGTATGAGATATCAAAATTCCAATATGCAAGAAACACAGATAATTATGATAGCTTGAAGATGATATAAGTTATAACTATTCAAGTCATGTCGCATAACTGTCAAGCGTATACAGCTGAAAGACATATTTCAGCTGTATACGCTTGACAGTTATGCGACATGACTTGAATAGTTATATCTTATATCATCTTCAAGCTATTATAATTATCTGTGTTTCTTGCATATTGGAATTTTGATATCTCATACCGTTCAAAAGTCATCACCAAGAAACTTATATTTTGCCAAATCGGCTCCCATAGACTCTTCATAAATGTTGTCGCATTGTGTAGTAATAATTGTATGTGTATAAAAGTAGCCAGACGTGAGTATGTAGTCAAAGTGTTTGTTTTCATGTATCTAATTATTATTTTCATCAGCGTCTTCATCGGAAAATAAAGGCGAAAGAGTCTATAACTCTTTCGCCTTTATTTTCCGATGAAGACGCTGATGAAAATAGATAAGTTATAGACTCTTTCCATTATGAGGCATGCAGTGATCAATTATTGACACCATTTTAAATTGAATTTAGGTCGTAGTTGAATTTTGAAATATGTTTTTAACCACTTGACAGCCGAGTTACAGAATCACTAATACCTCCCAGGTCGGGTTTTTTCCCCATTTATATCGCACAGATACTTGTGTTTAGATAACCTTCCATAACATTGTAATAAATGTCCGAACCACTACAATCTAGGCAAAGGGATCCTCCTTTGTGAGGATTTTGTTGAAGGACTAGGATGATGTCAGGTTACTTGTTAATTATACGCACTCTTAAATTGAAATATTGAATGATATAATATAATATAATGTCAGATGGTTATAATGAAATGAACGGTGTAAAATCCAACGGTTCACAAAGGCGAGTCGGTGGGTAAAAATCGGTTACTCATGTCCATCTAAACAACCTCCTCCATTGATTGTTGGATGGCGAAAGACCTTACATACTATAGTATGTGTGAAGGCCACTTCCGGTAAGAAAACATGAGCATGGAATACAATCAGATGACAACATTTATAGCAGATGATGTATTGTTTCACTTGATATGTGAAACAAGAAATTCACCGATATCACTTTTATTCAGCGTTCAGAGGCTTGTCAATTTGACACATTTAGCCTGGAACAATGTTTTGGAATAACAGCTGACTGTATTATATTATTTTCCGATACGTTTGATTAGCGTATACTATCAATAAAAAAAACTGAACCAATTTCTCAATCCATCTCCCAGATGTTGGTACAAGTCCCTTGTCAATATGACGTCAGTTTATCAAGATATTAAATGAAACATTTTGAAATGTGCGAGGACGCGTATGTGCGCCAGCGGCCGTCAAGTGGTTAAATCAAATTCAAGCCCAAGTTATTTTTTAAAATATTTTTCATCGTTTACATAGTTTGAGTTATTTTTTTTTCACATTTGATGTTTTCAACAATTATTATATTAATTTAGCTTCTATTCCATTGCTATCTGCTTGAATTACAAATTGAGTTATTCTAACAATTTGGTTTCTGATATTCTTTTTTGTATTTATATTTTCATTCAAACTCTGATTTTGACCATGGATGTGCATTGTTACAGAGCTACGTGTGCTTCTCAATCATCGTTCGAAATAATCCGACTTCAATCCTGATTCTGGACCACCCATCAACAATTCCAACGTTTCCGTCAACTCTTCTGTCAACAACGTTTCTGTCAATGTTTCCGTCAACTCTTCTGTCAACAACGTTTCTGTCAATGTTTCCGTCAACGCTTCCGTCAACTTTTCCGCCAAGGCTTCCAACAACGTTTCTACGAATACTTCCGACTTGTTGGCGTAATCAGCTAGCGTCAAGCCTTCAGCTCCTTGTTTCAAGGCTAGCAAGACTTTCCAACATCACAACCCTGAAACTAAATTTAAAAGGAGAAAGGCGATATTTCATTTCCCTAATTTCAGAGAAAACTAAAAATCATCATCTCAATTTTAGAAATTATAATTGTTTCATTTGTCCTCTTCCTTAGTCGTGACGTAGACGTTACTCGATTCTGTTCATGTTTCTATAAACAACCGGTAATGCCTGCGTCATGACTCATGGCCTCTGAGTCGTGACGTAGACGTTACTCGATTCTGTTCATGTTTCTATAAACAACCGGTAATGCCTGCGTCATGACTCATGGTCTCTGAGTCGTGACGTAGACGTTACTCGATTCTGTTCATGTTTCTATAAACAACCGGTAATGCCTGCGTCATGACTCATGGTCTCTGAGTCGTGACGTAGACGTTACTCGATTCTGTTCATGTTTCTATAAACAACCGGTAATGCCTACGTCATGACTCATGGTCTCTGAGTCGTGACGTAGACGTTACTCGATTCTGTTCATGTTTCTATAAACAACCGGTAATGCCTGCGTCATGACTCATGGTCTCTGAGTCGTGACGTAGACGTTACTAGATTCTGTTCATGTTTCTATAAACAACCGGTAATGCCTGCGTCATGACTCATGGTCTCTGAGTCGTGACGTAGACGTTACTCGATTCTGTTCATGTTTCTATAAACAACCGGTAATGCCTGCGTCATGACTCATGGTCTCTGAGTCGTGACGTAGACGTTACTCGATTCTGTTCATGTTTCTATAAACAACCGGTAATGCCTGCGTCATGACTCATGGTCTCTGCAGGACAAAATTGAGATGATGATTGTTGGTTTGCTCTAAAATTAGGGAAATGAATATCGTCATTATCTGTTTAAATCTAGTTTCAGAGTTGTGATGTCTTTTGACTACAAACTTATTAGGAGTCCACGGGAGTCGATTTAGCATAAAAATCAGTTTCTTGTTTTTTCACTTTACAGTGAAACCTCTTTGCATCGTTCCCGGATCCATCGTTTTCCTGCTTGTATCATTCATTTTTCTCACCCCACTCTCATAAAACCAATGTTGGATTTTCCAAGACGTATTGTTCATTTTTCCACTTTGAAAGCCGATACAGTGAAACCTATAGCTAGAGACATGTAAACATAGCTTCTATTTTGTCTTCTCATAGCACTTAGAATTTGAAAAGTAGCACTTTGGTGCATCTATTATTTTGAAACATCATGTTCTGTAGCCCAATAAGAGTACGGTATTGGTAAAACCACTAGACAACATACAAAAGAATACAAGAGAAACATCCCAATTGATATTTTTTAGGAAAATAGTCTCCACAAGCGGGTTAAACCTGCCGCCTGCATTTTCAACTGCACTTTTTTCCAAATTCCCCAACTAACTTCACCCGTTTACACCTCAATCGATGTAATTTTGGAAAAAATAGCATCTATAATGTTTCTTTTCCGAATATAGCGTCTATATCGCCAACAAATCAAGGCGTAGTGGATTCAGACGTTTGTAGCGCTTCGTCGCCTTCTCAAAAGCATGATAGAACGACATCAAACGTATTGAAACATGAAGAAATATGAGAAAAACATGTAAAAAGGCACTTTTGGATTTCATCGCATTTATAGCAATTGCTATTTTTACTTGTCTCCACCTTTATTCAACGTTTTTCAAGTTACCAGGAAAATAAAACCATCCATCCAGGAAAATTTAACGTTGATTATATGGGAGTGGAGCAAGTAAAAATGAATGATACAAGTAGGAAAACGATGGATCCAGGAATGCATAGAAGTTTCACTGTATTTTTTACTTTTTTATATTAGGTTTTAACGGCGTACTGTAATGATTACTAAGATCTATTGGCGTCGGATGAATGATTAATGAGTTAATGAGATGATGAGATGATGAGATGAAGGTTTTTATGGGTAGTGGGAAGGATAGTGGGAAGGAAGCGGTCGTGGCCTATATTGTGGGAACCATCCCGGCATTGGCCTAGACTACAGAGGGAAACCACGAAAAACCCCTGTAAAGATGGACGGTAGCGGGGATCGAACCGGGCCCGATATGTCCCTTCACCTCCCGGGTCACTTGAAGCAAGTGCGCTAACCACTCAGCTACTGTGCCGGTAGTTTCACTGTAGTTGATGATTTCGATATCGGTATACTATAATAATATATACATATTACAACTGGAATATTAACCCCCACGTGTATTCACATGAAGGTAATTGAACACATATTGGTTGGTACAGGAACAAGGCCCCCGACTGATACGAAGGATTCAGCGTTACGTACTTTTAGTTTTCATAACATTTTGAGACAAACGTATCAGATAATGAAAAGCGATAATCAGAAGTTTGCGGTATTGCAGACCGCAGTGTTATCACCTCTATCATGTCAAATCTTTTAAATCCATTCTCATCGATAATGATCACAATCATTATAAAATTGGTTTTTGTTTTGATATAGAATTTATGCAATATTGAAGAGAAGAAATAGAGGATAGCCCTAGCAGTGGTGAAGAAGAGGAGGAAGAAGTCGGAACTGGCAGGAACCGATTGATATGAGAAGTCTGCCCTAGAAAAACTGGTGGAAACACCCCCTGGCCCAATTTAATTGGTTATCTGGGTTTGATATATATATATATATATATATATATATATATATATATATATATATATATATATATATATATATATATATATATATATATATATATATATATATATATATATATATGTATATATATATATATATATATATATATATATATATATATATATATATATATATATATATATATATATATATATATATATATGTATATATATATGTATATATATATATATATATATATATATATATATATATATATATATATATATATATATATATATATATATATATATATATATATATATATATATATATATATATATATATATATATATATATATATATATAGATATATATATATATATTGAATATCAGAATTCAATATAGAATTGGATGAAAAAATCAATATATGATGAGATTAAAAATTAGTGAGAATTTTGATAGAGCAATAAGCCAATAACACTTGTAAGATCTGTCAAAAAAACACGTCGAAATCGTGTAACGTCTGAAATAATTTCGGGAGAGATAGCATCTATAACGCTTTCATTTTAAATATAACGGCTATATTTCCAGTACATTGTAAGCATTAATCAGCAGAGTCAGATGTTTGTAGCGCTTTCTCGCATTTTCAAAAACATGATTGAACAACATCAAATGTATAGAAACTTGAAGAAATATTTGAAAAATAGGAGATTCCTTCGCTTTTTATATCAGTTGCTAGGCAATGGATGTATATTATGTCTCTGAATTTTGGTATCTCAAGTACAGTGCTTATACAAATAGGAAAATGTATTTTCACCATTTTCTCCATATTCACGAAAGAAACAGTGTCATTGAAGAGGAATGTATATCAACTCCAAGATAATCTTATGCTCTTTAATTAATATAACATTCTATTTCTGTGAATTCAATCAGTTTTAAGATAATATGTCGAATTGTCAATGAATACCAGGAATGGGATGAAATTCGTTCAAGTATCATCTTGAAACTGTCGGATTCACAAAAATATAATGTCATTTAATAAACCGCAATGGTGTTTTTTTTTTTGTTTTTTTTTTCATTTTTAAAAACTTGTGAAATTTTTCAATTCTCAAATTTTTCAAAAAGTGAAAACACGTGTTTGGTTTTCGCTTATAACTTTCGAAATTCCTGGTACGATTTGTAGAAATTTGCACCAGCGATAAAGGACACTACTCTCAGCCGTAACCTGGGAACAGCATCCTGCTATCGGGCTTGAGACCATGAAATTATCTTGGAGCTGGTGGCAGCGATTTGTGAACCTAGAGAGAATAGTTGAGACGAATTTCTCCATTGAACCGAAAAAATTGTACATCACCTGGTCACAAATCTTGACAATCCCCCCCCCCAAGCTGTGACGTAATTTATGGACATCCCCTAATCAGTGTAATTGAATAAAAATGTATAAGAACCTAAGATAATTCTAATTATATGCTCTTTAATTAATATGACATTATATTTCTATGAAATTGAACAGTTTTAAAACAATATCTTAATGAATACCAAGAATGTGATGAAATTTGTTCACTTATTTTAACTGACATATTCTATAACATATTGTACCATGTTCCACAGAATAAAAAGAATTATTATTATATTATTATTATTATTATATTATCTTAAAGCCGATTGAATTAACAAAAATGGAATGTCTTATCAATTGAAGAGCACACAATTATCTTGAGAGTTGATATACTTTTGTTATTTGAAATAAGAATAAGAATGAGTATTCTTGAACATAGTAAAAAAATAAAGATGAATTTGTATGCCCCTCAATTTTTTTTTTCAAGACCTATCAACTTTATTTTGTTCCAGGTGCCGTGTCGTGGTTTTTTTCAAGAGCTATCAACTTTATTAAATTCTAGGTGCCATGTAGTGGACTCACGTTACGATGGGAGACAATCTCGTGTCGTGCCGGTCTGCAGAATCTATTGGCTTCTAAAACTGGATCGTAATATTTCCAGTGACGTTATCACGTGTTTGTTTGATCCAAATAGCCGTCGGAGTCGGAGTTGTAGGAATATTGCATTCACAGTCAGTTTATTTTCACGTGAAATGTAACATTTTGTAGCCAACTACTAAAACAACAGGAGCTGTAAACTCTAGATCAACAACTACTGGATTATCAACGGAAAATTCAAATTTTGTTCGTACTCTTTAGTCTTTTTTTTTTCAATAACATCGAAACTTGATACAAAATCATTGTTCCCCAATTAAGGCTATGGATGAAAGATGGGATCGTTTGGACGGGGCACCACAAGGGCGATCTTACCACCCCATTTTGATTATTTAAAACCAATGAACTTCAACACAAGGACTACGTTGTCTGTGACCATAATTTTTCGCTGTAGATAAAAGCCTTTCAGTATAAACACACGAATGTTGATATCTTCCACTTTGAACTAAGTCTCTTTGGCAATGATCACTTCTTCAGTCCAAGGCAGAAAGTTGTCCAAATACCACTTACTGTTGATAGTTATTTGAGGAAAGAGATAACGACTCTTTTCTACTTGGCAATTAGTTTCTCCAGTTAATTTTATGTTTGAACACACTTTTCAAAAACATATATACAGTAAACCATCGTTAATCCAAACTCGGTTAATCTGAAATTTGACATATTTCGAACTTGAAGTCAGTCCCCGGCTGAAGGTATAGGCATTTCAATGTTAATGAATATGGTTAATCCGAATTCGAACCAATATTTCGACCCCTCAATTGCTTTAGCACTGTTTTTGGATTGGATAATCCGAAATAGATCGAGTGAATTCCTTGAATTGATCTTTATTTTCGTAAATTCCATCATTTTTATTTGACGCGTAACAATAGGCCGAAGCCAGCTCAGCTGTTCGCTGCCACTGAATACGTCATCCGACTCCGAGTGCGCTCGGGTCGCTCAAAAGACCTTAGTATCTAACTTCGTTAGGTTAGATACTAAGGTCTTTGGCCGCTCTGTCTGTCCTTGACGAGCGGTAAGCTCGGAGAACGGCCGAGCGCCAATGGAAGCTGGCCATCTAACGTTCGTTTGCTGTCGAAGATAGCCGAATACACACGATCAGTGATTCGGTTCCTCTCACATGTGGCATCTAGCTTTCTCTCGCGCTCAATACGAAATTGCTTCAATTCTAACCGGGAAGTGTGATGATTTTCGTGGAAAAGAAGTTTTTTTGGTTAATCCGAATTTTTATAAATCGAAATCACTTTTTGGGGCCCCTTGAATTTCAGATTAACGAGGGTTTACTGTAGAAGCAATGCATATATATAGAAGAGATGCAATACATCTCATTATCTTCAATATCGTGCATATTTTCACGAAATAATAGCCAAATGTATTTGAATGCTCTGAAAAAATATATCTATTGTGAGGAAGAGTGAAATGGAATCTAATATCAGATGGATCGAAATACCATAAAACACAAAGAAAACGAAAAATATGAATCCTTGTGGAATATTTAGATTTGATGGTCTATTTTGTCAATGCTAAATTCCTACAGCTGTAGTCATAGTACTCGGGTCTCTGCGGAGATGAAATTCTTTCGATTTATTTTACAGTTTAATTGTATGTAATAACTGATCATTGTTTGCTTAACGACCACACCAACAGCTCGGTTACACTGGGGTAGTCCTACGATAGAGCAGGTGATTATGAAATTATGAAGCGATGAAAAGTGAAAGGACATTTACAAAAACCCATGTCTTATGCGGGACTCCAACCCACGCCCAACGGTGACTGGGAGCTACCGAGGGTGGAGTGTAATTACTGATGTACGTTAATGTACAAAGAAAAATAGTACGTCAATAATACTAGGAAAAATCAGCGTATGCATTGTAAGATTAGCAAGACCTTATCTTTGACTCACTGCCTTTCTGATATACCCATTGATTATTCCAATAGTTTTATTATGTAATTGGTATTACTTTTATTGTTGATCTCCCTAATAGTATTCTCAATAGCTTTTGTTTTGGTCGGTTTGAAAAAAATACAGAATAATTCTTATATTAAATACGGCTCATCCCGATTCATGTATCTGAAATTCTTGTCAATTTCAATCCATTCGAAAGACTTTTTATTCATATTTTCCACCTGTGTTATTCTTATGAGGTTTTTCAAAATTTCGAAATAATTCTTCTTCTCATAAATGGTTTAAACGATCGATTGCTCCTCAAAACTATATAATTTTATGTCTATAAATGAAAATAGAAAAAAAGAGTGATGAAATCACTCTGCTGTTGGTGTCACCCCCCCCCCCCCCCCCCCCCTCCCTACAAAAAAAATATATATATATATGTTTATATAATTATAATATAGATTTAGATGATGACAAATGTGCATGCCAAGTTTCAACAAAAAAATATTATTTTCCACAGCGACTACCTGGCAATATTACTTCCCTTTCCCTGAGACCCTAACTTGTGACGTGTGATTCGATACTCTCACAGGCTAGCTTCTCAGGTATGGGCAGGATAGCTTGACGCCAGTTAACCAATCAGACGGTCCGATTCCTGCGCTAGCCGAGGGTGGCTCGCGTTTTCTCTCGAGGACACGACTGTAACGTGTGAGACTTGCCACGCCGGTATTGATCCTTGGTTGAGGTTAAGGATGACAAGGCAGGATAGCTTGACGCCAGTCAACCAATCAGACGGTCCGATTCCTGCGCTAGCTGAAGGTGACTCGCGTCTTCTCTCGAGGATACGACTGTAACGTGTGAGACTTGCAACGCAGGTATTGATTGAGGTTAGGGATGACAAGGTAGGGTTGTTTGAATTGGGTACCACAAGGGCAATATCTTGCCACCCCAGAAGGGAATTTATTGATTTTAATCAGAGCTGCAAGAATGTAGCACTCACATTAGGCCCAAGTTGTCATTGTCTATTTTTATGTGAAACGTAGCATTTTGTAGCTAACTACTAAAAACAGGAGCTGCCAACTCTAGATCAACAACTAGGGGATTGACAACGGAAATAACACATTCTTTCGGACTTTTCAGTCCGAGACAGGAAGTTGTCCGATTACCACTTACTGTTGATAGTTATTGGAGGAAAGAGGTAACAATTCTTTCCAACTTGACAATTAGTTTCTCCAGTTAATCTTGTATCAGTAAACACTTTTCGAAAAAAAAATCCATATAAAACAGCTCATTGTCTTTAAAACTGTGAATATTTCCAAGAAATGGCTAAATTTAGTTGAGTGCTTTGAAAAAGACATTTATAGTGAAAATAAGTGAAATTGAATAGAATGATATTTGTATTTTGTATTAAATGTACTCATCACAGATTGTTTTGGTAATGATTACTCCCACGAACTTGAAGGACAACAAACAAACATAGCCAGCTACTTCATAAAATTATACATTGTTATTTTAGCACTCTTCTCAAATCACTGATCTTCGTTATATTCTTTATATCTTCTTCCAATTAATTCCATTCCCGCATCGTTCTTTGGATGGATCTATATTTCAATATTCATATGTTGAACGAATCGAAATTCAAAAACGAAATCCGAAAATCAACGACACAAAAAAATACATATTGTTGTAAAATATTCAGGTTTGATAGTCCATTTCATGGACGCTGAATTTCTACATTTATAATTATTATAATATGAATTGTTTATAACAAAACGAAAAAAAAAAAATGAAAGTCGAGCATTTCGAACCATTCAATCACTTGCAATAGGAGAAAAAAATCTTCTATCCTGTTTAATCTTCATTTGTCTTCCTTCCTCTTTTTTTCATTATAATAGTGTCTCAATTCATCGACAATTGATTCAATGCAACATAATCATACAATCTCTTGTTAATTTGTATTCGTACTGTAGTAGTTTTTTATTTTTTTTTTATTTTTTTAATGAACATTATAGAACAAGTTACAAGTTGTGCGTAAACCCACAAAGTCGAACAAAAATGACTTGTCTGTGGGTTTACATCGAATTACAATACTTAGAAATTAATATATGGAAAATAATACATCGTCTAGATACTGAATATAATTATTATAAAAAATAAGAAGTTTGCAAATTGTAAAATGAGAAAATTGAGACATGTTTTATAATCACATTATCTAAGTACAATCGAGTTGGTAAATTTCAATCCATGGTCAAACACGAATTCTGACGTTCTGACGAATTTTGAGTAGTAGTAGTAGTAGTAGTAGTAGTAGTAGTAGTAAACTTTATTAGCATGTTGCTATTTACATATTCAATTTCACTTTACATTCAATAAAACACTAAACTTAACATATTTCTAAATTCTAGAAAATCTAGGCCTATGCCTTTATATCTAGAATGTACATCTAAATATAATACATATGACATGATTTAATACAATAATCTATTTTGTCATTAAAAGCAATAGAGTAAAACCAATAATTACAATTAATTTAGTATACACTTAAGGAGTCCCAGTAATTTTTATTGCATTTTTGCATTTATGTTCTATGTATTACCGAGCACTGGCTGAAAGAAACCGAAATACAGCATGCATACCTTGAAAACTTTATATGCCTAGCAAAATTCTGCAGGACACAGCTGAACCATGGAGGAACAGCAATATATGTAAACAGAAAATGGTGCGATGTAACAAAAGATCTAAAACGATTACATAAATATAATGTAGAAAAACATTTCGAAATAAGCGGCATAGAAATAGAAATCAAAAATCACCAAAACACTCGATCGAAATTCATAATTATCTTATCTATATACAGAACTCCAGATAGTGACATAAATTTATTCGTCAGCAAACTAGAGACAGTACTAAACTCGATAAATAACCTAAGCAATAAAAATAAAAAAGATATTTATGTCGTTGGAGATTATAATATAGACTTCTCTTCACAATGTCCAAACAAAGATAAACTGTTACTATTACTTCTAGATACACACAACTTGAAATGTACTATAAATCTACCGACTAGAATTGACACATTCTACAATGAAGCGTCTACAATAGACAACATTATAACCAACACAGACAATGAATACACTACTAAAATCCTAAATGGAGATATCTCGGATCATTTCGGTCAAAGCATAACAATTACATATGACAAAATAAAGATTCCAACAAGAACAATACTAAAACGTAACTTCAATGAACAGAATGTAAGAAACTTCAATGAAAACCTGATTCACGTACATTGGAACACAATAATAATAAACTCAGACTGTATGAACAAAAACTATACAAATTTCTTAAATCAATTCACTTCTCAATTCAAGACTTCTTTTCCAATAAAAAAAATAAAAATAAAGCATAACTCAAAAAAACAAAACTGGATATCATCAGGTATAAAAACTTCAAGTAAAAATCTAAAATGCTTATATTGGCTTAAAAATCACTTCAAAAACTCAAATTTCATTAAAAACTACTACAACATTTATAAAAGAATATATAGAAGGATTCTCTATTCTGCAAAAAACAAGGAAACAGTAAATGAAATAGAAAGCAGTGAGGATAGAAATCGAACAATATGGAAAATAATAAACAATAACCTAAATACAAATAAGTTGAAAAACACTGGAAATATAACATTGGAAACAGAAATCGGTCCAACACAGGATGCAAAAAATATATCAGAAATATTCAACAATTTTTTTTATATATATAGCAAAATCCAGTACTCAAAATTTGAACTACACAGAAAATAATTTCTTTGAATTTCTTGAAAAATCCAATAAAAGTCCTAGAAACTCCATTTATTTATTACCAACGACTGAAAATGAAGTACAAGAAATAGTAAAAAACATGAAAAACAAACATTCCAGCGGGTGTGACGAAATACCGATGTCACTCATTAAAAAATCGATACCAATAACAGTAAAACCACTGACATTAATAATTAATCAAGCGCTGCAAACTGGGATCTTTCCAGACTTGATGAAGAAATCCAAGATCATTCCATTACATAAAAAGGGTAACACGAAATTAGCAGACAACTATAGACCTATATCACTTTTATCATCCTTCTCAAAAATTCTTGAAAAAATAATCTCAATTAGAATAACTAGCTTCCTTGAAAAACATGAAATCTTCGCTATAAATCAAAATGGTTTCAGGAAAAGCAAATCCACAAGCACCTCAATTAAAAGATTTTTAGACAAAATAATAGAAGCAATAGAGCAAAAAGAAAATGTGTTAGGGATATTTTGTGATCTATCAAAAGCATTCGACTGCGTGGATCACAATATTCTTCTATCAAAACTAAATTTCTATGGCATAAGGGGGACCGCACTAAATTTAATTAGATCATACTTGGAAAATAGAAAACAATGTGTCGAAATCACCATGTATGATACAAATGGAAAACAGAACAAAGTAATATCTGAATTTAAACAAATTTCATGTGGAGTACCCCAAGGGTCGGTCTTAGGACCTTTATTATTCATAATATTTATTAATGATCTTCCCTTTTCAGTCGAGGATACAGAATTATTTGCGGATGACACATCTATAATAGCTCATTCAAAAAATCAATAAACAGCCATAAGTGAAGCTGAAAATAAAATAAACATAGCAACACAATGGTTTTCAAACAATAAACTCAAACCGAATTCCTCAAAAACTAACTTCATCCAATTTCACACTGTACAAAAAGCTAGAACTCTCCAAAAAATAGATATAATTCAAAACCACCAAGACAATACGCAGCTGAAGAGATTAGAATATACAAAATTTTTAGGTCTAAATATAGATGAAAATTTGAACTGGCATAAACACATAGATGAAATATCCAAAAAGATTAGCTCGGCATGCTTCGCGCTCAGAAGAATGAGAGCTATCAGCAATGTAAAAATAGCAAAATTAGTATACAATGCTCAACTGGAAAGTCATATAAGATATGGTATTCAATTTTGGGGATGCTCAAATCAAGCTCATAAAATATTTACGATCCAAAAACAAGCTATAAGAATTATATACTAAGTCCACCCCGAAACACATTGTAAACCTCTATTCAAAAAAGCTGGGATCTTGACACTTGCATGCATATATATACTAGAATCAGTACTGTACATAAAAAGGAATGAAAGCTCCTTAAAAAAAAAACCAAGATATTCACGAACATTCAACTAGAAACGCATTAGAATTCCATACAAGACAATACACTATCAAATTATGCCAAGAAAATTCAAACTACATAAATATTAAACTCTTAAATAAAATTCCTAAATCCATTAAAAATATAATAGAAATAACATCATTTCAAAAACACTTGAAAGATTTCTTGACTAAAAAAGCATATTATACAGTAGAAGAATATCTTGACGATTATTCAAAATGATTGAATGATAGGCTACAGGAAGTGAACTGAATTGTATCCTACAAAATTGTAAAAAATGGCTAATCCTACAAATCATTATTATAGCTATTATAAATATTAAATAGCGTGATGTTGGCATTAGTTTGTATTATTATCATTATTAACTATAATTATATACATTTTATTAGCATGTATTTATCAATATTATTATTCCACTAAAACAGTATTAAAATATTCCAATATGTTTATCTAGTATATGCACATCACAAGGTGCATAATATACATGTCAGTATATTATACCAACTTGTTATGATTATTATTATTATAATTTATCTTGTATTATATTATTAACTTATTTTTTAATAAGTTATATATGGTAAAAAAACCTTTCCATACACCCTTAATGGTATATATCCTAAAGGGTTTGTGTTCATACCTTGTCATTTGTGCTCACACTGTGTCATATATAATGTACAATTAATGGAAATAAAACTTGACTATACCCTTTGGGAACGTTTTTTCATAACGTTCAAACATTCTCTTCTAAAACTACCTACAGTTTTTACCTCTTTAACTGATCCAGGTAACCTATTGAAAATTCTCATCCCTTTAACAAAAATAGAATTATCTTCCTCTGTTGATGAAGTCCTTATAATATTCACATTTTTTCTAGCTCTAGTTTCGTGTTTATGCCGGTCTATATTTAATGTGACACTATTTTTTTTTTAAAATTTATTATCAACTTTTGCAGTTGCACATAAATGCGCGGTGGCAAGTTCCCTATCAATCCTATCCTATCGCCTCCCTAACCTTCTGACAGAATAGCTTCAACCCTATTTCATCCTCGAGTATACTTCTACTAAGCCCATTCCAATCCCTACCTGTCCTATCCAAGAAAGAGAACTTACCGACATCTAATCTTTTTTTTTTTTTTTTTAATAACATCGAAACTTGATACAAAATCATTGTTCCCCAATTAAGGCTAAGTATGAAAGATAGGATCGTTTGGACGGGGCACCACAAGGGCGATCTTACCACCCCATTTTGATTATTTAAAACTAATGGTCTTCAACACCAGGACTGCGCTGTCTGTGACCATAATTTTTCGCAGTAGATAAAAGTCTTTCAGTATAAACACACGAATGTTGATATCTTCCACTTTGAACTAAGTCTCTTGGGCAATGATTAATTACTTCTTTCCCTTGACAGCAGATGTAAAATTGATCATTATACAAAAAGCACAAATTAAATTAGTGATAGGCCTATAATGTTATAATTAGGCCTATCGCTCTACTAATTAATGGTCGTGGCCAATTAGTACTTCATCCAAGCATTTGCTTCGAGGACTGTGGGAAACCACGAAAAACCACGTCAGGATGGATAAAAAAAAGGTGTTTGTTGGTCTTGAGCTTTTTCTTCCAACTTCTTCTCTTCTTTTCTTCTCTTCTTGTTGTGTTTGATATATATATTTTCTTTTCTTCTTCTCACTTCTTTTTTCTTTCTCTTTTTTCTCTCTTTCTCTTTTTTTCCCCTCTCTTCTCCTTTATTGATTCATTCATTTCTTCTCCTCATTCCATTTCATTTTTTTACTTCATCTTCCTTTTGTCTTTCATTAATTAATTAATTTATTTTTATTTTTATTCTTTTTCATTTTTTATTTTCTTTTTTTTTTCTTCTTTTTTTTATTTTTTAAATTTTTTTTTCATTCTTCATTTTCCTTTATTTTTATTTTTTTTTTTTTTTCATTTCCTTTTCATTTTCTTTTTTCATTTTTTCATTTTTTTTTCATTTTTCTTTTTTTTTTTTCATTTTTTCATTTTTTTTATTTTTTTTTTATTTTTTTCATTATTTTATTTTTTATTTTTCTTTCTTTCTTCTTTTCATTTTTTTTTTCTATTTTTCATTTCATTCATTCTAGTTATTGTATTTGATTATTATTCAACCCTTTTTTTCTTTCTTTTCTTGTTTTTTCTTTTCTTTTCTCTTTTTTTCTTTTTCTGATTTTCTCAATATTGAATGCTTGTGAATTCTTGGACGTCTGAGGGAAACCATGGAAAACCATCAATCAGGATGAAAAAAAAAATGTTTCAAGCTGTTGATGCAACTTGATGTACGGTAGTCAGAACTGCTTCTCCTTGAGAATATATTCGTCACGATTGTAGTAGGAACTCTACTTCTGATATGTCTCTTCTCGTCTGCCAGTACAAAGCTGCCATTAGACAATCCCCAGACAAACCTTGATTTTTCAACAGAGCTCGGTGTTGATCAAGTGCTGGGCATACAAGTAGGTGTTCTGCATTTTGATCTTCCAGCTTGCACAGGGGACACATGGAACTTGCTTTAACTCCTATTCTCTTCAGATGTTTGTAAAGAAAATCATGGCCTGTTGTAATCCTGAAGATCGCGACTGCAGTAGAACGAGGCAGGGTATTGCAATGTATCGGTTTTTCCAGCAAAGACTCCCATCTCTTTCCTCTAGCGACATCTTCTTGGGCCTGATTTAAAATAGTTTTGGATTTGATTTTGAGCATATTTTTGTAGGAAGCTATCGACATTGGTATTGTGTGCTGCCTCTGATTGGATCCCAATTTGGCGAGTTCGTCAGCCTTTTCATTTCCTTCGATTCCGCAGTGACTCGGGATCCATTGTAAAATCAATGACCAACCATCCTCTATCAGATCGTGGGATAGTTTTTGACATTGATTGGTGATTGAACAATCAGTTGCCTTTGATGTAATAGCTTGAATAGCTGCTCTGGAGTCGACAAAAACCACAATTTTCCGAGGAATGGTACGCTCGCGTATTAACTCAAATGCTATCTTAATCGCTTCCATTTCCCCATCAAAGCATGAACCATATCTTCCTGCTGCAGCCGATTTTTGGAACATGATGCTGTATACTCCAGCACCAGCATTCGATTGAACAGCATCTGCCGAACCGTCGGTGAAAACATGAAGCCACTCATTTGAAGGGTATAAAGTATGTATTGTACGTAGAGACAGTTGCTTCAGTGCGAATACATTCATCGTATCTTTCTTATTCATCTCGTCAATCAGCTTTATTCTCGTCTTGGGTAATAAAAGCAATGACGATGAAGGAGGTGGAAAAGGTTTCCTCGAGGCCACGTCAACTTCTATCTCAAACTTCGTCTTCATGTTATTGACAGCAGCACTGAAACCTATCTGGGATGGTATTCGTAATACTGGTGGCTCATATGATTCCCAGTACGAGTCGTTAAGTCTCAATTGTTTCTCTTGTTGAACAATAGCAGCTCTTTCTCTTCGAATAGATAGTGGCTCGATTTGTGTTTGAATTTCCATCGCTGTGATTGGAGTACACTTTGCGGCGCCACATATCATTCTAAGAGCTTGATTTTGAACTAAATCGAGAATTTTAATATTGGTTTGACTAGCAGTACAAAAGGCCTCTCGGCCATATTCCAGCACCGGTCTGACGTATGTCTTATACGTTGTAGAAAGAACATCTTGTGTAGCACCCCACCGAGTGGAACTTAGTCTTCGCAGTATTTTCAAACGGGCTTTGCCAATGTCAGCTAGTTTCTGGGTATGTTCTTTCCACGTTAGTTTGTTGTCCATATGCACTCCCAAATACTTGCTTTTAACTGAACTTAACTGTAGTCCATTATATTGAAGCTGTATCTGATGTTGTGCTGTACACATTGAAAACAATTGGTATGTAGTTTTTTCGGTGTTAACAGTCATCTTATTCGCCTCCGTCCAGTTTTTCAGTGTTGAGAGAGCTTCATTGATCTTAGTTTGCATTGTTACTATGCATGATCCCGTCGTCCATATGATAAGATCATCAGCATACATCAGTGCATTAGCTCCTCCAATGCTTTTGATTTTATTCGGGAGATTGTTAACCATCACGTTAAACAATGTGGGACTGGAAACTGCTCCCTGTGGTAGACCTTGGTGTGTTTGACGGTATCCTGAGCATGACTGATTAACTCTAACTCTTATAAATCTTTGTGCGAGAAACTGCATAACCCAACGAATGATCTTCCGTGGGACATTCATTCTCCATAACTTTTCTATGAGAATTTGTCGACACACCGTATCATATGCAGCTTTGAAATCCACTAAAACTGCCAATGTGGATTCTTTCCTTTGAAAACCATCCTTCACATCTTGAGAAACACGCACAATTTGGTCGATCGTCGATCTGTGTTTTCTAAATCCAGACTGCTCAGGGGCGACGAGATTGTGTTCTTCAAGGAAAGAATTCAGACGGGACATCACCATTCTTTCTAAAACTTTGCAGAAAGTACTTGTTAGTGCAATGGGTCTGTAGTTTTCAAGTTTATCTGCTGTTTTGTCTTTTTTTGCGAGAGGAACTACTTCCGCCTTTCTACATACAGCAGGTATGGTAGTATCCCACATTATGTTCATCAACCTGAGAATAGTATTCTTAGCCATGGGTCCCAAATGAATCAACATCTCTGACGTGATACCATCAACTCCAGGAGATTTCTTGAGTTTTGTCAATCGAAGTGCACTCTCCAGTTCAGCAAAATGAAACTTTCCATTCAAATCATTGTCATATAATGTATCACTTGGAACGTTCTCATCTGGTTGAAGTCCATCGTTTTCAAGTTTTTTATACACTTTGCTGAGGTTGCACTTCTCGTAGTTACTCACTGAAGCGTAGTATTTACAAAACGCTTCAGCTTTATCTTTATCTTCGACAAGGAGTCTCCCTCGTTCCAAAATTGGTTCATTCTTTTTTAAGTGTTCATTGTTCAATGTTGATATCAATCTATGAGCTTTATTTCCATCTTTTCGGTAGTCTATGTTCTTAATGACTTGGTGGAATGCCTCGCTCTTACTTTTCAAAATATGTTTCTGTAAGCTGGCATGAAGTTTCCTCAGATGAATACCATCTTCTTTAGCGCCTGTAGTTTCAGCCTTTTTTCTTGCTTCATCCCGTTCTTCCTCCATAACTTGAAGCGATGCATTCCAGAATGGTTTGTATTTACTTACAGCTCCCCTTGGAACACACGCTTGGACACATTTCATCAGTGCTTTTGTTACATTATCTAAGGATTGATCAGGATTGTCGTTTACCAGGTCTTGAGTTATGCATTTGTCTGTTATGTTCTCGTAACTTTTCCAGTCTGCCTTATGAAAATTCCATTTAGGTGTAGTATCAATATATTCCATTTTCTTTGTCACATTAGGTGCATCGATTGAGACAAGGATTGCTCTGTGTCCGGTTCCGTTGGCATCTCCCTGTGGCTGCTGTGAAACTCTATTGCATATACTATCATGGGCAAGGACTAAATCCGGTGTTGATGTATATCCAGAGTACGATAGAAAAGTCGGAGAACGATCAGCACTATGTACTACAGTGAAGGGATTACTATCAACGAAGTCTTCAATGAATGAATGAATATTAGAGTTTTAAGGCGCATCGACAGCGAGGTCATTTAGCGGTCAACATGTCTTCAACATTTTTGCCGATACCATCTGTTCTTTTATACCCCCATCTTGTCGAGGGTGCGTTGAAGTCTCCAATGATGACTGTGTTTCTCTTAATCGGCAAACTTTCAAGATCAGGTGTATTCCTGGGTGGATTGTATAACGCTATAATGTTGGTATAATAGCTGTTTTTCCATACCTCGACTTGCGTCGCCTCGAGGCTGTTAGGCGTGGTATTTGATTTCTTTGTAATAGTGTTCATTTTCGCTGTTATCGATTCTTTCACTCCAACAAACATACCGGATGCTATTTGACGGCTTCTCTTCAGTGTGAAATGTTGAAATCCTGGGATACGGTACTGACCTTCATGTTCGGTTGACTTCCCTGCTTCTACTATGGCATAAACGTCAGCCTTACACTCATCAACCATCTTTTCAAACTCCACAAACTTGGCACTGTTTACGCCTCCAGCATTCCAGAAGAGTATTCGAAGAGTACTCATCTCTAATCGGAGCCAAAAGTAATTTGAAAATTCAAAAGTAAATGTTCATCAATACGTAGAAAGAGGTTATGAGTTCAATATTGAAATTATCTTCGTTTCACTTCCTCTTCAACCTTGATCACTTTCAAAACTTACACTGTTTTATCACTGAATTTACGTATTAAGGTGTTCGCTCAATGTTCAAAAGAATAAGTTTATCAGTTGCACAAAGATTTAGTTCTCACAAAATATAAATAAAGTAAATAGTAAATATAAATAAAATATAATATAAATATAAATATAGTAAAGGCTATCATCTATATTTTTGTGTGAAGATATATATATATATATATATATATATATATATATATATATATATATATATATATATATATATATATATATATATATATCTAATCTAATCCCGTCTAATCTAGCCCCCTTTATAACTACTGCTCTATCATGACTTTTCCTACCCCCATACCCTGACTCATTCCTTTCACACAGGTAGTTTGGAACTGTGTTTAGCAATGCACTGTAATAATAACTGTTTATTTGATGTTTATTTTCATCGTTCATGTTATTTTTACTGTCGTGTAATTTATGATATTCCATTC
Organism: Brachyptera risi; assembly: GCA_964007535.1. Classification (NCBI taxonomy): domain Eukaryota; kingdom Metazoa; phylum Arthropoda; class Insecta; order Plecoptera; family Taeniopterygidae; genus Brachyptera; species Brachyptera risi. Next base: position 10,528,787 of record OZ023339.1, on the reverse strand, counting down.
GAAACAATCAGGTAATTATTGTTCAAGTAGGGTGTGCCTAATTCATATAGCCGAAATATGTTCAATAATACCTCAGACTATATTTTCAAGTTACCATTAAGATCTTTTTTCAAATGTTATTTTGTTTTCCTTTTTGAGTGACTGCCTGTAATGACATTTTTCAGCATTAAGGATAAGATTAGATGGAAGAACGGTTGTGAGACCGAACTTGGCCCTGTTTACATTATTTTACATGCATGAATCTATCTATTAGTATGTCAAGTATTGAGCCCAGGTAAAGTTTATGTTGGTACAACTGGCTGAGCATCCATGAGTTATGCACATGCACACGCAGCCCCTCACGGAAGCCAACAAGTAGTCTAGTAATATCGGACGACTGTTCAAGCGCATTCCATGTCGATATAATTATATGTAATGAACACTAATAACACCAACATGGCATTTTGTAAGTTATTATAAGGAATGCATAACAAGTGAATCAATAAACAGTCATTAATGTTTCTATAATGGCCTCACATTCAAAGCATTTTCATATAAAATAATAATATTGCCGTTCCTTATGCAATGACCCAAATGATTAAATTATCTTGGAGCCTGTATTATGAAGTCTAGATATTCCCTTTCCATGCCTGTACACTTAGCAGCACAAGAAATGGGATTCATCTGCAGAGTCCCTAAATCAACACTATTCGAACAGGTAGTAGTGGCCTTTAGACCTGTTTCAGGAGCTCTGCGATTGGCTGATAAGGATTGCATGTGATAACAAGATATTCAGAGAGAACCACCCCACCACGTGCTTCTCTATGTGGTGTCTTGTTTTCAGTCGGTATTTTCACCTTGAAATATATCACGTGATGACCAAAGGTTGACCTGTCGTCTGACGATGATGGGTAGCGTATAGACTGGGTTGTATCCTAATCTAT
>OZ023339.1:10500364-10522864 GCA_964007535.1 Brachyptera risi | reverse complement strand
TTGGCACGCCAGCTGCTTTCTTCGTCCCCATCTTTTCCTTGTATCGAACGGTAGTACCAACTATCGAGCGTTTACACCACTACATCTACTAAAGTAACCTTACTAACGGTAGTAAGTTGACTGTAGTAGCTTTTGTTACTAGCGTAGCAACTAATTTACGTTCACACACGGTAACTTACGATCGTAGGTGGGGTTACTAGAGTAGTTGAGTAGTAATGTAAACGGGGTCTCAGTAACATAATTGAGACATAACATACAGCAGGGCTTCCTAACTGGCGGCCCGCGGGACCTCTTCAAATGGCCCGCAGTATGATCTCATAAAATCACTGCAATTTATAATAGCATTCTGTGTAGTCAAATTGAGAATATATTTGACAAGGATTGGACTGTTGTCACAAGCCAAACGGTAGGGGCGGCATCTGAACTGGCATTATAATTTATAGTTAATAATTTCCGACAAAATATTAGTATTCTGTACTACCGTTTGGTTTGTAACAACAAGCGCACCCATTTGACACCCTCATGAGCTTTCCCGCTCACGCCACATCAGTTATATAGACGTAAATGAAGACATAAAGACAAGAAGTGCAATTTAAATCATTGAATTTCGATTTAGAAAAAATGTTGAGTGGTAAAAAGCTTGAATATGTGTGTATGAAAAATAGACCCTACGTTCTTTGCAGACTGGCGTACCATACAATTTGTCTCAATCATACCACCTTGTACTTTTGTTTATTAATCATGCAGTAATGCATAACTTTTTTGTGCCTCACACACACATATTTTTGCTGTCATCAAATACATATGCCACAGAACATGTCACTTGGCTTAAACAATTCTACAACTTTTCCAAATATGATTTTTTACTGTTATATATATGATATTATATATATATATGAAAAAAAACAAAAAACATCAATTTGTAACCTATCGGCTTTTGCCATCTTGTAAACACAAAAACAAATTTACCATACTCAGCCCACACACAGAGTTTCATACTCTACGTAGGCTTCCTACAATTGTAACTTTCAAATTGTCAACTTCATACCTGTATTGTATTGATTGTGAGAATAAAATGAATTTTAAAATAAATAAAAAAAAAAAAAATATAGAAAACAAGTGAGAAATGAATAAAATCGTAGGACAATCGAACGTGTGGCCCACCTCAACTTTTCTCATGAAAAAATGGCCCTACGACATATTTAGTTGGAAAGCCCTGACATACAGAGAGGGCGGTGTGCACATAGGAAATTATCAACAGCACACAAAAAAATGATACATGAGAAAAATATCAGTCTTTTGATAACAACAAGATGATATACAATTAATGGTTAGAGAAATAAAAATTATAATATAAGAAAAAGAAATTACCGTTCATATAACATTTAATTTAATGTAAAATGATCATCTTAGTAATCTATTATATGATTTATCTTATTTTTAATTATTCATAGCACTGGTAAGATCGCCCTTGCGGTGCCCCGTTCAAACGATCCTACTTCTTACTATTCATAGCACTGGTAAGATCGCCCTTGCGGTGCCCCGTTCAAACGATCCCACTTCTTACTATTCATAGCACTGGTAAGATCGCCCTTGCGGTGCCCCGTTCAAACGATCCTACTTCTTACTATTCATAGCACTGGTAAGATCGCCCTTGCGGTGCCCCGTTCAAACGATCCTACTTCTTACTATTCATAGCACTGGTAAGATCGCCCTTGCGGTGCCCCCTTCAAACGATCCTACTTCTTACTATTCATAGCACTGGTAAGATCGCCCTTGCGGTGCCCCGTTCAAACGATCCTACTTCTTACTATTCATAGCACTGGTAAGATCGCCCTTGCGGTGCCCCCTTCAAACGATCCTACTTCTTACTATTCATAGCACTGGTAAGATCGCCCTTGCGGTGCCCCGTTCAAACGATCCTACTACTTACTATTCATAGCACTGGTAAGATCGCCCTTGCGGTGCCCCGTTCAAACAATCCTACTTCTTACTATTCATAGCACTGGTAAGATCGCCCTTGCGGTGCCCCGTTCAAACGATCCCATTTCTTACTATTCATAGCAGTGGTAAGATCGCCCTTGCGGTGCCCCGTTCAAACGATCCTACTTCTTACTATTCATAGCACTGGTAAGATCGCCCTTGCGGTGCCCCGTTCAAACGATCCTACTTCTTACTATTCATAGCACTGGTAAGATCGCCCTTGCAGTGCCCCGTTCAAACGATCCTACTTCTTACTATTCATAGCACTGGTAAGATCGCCCTTGCGGTGCCCCGTTCAAACGATCCTACTTCTTACTATTCATAGCACTGGTAAGATCGCCCTTGCGGTGCCCCGTTCAAACGATTCTACTACTTACTATTCATAGCACTGGTAAGATCGCCCTTGCGGTGCCCCGTTCAAACGATCCTACTACTTACTATTCATAGCACTGGTAAGATCGCCCTTGCGGTGCCCCGTTCAAACGATCCTACTTCTTACTATTCATAGCACTGGTAAGATCGCCCTTGCGGTGCCCCGTTCAAACGATCCTACTTCTTACTATTCATAGCACTGGTAAGATCGCCCTTGCGGTGCCCCCTTCAAACGATCCTACTTCTTACTATTCATAGCACTGGTAAGATCGCCCTTGCGGTGCCCCGTTCAAACGATCCTACTTCTTACTATTCATAGCACTGGTAAGATCGCCCTTGCGGTGCCCCCTTCAAACGATCCTACTTCTTACTATTCATAGCACTGGTAAGATCGCCCTTGCGGTGCCCCCTTCAAACGATCCTACTTCTTACTATTCATAGCACTGGTAAGATCGCCCTTGCGGTGCCCCGTTCAAATGATCCTACTTCTTACTATTCATAGCACTGGTAAGATCGCCCTTGCGGTGCCCCGTTCAAACGATCCCACTTCTTACTATTCATAGCACTGGTAAGATCGCCCTTGCGGTGCCCCCTTCAAACGATCCTACTTCTTACTATTCATAGCACTGGTAAGATCGCCCTTGCGATGCCCCGTTCAAACGATCCTACTACTTACTATTCATAGCACTGGTAAGATCGCCCTTGCGGTGCCCCGTTCAAACGATCCTACTTCTTACTATTCATAGCACTGGTAAGATCGCCCTTGCGGTGCCCCGTTCAAACGATCCTACTTCTTACTATTCATAGCACTGGTAAGATCGCCCTTGCGGTGCCCCGTTCAAACGATCCTACTTCTTACTATTCATAGCACTGGTAAGATCGCCCTTGCGGTGCCCCCTTCAAACGATCCTACTTCTTACTATTCATAGCCTTAACTGGGAAACAATGATTCTGTATCAAGTCTAGGTATTATTGAAAAAGAATTAAAGAACATTCCTTGATGCACTGTAACAATAGCGTAGATCTATTGGTGTCAGTGAATGATGAATGAAATGATGGAAAGTAAGGATGATATATCATCAGGTGTCTTGGTCAATGGGGAATAAACAGTCCTAAGGAACCGTCACAGTATCAACCTGAATGACAGAGGCAAACCTCGGTCACAACGAACAAACTGCCGGGAATCGAACCCAGGTCTCCTGAATGACAGAGGCAAACCTCGGTCACAACGGACAAACTGCCGGGAATCGAACCCAGGTCTCCTGAATGACAGAGGCAAACCTCGGTCACAACGGACAAACTGCCGGGAATCGAACCCAGGTCTCCTGAATGACAGAGGCAAACCTCGGTCACAACGGACAAACTGCCGGGAATCGAACCCAGGTCTCCTGAATGACAGAGGCAAACCTCGGTCACAACGGACAAACTGCCGGGAATCGAACCCAGGTCTCCTGAATGACAGAGGCAAACCTCGGTCACAACGGACAAACTGCCGGGAATCGAACCCAGGTCTCCTGAATGACAGAGGCAAACCTCGGTCACAACGAACAAACTGCCGGGAATCGAACCCAGGTCTCCTGAATGACAGAGGCAAACCTCGGTCACAACGGACAAACTGCCGGGAATCGAACCCAGGTCTCCTGAATGACAATCCAGCCTGCCATGCATCACACACATACAGATATTCTGGATAACTGGAAAATGGTAGGAGTTTAAATTGTTATTTTTGATGTTTTGAAATTGCAATAAGCCTATATAAATTAATTCTAGAACCTGATTATTATGAACAGCTGAAAGTTTTGATTATCAACACTTTTCAAATTAAAAACATATAACTGTACTACGGACGCGAAATTCGCGTTTATGGAAAACTTACTTGAGAGCAATGTTCCACTACAAACATTGTTTCATTCACATTAAGCTGTAAGCGCCAGTCAATTGACCAACAATTGAACAAATTGCCAAAAATGTTGAAAAGTTAGCGGTTACTTGAATCAGCTGATTGTATTATCCAGCCGTATCATTAGCTATTTCCTGCTTCTATTTTTATAAAAATTTTAAACTTGTTACAAAATCATTGTTCCGTGATTGAGGCTATGGATGAAAGATGGGATCGTTTGGACGGGGCACCACAAGGGCGATCTTACCACGTTTCTCAACTGCTGAATTGTTCTGGTGAAAAGCTGTGAAAACCTCCTCTTTTTCCTATAGTTGGGTTCATTCCAAATTTCTAAATTATATACGGGTTTTGATGTGTAAAATAGATCTGGGGTAAGTCGTTGATGATAAAAGACGGCGTAGAAAATGAAGAAACCGTAGAAACAAAAATATCCTCGCAATATGTACGAAACAAGTCGAGGTCGTTGAACTGCTGCGGCGCGACGTCGATGTGGTTCTTCGGGTGCGCCACCTTGTCCTCGACGTCGACCTTGACATAATCGAGGACAACGTCGAATAGCGGCGCAGTCTTCTCTACGAGCGGCGCTGCAGCGACTTCGAACATGAAACAAGAGAATTTGTTATTGTCATCGTGAAATTCTCATTTCTTTTGTTAGTTGTCGTCGTGAAATTCTATTGTTAATTGTTAAACGAAGCAAACTTGGACAAGTGGTCGAGTAGGTACACACTGAACCATCATTCAGGAGACCGGGGTTCGATTCCCACGATGGTCGACCACACTGACAGGGTTTTTTCCTGGTTTCCCTCTGTCGTTCAGGTTGATACTGGGATGGTTCCTTAACAACAGGCCACGACCGACTCCTCCCCACTATACAAAAACGCAAAATAGAATAACTTTTCAACTCATCATCCCATCATCTCATGTTAGGATGGTCGACCATGGCGGGAATCAAATCCCGGTCTCTTTAAGGACGGTTCACTGTGCTAGCCACTCGACCACTCATCTCAGTGAAGAAACTGATTCACTCATGTGTGTGTGTTAATTTCATCCATGATTCATAGATTCATGATTCATCAATTATTATACTGAAATTCCCTGAGAATTTAAATTTTCTCGAAAGAAATATGTTTCAAGAATTTTTTCCTCTGGGTTATTCTTATGGGATTTTTGAAAACTTTGAAATGAGTTTTCTCAGAAGTGGTTCGACTGATTGCGCATCAAAACTATGCAGTATCGGATTATATAAGGACACTTGTGTATGCCAAGTTTCAATTGATTTTGAATCTTGGTTAACCTGTGGAGCGCAAAAAAAAAGATTTTTTTATCTGGTATGGTGAAATTGAGTCTTTGCTTCGCTCATCCGATGACAGTTCCAGTCTACTAGTTGTCAGTCCAATGACAGTTCCAGTCTGCTAGTTGTCAGTGTCAGCAATAGATGGGTTCATATCACTATATGGTGAGGAGTGAGAGAAGACATTGACAGTTCCAGTCTGCTAGTTGTCAGTGTCAGCAGTAGATGGGTTCATATTACTATATGGTAAGGAGTGAGAGAAGACATTGACTTCACGTTGTAGCTATCATTATCCATCATTGATGAAACACTTGGCAAGGTGCTGCTATTCTATGGCTTGTTACTCCTGCAATATTACAATTGACAACTCCACAACACACGCATGTTAGTTTGGTTGCCTACCTTGTGCTCATTGTGAACAGCTGTGTTGTCAGGTACATTTACTTCACCTTTAGTGTCGGTAAAACATCGCTTCTAATTTCTAGTTTGCAAATAACTCAAGTTTTATTGTGATATCATTCATAAATTTGGCATGAATATTCAGATAAAAAAAAATCAATTTATTCCCATAACACAGCTTGAAACCTGAGCATGAAAGACTGTTTTCTGTTTGCCTGATACTTGTTAAATCCTATGTAATACCGAAGACTCATTTTTTACGAAGTGGCTATTCACCGAACCGGAAGTACTTTTGCTGTCTGTGTAAATATGGCAACGTCGCGCAACTCACGTCTGAGCGCCTGCGCGTCTGCATGTACGAGTACCGCGAAAAGTTTCAAAAGATTTAAATTGCCCTGCCCAACAGCAATAACCTAATTTCCATTTCACCACACCTTTTGAACCTTTTTAAATGATTACGTTAGATTTGAGAATCGACATTTCACTAATAATTTGAAAAAAAAATAATAAGTGAAAAATCAACATTTTACTCATAATTTAGAAAAAAATTATTCAAGATAGTTTCAAGTAGCCTACCATTATTTCAGAAATAATTAGTGAAATGACCGTATATTTGAGAATCAATATTTTTACCCTTAATTTAAAAAACATTCTTCAACATAGTTTTGAGTAGCCTAACATTATATCAGAAATAATAAGTGAAATGATTACGTTATATTTGAGAATTAACATTTTACTCGATTTGAAAAAAAAATTATTCAACATAGTTTTGAGTAGTCTACCATTATTTCAGAAATAATAAGTAGAGTTAGTATATCCATTTGTTTCGTTTCTCCTGGGACAGTCCCATTTTTGGACATCTTACCTCGGTGTCTATAACTTTCGCGCAGGATTAATTTTGTCACATTTTTAGCAAAAAGTGTTTTTAAATTATATATACAGTTGAGAAGTACATATAAAATATATTTGTATAGAGAAATGAGAATCCATGAATTGATGAAAAATGTATTTATATCAAATATATATTCCATCAACAAGTGGGCTCTAGCAATTTTGATGTGGCAAGTGAGGAAAGCTGATTTCAAAATTCTTGATTTGAAGCTTGCCAAACTAGATTTTAGCTGTGATTACTGATTAGTTAATAATAATAATAAATCTTCTTCATTTGCATACAAGTATAAATATACAAAAAGGCGATGTTCAGTGTATGTCATCAGCTTTCATTCTGGTGTCACATTGACTGGTCCATCACATAACCCTATATTCTATTTTATATCAAAGATGTACAAAACATTTTCTAAATTCTCTTTTGCTCTTCCAGTAAGTCTGATTTTATTCTTGATTTAAATGCATGATGTTTCAATTTCTTGTAAGTTGGTGGAACCTTGTTATATAGTTTTGGTGCAATGTATGAAAACGAAGATTGAAATTTAGCTGTGCGGTGAAATGTGGTACGTTGAGTGTTTCCTTATGTCTGATGTTCGCTGAGTGCATGGTTCCCCTGTTATGAATTTTTTTGAAAAGATTCTGGAGTTTTGTAATAATTGATAACTCTATGGATATTGTTGATGCAATGCGATTTTAGTCTATTTTCCATTTTAAGCCATCCAATTCTGTTGATTGTTGGTGTGATATGATCCCGATCATAATCGAAAGCGAATCGTACACATGAATTTTGGATTCTTTATATTACCTTTAATGAGCTGGCTGAGAGGTTTGGACCGTACACAATGTCACAGTACGATAGTTTTGAAAGTATTAGCGCACCCGTTAGTTTGAGTCTAACAGTTGAAGGCAGGAAGTTCTTGACGCTGTATAGTACACGGAGTTTTGCATATGCACTTCTGCAGATTTTAGTGACATGTTGTTTGAATTTCAATTCATTATCAAACCATAAACCTAAATTCTTAAAGGTATATAGGTATGGGGCCTAAAAACTCAGTGGCTATAGGCACCTACGTTATTTTACTATGGAAAGTGACCTGGATTAGCCCCTCATTAAATATAGGCTTGGGCCCAACTTATCATAAAACATATGCAGTATATATTAGCCTACAAACGCAATGTCTTGGTCTACAAATTCAATGGCCTAGCCTAGGCCCAGTTAATTTTTTTACGTTCAAATTCAAAGCGTAAAACATATCTACTAACAGAATGAATGTGAGTTCAGCATGTAGTTTTATTATGTATTATTAACATTATTTTAACCTCGAACTATGTTCCCGTTTTCCACATTAAGCTAGACCAAATTCAATGGCTAGACATGTAAATCCCACCATTCGCAAAGGCAAACCAAATCCACCGGTTTGGTAGCTACACGATGTAGTGACACCAACTTATTTTATCATAATTATGATAAAATAAGTTGGTATCACTACATCGTGGTATAGCTACAAACCAAAGATGTTCGTAACGAATACATCTTTGACTCTTGGCTGCAGACAGTGATGCCACATGTAAGCAGTTCGTTTGGTTCGGTGAATAGAGGCTGCCCATTTTTTATTTGCTGGTAGAAAAAGCACTTTTAATTTTGGTTTTTAATTAACCTGTACCAATGCACTAAATTTGCCAAAATATTATTATTTTGATAACGTCATCAGAAAGAGAAAATGATTCAATTTATTTTGATTTTAAGGAAATGAGATTTTTTTAGAAACTAACAAAACTGTGCCTGAAAAACTGTCAAAATTGAATGAATTATCACCAAAACATGTTTTTCCTCGATGCAAGTGTGTCTACAATAATAATGAGTAATTTATCATTTTTGCAACTTGATCCATATTGTTATATATACATAAAACATCTTAAACCTGCAATTATCAATCAATTGCACCCCCCCATCCCCTTATACCCTGAGCTGGATTTCCATGCACGCGATTCTCATATCGCGCGATACCATGTCGCGCGTCATGGTCGCTCAAAGTCGCGAGGAGGCAGACATCTTCCTTCACTGGCCAATCAGGGACAAGTCGGGAATCGCGTCAGGAAAGTAGAGTTGCTCAACATTCGAGCGGTATGAGCTCGCGTCATTGGCGGAAGTAAACTGCATCCGCGACTTATCGATAATCAACTTTGATTACCATGAGTTCAACCATGAGAATTTTGGCAGCTGAACGAAATAATTGCCGATATGAGAATCGCGTGCATGGAAATCCAGCTTGAATCTCCTTGAGATCACCTCAATGTGGCTCCTTGTCCCACAACATTTGCTATGACTTGACAACTTTATCAATCTTGACCCGTCAATAATATTAGGGCTTTGTCGCATCCGAGGCCAATGTTCACCAAGAACCAGTTCTACAACTCTCAGTTGAATAGTAAATACTAGCTAGCTAAGTTGATGTGTGAAAATAAATATAACAGCTTGACTGAATTAAAAGCTGTACAAAATGCCCCTCTTGTTCTCGTAAATCTTTGTATGTGCAGTTTCAAAAGGAAATTCGTTAAATATTATTACGTTATTACTGGTGTATTTACCCGTGAATCAGTCGGTCGCTAGTCATGTCACGGATCAGTTGTTTCTTCATGTCTCCCATCGAGTCTCTTGGTTGTCATGGAAACGCCTATTACGTGCCAGTCCGCATCTCGCCCGTATAACCCCACGCGTGCCTGCATCACCGTTCTTCTCCGAGTAGTTATCCTTGCCTGTTGAACAACTGACAAGTCTATTATTTCCAGCTTTATTGATAATGATGATTATAAGTTTGATCAACGACCCTGCACCAACAGCTAGGTTATAAAGCGATACGAATGAGCAGGTGATTATGAAACTATGAAGTGAAGATTAGTGAAAGGACATTTACAAAAACCCATGCTTTATGCAGTAGACGAACCCACACCCAACGGTGACTTCAGTTTTTGAAGCGGTGCCTCAGCTGACCGACCTACCGAGGGTTCCAGCATTCTCCTTTGGCGGTGAGATCAGATATTGATACATATGACCAATCCTTTCAATATCAATCTTGAATAATTTCAGTGATGGTTATGACAATATGGTTATGGTTAGATACCGGTACGAACGACTTGTGTTGAATTGAATGTACAATGAGACTAATTTCACGGTTGAAACCTCACACGCGAACTCAAAGACCCACCTGTTGAATCTGCTACCATGGAGTGTTGCTTATAGCATAGATAAAGTAGCCTTTAGATAGGCAACGCCGTTTGACAAAGCGTATGCTCATCAACAATGAAAAAGTTGGCTGATCACAGCGCTCTTAGCAACTTTCACTCGCAACGGTGCTATAGCAAATGGCATTTTCTCGGTGATCACAGCACTCCTAGGCCTAGCAGGATTACCAGGCTTATGACTACCATTGAATCAATGTAACAACCAAGGTCTGTAGACTATTTAACCAGGGCCATTGAGTTTATAGTGCCAATCTCAATCTAAACTCAATGCCAGGGCCATCCAGGGCTCTACCACTCTATCCCGTAAAGATATTTATTTACGCAATGCTTCTAGTGAGCGTACTGGGTCATCCTAGCTACGGGCCTGGCTAAATATTGGCGCATAAGCTCTCTGGCTAGACCTTAATTGTAGGCATTGATGTAGGCTAGAGTCCAGACCATGGTATAATTATATCGGTATATTTGAAGTGCCGGTATAGGCCTACATCCTCAGTGAATGTTGTCAAGTTAGGTTAGAAAGTCAAATTTTACTTACCAACCACCACACCTGGTTCTATTTCAGATGAATATGGGTTTAGACCTGTTAGCTCAATCATGAATTTTTGGAAACCATTAAGGTAATTACAATGTGAACACCTGCATTATTCTCTCATAAATGGTTATTAATTATTAAAGGCCTGAGCCTACTCCACCACATCAAAACAACTCACATGTCAAAGCGGTAGCCACATGTGCAAAGTGTAGGGAACTTACAAAAACAAAGTATTTTGGCACAATGGCACCAGATTTTTGAAGCAATATTTTGAATTCTCCCTACCTACAGCGTAATGATGGATTTTAATTATTTGTAATATTATAGTGATGGAAAATCATACCCATATTATTATTAAATGTATCACCAAAGCCCACTACTTTCAACGTTATTTTATCTGTTATAGCTACATTCTAAAATGACACTTCTTACTTCCTCATCCGCTCTTTGCACTCATGACTTATTTGTATTTATATTTGTAAACATTCTTGCAGATGTGCGTGATGCACGGTAGCAAGATATTATTATTCTATTGGATCATTCTCTATTATTCACTTATTTGGGAATTTACTTCACTCCAGATTCTTGCTTTATAATTTACTTTTATAATTTTACTGATTAATGTACCATGGCCAATTTCTGTTCTAGTTCATAAAATTGTAATACTGTAGGCCCTTTGTGAAATAAAAATTGACATTTATTATTAAAATATAAGAATTAGTATTTATAAACAAATGCTACCAGATATGTGAAATGGTCCAAAGCAATCATTTTTGAATAAATAAATAATTATGAAAATCAATAATCGCACATGAAGAAGTGACACTATCGTCACCGTTTGTGCTTCTAAAAAAATTCCCAAGATATATAATAAAAATAAGATACCTGTAATTATAATCGAGCGCGGTTAGATAATAAACACTCGACATATTTAACTTGGAGCTGATAACTGAGAATATAGGTCTCAAAATAAGTATTAGGGTAATGAATTAATTATTGCACATTCTTACCAACATCTTACAACTATTTAAAATGTAATTTTGGCCCATCATTGTGCTCATCCATCAAGAACCTTATTAGGCCTATATTTGTGTTATCTTGTTTTCCAATTTACTATCCTCCTTATCTACGTTTTGGTAATATTGGTTATCATCTTCGCAAATTATTTTCTAGGAGCAATCACAAGGATCTTTGTCTTACAGAAAAGAGCAATACGAATCATGATGGGAGCTAGCACAGAACACTGTGAAAATATTCATTTATTTATGTTTGTTTTTTGAGCAGTCAAGCTCAATCATTATTTGATATGCATCTGCTGTTTCTAGGGTGGGTATAAAATAAATATAAGAATCTATAAATAGAAAGAAGTGATCATTGCCTGAGAGACTTATTTCAAAGTGAAAGATATCAACATTTGTGTGTTTTGTTTACTCTCAATACCAACGCTGGTAATGTCCGGATATATCACAGAAAAGGTTTTTACTTATAATGTGTTCCGCACTTTCGGAAACTGATGGACTTTTATCTGCGGCAAAAAATTAAGTTCATAGACAGCGCAATTCTGGTGGTTTTGAACAATTAAAATAAGATGGTAAGATCGTCCTTGTGGTGCCCCGTCCAAACGATCCTACCTTTCATCCATAGCCTTAATAATTGGGGTACAATGATTAAAAATTTTGCATCAAGTTTCAACGTTATTAAAAACAAATACCGTATATTATTACAACAACTACGACTGACATTTGTATTTCCGATCCTTTTTTTGAGTTGTGGAGTGAAATTACCGTACTCAAATCTATTTGCGTTTCTGAACAGAATCCATCTGTAATGCCTAGCTCATGACTAGAGACATGTAAAAATAGCAATTGCTATAAAATCAATGAAATCTGAAAGTGCTTCTTTATATGTTTTTCTGATACTTCTTGATGTTTCAATAAGTTTGATGCTGTTCTATCGTGTTTTAGAAAAGGCAACAAAGCGCTACAAATGTCTGAATCCGCCACGTTTCAATGTATTGGCGATTTAGAAGCTATATTCGGAATAGAAGCATTAAAGATGCTATTTTCCTCAAAATAATTTTAATTGAGGTGTAAACGTGTGAAGTTGGTTGATAAATTTGTAGAAAGGTGCAGTTGCAAATGCAGTCGGCGGTTAATAAATATTAATGAATAACCCACCCGTAGAGAGTATTTTGCCAGAAATATCAATTGGGGTGTTTCTCTCGTATGCCTATTGTACGTTATCGAGTGGTTTTACCTGCACCGCACTGTTGTTATGCTACAGAATGTTGTTACGCTACAAAACACTGTTTCGAAATACAGTGAAACCTCTATCCATTGTTATTCCAGGGACCAGGAAAATAAAACCATGCATCCAGGAAAATTTAACATTGATTTTGGGAGTAGGGCTAGACAAAATGAATGATACAAGTAGGAAAACGATGGATCCGGGAACGATGCATAGAGATTTCACTGTAATAGATACACTAAAGTGACACTTTTAAAATTCTACATGCTATGGAAACAAAAAATAGAAGCTATGATTACATGTCTCTAGACTCATGACACATGGTCTCTTGAGGACCAAAAAAAATGATTATTTTTTCTGAAACTGTGATAATTATTTCTAGTTTTCTCTCAAATTCAGGAAATTGAATACCTTTATTATTCATTACAATCTAGTTTCATCTAGTTTTCCACTTAGTTCTTCGTGGTTTCCCACAGTTCTCGAAGTAAATGCTTGGATGAAGTACTAATTGGCCACGACCTTTGATTAGTAGAGCGATAGGCCGAATTATAACATTATAGGCCTATCACTAATTTAATTTGTCGATTGTGTATAATGATAAACTTTACATCTGCTGTCAATGGAAAGAAGTGATCATTGCCCAAGAGACTTAGTTCAAAGTGGAAGATATCAACATTCGTGTGTTTATACTGAAAGAATTTTATCTACGGCAAAAAATTATGGTCACAAACAGCGCAGTCCTGGTGTTGAAGTACATTAGTTTTAAATGAACAAAATGGGGTGGTAAGATCGCCCTTGTGGAGCCCCGTCCAAACGATCCTATCTTTCATCCTTTGCCTTAATTGGGGAACAATGATTTTGTATCAAGTTTTGATGTTATTAAAAGAAAAAAAAGGTTTCCATTTAAAAAGTGTCAGCAGTACTCACTTCCAACAACTACGAGTTCATCAAGAATAACTGAAGCTGAACAGATCTATCTATTGAACAATATGTCAACTTGATTGGCGGCTACCATATCAACGTGGGATGGTTCAAGTTGGTAGTGCTGGAAAATAATACAACACTTTCACATTCTAATTTTTCATTTATTACATGATTTCAATACATTACAATAACATACATTGGTCCAATTTGACATTTATATACACACACACACACATACACACACACATATATATATATATATATATATATATATATATATATATATATATATATATATTTGCTCTGAAAACGGAATTTAATTACATCAAGGTTTTCTTCTATTTGTATTCGACATTCCTCGAGTTTGCAATATCTTTGGCGACTCTCGAATACGTACGAGAGCAACTCACCGATATCACGCGATCGCAGTATCTCACGAAAATACAAACAGCAAACATAACCTACAAAATGGTCAACATTTTTCGACGGTTAAAATTCAGAGCGAGAAAAAACATTGTGTTAAAATATCTGTTTTTGACTTGCTCATCGCTGATAGACTTTCGGCTGAAGTGCCGCGCGATACGTCGGGCCGGAAAGCGTTTCGTTTCGACGACGACTGGCGTTTACTTGTAGCTCTTCGTTCTCTCTAAATTATGTCGCATTTTTTTACGCCACTTTGAACGACCCCTCCCCCCTTGAATATGTCACAAATTTTAACCCACCCCCCCTCCTCCCCTCGAACAAAAAATTGAAATCAACAGGCGGCAAAGGTACAATAAAGTAATAAAATCAAAATATTCATTTCTTTATGTTTGCTCTTTGGGTAGTCGAACTTGGTAATTATTTGGATTCACAGAGAGTCCTAACTTTAAGACGTCTCAACTTGGGACCATTTTACTGAGTTAGGACCAATATTGAGTCCTAACTTTAAGACGTCTCAACTTAGGACCATTTTACTGAGTTAGGACCAATATTGAGTCCTAACTTTAAGACGTCTCAACTTAGGACCATTTTACTGAGTTAGGACCAATATTGAGTCCTAACTTTAAGACGTCTCAACTTAGGACCATTTTACTGAGTTAGGACCAATATTGAGTCCTAACTTTAAGACGTCTCAACTTAGGACCATTTTACTGAGTTAGGACCAATATTGAGTCCTAACTTTAAGACGTCTCAACTTAGGACCATTTTACTGAGTTAGGACCAATATTGAGTCCTAACTTTAAGACGTCTCAACTTAGGACCATTTTACTGAGTTAGGACCAATATTGAGTCCTAACTTTAAGACGTCTCAACTTAGGACCATTTTACTGAGTTAGGACCAATATTGAGTCCTAACTTTAGGACGTCTCAACTTAGGACCATTTTACTGAGTTAGGACCAATATTGAGTCCTAACTTTAGGACGTCTCAACTTAGGACCATTTTACTGAGTTAGGACCAATATTGAGTCCTAACTTTAGGATGTCTCAACTTAGGACCATTTTACTGAGTTAGGACCAATATTGAGTCCTAACTTTAGGATGTCTCAACTTAGGACCATTTTACTGAGTTAGGACCAATATTGAGTCCTAACTTTAGGACGTCTCAACTTAGGACCATTTTACTGAGTTAGGACCAATATTGAGTCCTAACTTTAGGACGTCTCAACTTAGGACTCTTTGTGAATCTGGGCCCTGCTGTTTCCAAGGTGGGTATAAATATAAGAATCTATAAGAATGGCGCCAAATACATAGAACAAAAAAATGGTAAATTACAAAGTTGCCCCCCCCCCCCTTGTAACAACTTGTCACAAATCTTGAAAACCCCCCTCCCACCCTAAGCTATGACGTACTTTATGGACGTCCTTATATTTCAAAGCCGCTGCACTCATTATTGCTTCCTTAGTTTTTGCCTCACTTAAACATTTGTTTTTTCGTTGTTACGTTGGTTTTGATCCGCCATCACAATGAAGAGCAGACCTTGCACAGCCTTCTAAGCCAACTTAACCAAGAAATCAAGAGTTTAAATGACTCGAAAACTAATAAAACCCCTTAAGAGTCCTCGGGAGTCGATTTAACGGTATATCAGTGTTTGGTGATAACTTTTGAACGGTATGAGATATCAAAACTCTAATACAAAGGTAACACATATATATTTAATACCTTCAAGATGGTATAAAATCAAACTACATACGGTAATTTATATTGCATAACTGTCAAGTGTATACGGCTAAAAAATGTGTTTTTTCAGCCGTATACGCTTGACAGTTATGAGACATGACTTGAATAGTTATAACTTATATCATCTTGAAGCTATCATAATTATCTGTGTTTCTCGCGTGCCAGAATTTTGATATCTCATTTTGTTCAAAAGTTATCACTAAAAGACTGATATTTCACTAAACCGACTCCAATGTACTCTCAAATACACACGAGCACCTGATTCAACCCATGAAATAGATTAAAATCTAGAATAAACACCAGTTTCACCGAGAAGAAACCATTTCGGGAGCGACGTATCGAACAATACTTCAACCACACGTAAATACTTTCAATTTAACAAACGACCCTGACGGGTTGTCGCACATTGTAACGTAGAATAGACAAATTTAAAAGTCTACGTCGTTTGGTTCATATTTAGCGAACATTGTTGCAACGATGAGCTCGGCTTCCGAGAGGAGACTAGGCGATTGACGGCTTAAAATGATCCGGTGGTAACATAACCTCAAAATATTTATCGAGTGTTTTCTGCCCACAGGTCTGAAAAATGATGTGAAATTATGTGGAAAGATTTTCCAATTTTTTTTTACTGGAAAACTTGATTTACATTCTATTAGTTATTTATAAATCCATAATTTATAATTGAAATGATTATAATTGAAATAATTATTATTCATTTTGCTCTCACAGATCTAGTATTCGTTGAAGACTTGGTGGATTTTTTTCACTGTCGAGTGTAGAGTGTATTTATTACCTATGTAAAAAATTGAGAGCAATACAAAAAAAAGTGAGAAAAAACATGAAATCTCAGGCCATTGTTTTTCTAGTGGAAGATTCTTCACGAAACATTTTTGACATTTTTCAATAGATCTCTAAACGTTTTTTTTCCCAATAGATACAACATAAGTTTTTTTTTGTAAATCATTTTATTGGTGCATACAGTAATCTGTATAACTGTGCTGTTCTATTGTAAAAAAAAAAATCCTAGGCCTGGTCTACAACAAATTAAACGAGTCATCGAATGATTATCAATTTCTCAACGACCCCACCAACAGCTAGGTTATACGGGGGTACAAATGAGCAGGTGATAATGAAACTATGAAACTGATAAGTTCATTCATTCAACACCAATAGATCTCAGTTATCATTATAGTACGTAGTTAAAACCCAATGAAAAAAAAGAATTACAAGGACTTCAAACGGGATTCGAACCCACGCCCAACGATGACTTCGATTTCTAAAGCGGTGCCTCAGTGCATCGTGCTACGTTAGAATCAGCTAGATTTATTCGAGTGGGTAAAATCAACCTCAATATTCTAAACAACAGATCTTTCGGAGTTTCTCGGACGCAACGAATATCACCGTTGCAACAATGACACTTCAATTCGGAGCTCATCCGAAGATCAGGAATACCGTTCAACAAACTGTCTATTCAACATAATATTTAATAGCATTAACATCACACGTTTACAGTAATGTTTAGGGCATACAGCTCCCTAATAATATTGATATATTTCCACGATTTTTTATCCGCACGTTTTTTCCTGGCATTTTATTAATAAAATCGTTATGTTTTTCCTGTATCTCGAACGTCGATAAAAAAAAATGTTTACGCCGAGCGATTCTCAATCGCTAATCACGTAGATAGATCACCCTTCGTTTCCCCTATAACATTACACTATCACAGTTCATGGCAGCGCGACGCGCCCATCCTCTCCTCGCATTTACACGCGTCGTAACGCCTTCTTATTTACACGCGCCCACGTTTCTATTTACAGTTTCCACGTCAATTCGAATTATCTCTCTCTAGGTTACGACGACGTGCCCCACCGGCACGACTGTCGTGCAGACCGTCAAACAAAGCGTTTCGGTTTATCCGAAGAAAACGATACAGTCGGGCGAGTAAACGACGAGCGAGAAAGATTATCGTTCGTGCGGCTACGAAATGAATCATCGATACACAACGACAGCGAGCGATACGATCGATCAACGAAGATCTATTAGAATCCCAACTTATTTAATAATAAAAAAAGAATAGATCAAGGGCAGTAAGCTTTTAGAAACTTTTCGATTGATTAGGTGAACGCGCGAGTCGAACGACTGTTATGCGACGATACCTTTTTGAACGGAACAACATATCAAAATTAATATTCAGTAGAAAAAACTTCTTAAGAGTCTATGAGAGACGATTTAGTGAAATATCATTAGTTTTGTGTGTGATAGCTTTGGAACGGTATCAGACATCACAATTCTACTACGGAGGAAACACAGATAATTTTATTACCTTAAGGATGGTATGAAATATAGCTATAGGCCTATAACTCATGTTGCATAACTGTCAAACGTATACGGCTAAAAACGTGTGAATGTCAAACGCATTTAGCTGAAAAGTGTGTTATTTAAGCTGTATACAGTGAAACATCTATCCATTGTTTTTCAAAGGACCAGGAAAATAAAACCATCCATCCAGGAAAATTCAACATTGATTATATGGAAGTGGGGCGAGAAAAAATGAATGATACAAGCAGGAAAACGATGGATGCGGTAAAGATGCATAGAGGTTCCACTCTACGCTTGGCAGTTATGCAATACATGTTGTAATATGAATAGTTATAAATTATACCATCTTGAAGCTATTATAATTATCTGTGTTTATCGCGCATTGATTTTGCTATCTCATATCAATCAAAAGTTATCACCAAAAAACTGATATTTCGCTAAATCGATTCTAATTGACTCTTAAGAAATAAATGTATATATTTCTCTATCAATGAAAATGTGATATTTGATAGCGTTTCTCCAACGAACCAACGAACGATTGACATTCTGCTGAATGGACTCCCAGAGCGACGAAAACTAGGATCGCTGTCCTGCGATAAAACGATAACACCGACGGTAAGATAACGTTAAAACTTGTAAAAAGTACACCTCGACATTACACGACATTCAACAGATTCAACAAATATTGTATTTCATGAGGATCTGGATGTCAATCTTTGAGTATGTATTTCGAGCACTCCAACTTTCAAGTTCGAGGAAAATCGCGACTTTCGAGTTTGAAAAAAAAAATTGTAATAGATTCAACAAATTTCGTTTCTCATGGGAATCTGGATGTCAACATTTTCAATTTGATTTTTTTTTAATTCAAATTTAAAATTTTAAAATTCAAATTTAAATTTTTCAAATTCAAATTCAAAGTTCTAGTTTCAAGTTTGAGAATTTAATTTCGAGTCAAGTTCGAGTTGAAAAAAAAAAAAAATTGTTAGGTCGAGATTTGCATAACAGTAGCATCTTCTAGACCCCAAAAAAAAAAAAAAAAAATTGTTTCATATCCGGAGCAATAGCCTACAGTATACAGAAAAATTGCAGGAAAAAAAACCAAACTAGAAATTTTCGAGTTCAGCCAAATTTGAGCTCGAAAACACGATAGGCCTACTAGAACTTGGAAATTCGAGTCTCGCACACATCCAATTTGTAGACATCATTTCGCAGCTTCCTCCGCCCCCCCCCCTCGATCGAACGTACCCTTATTAGATCACAACAACACGTGAATATGTTCTCATACACCCTGTTTACCTGATACTTTTGCGGGGAAAGTGTTCACGATGCCGTGGATTTTCAGGTCGAGGTTCACGACACGAGAACGCGACCAACCGTCAGAGATGCCGCGAGATTACGTAATCACGCACAATGACTCGGGCGGCATGCCACCTTCTTACCGCGTGGATCTCAGTTTCGAAAACAAAAACAACCAAAAAAGAACACTTTCCCCCGAAATACGTCTTTAACGCCTCTTCGACCGATGTCGATGACACTCGATTTGATATCGGCCGGATTCCTCCGACTGACGAATCCCCGTACGTCCGCACACATGGACCCAACTTCGGTATTTACAACTTGACATTTATATTCAATATATATATATATATATATATACGATAATATTAGAGGCGGAACACTCAACGTTATGATACACAAGGAGCGCTGACGTGCGCTTAGGAGCTCTATTTATATATGTACAACCGACCGGCGCTCAAGTAGAAGTAGAGCGCTGACCAAACTCTTTCCACGTTATAGCCTGGCGTTGATCGACTGCTACTAACGTTGTAACGTTACAACATTCATTATGACTGACTGCTTTCAACGTTATACCGTGCGTTGAATGACTGTTCCCAACTTATATAGCAGGGTGTTAACCGACTGTTTCAACATTATAACTTGGCGCAGACCCAACGCTGTGAACGTTATAACCTGGCATTAAACGACGGCTCCCAACGTTGTAATGTTGTAACATTATGATTGACTGCTTTCAACGTTATAACCGTGCGTTGAATGACTGTTCCCAACTTATATAGCAAGGTGTTAACCGACTGTTTCAACATTATAACGGGGCGCTAACTGACCCCTTTCAACGTTATAGCCCGGCGTTGATCAACTGCTCCCAACTTATAGCGGGGTGTTAACCGACTGTTTCAAGATTATAACGGGGCGCTAACTGACCGCTTTCAACGATATAACCGTGCATTGACTGACTGCTACCAACTTATAGCGGGGTGTTAACCGACTGTTTCAAGATTGTAACGGGGCGCTAACTGACCTCATAAATAGAACTGGTTATTTTGTCCATAACAACGAAGTATTACCACACTGACTAGTATGCCCAGTAAACATTCAAGGTCCGTTTTCATGGCTCGCGGTTTTTTCCGACCAATCAGAATGGATGAAATACCCACCGCTTGCACTTGTTGATCTCTGCCGTGAGACATGAAATAAATTCAACTTTGGAAAAAAAATGCTGCGATTAAATACCCTCACTCATACAAGTGGTCATACAAGTGGTCATACAAGTGGTAGGGTTATGTCGGAATATCACCTCTAAAACAGTAGGCCTACTTTTCGAATATGCATTGTGATTTTATTCGCGTGCCACATAATACGACGCTAAAAATCACTTGACCACCTGAATTGAACTCAAATGATTGAATAAATGAGTCAAATTTCGAAGTGCATGCGAAGAAACGCGGCTTTGTGAACAGCAAAGGCGACTGGCGATTCTTTTAATCGCCTCGGCCTGCTACGAGCCATGAATACGTACGTTGAAAAGCTTATATATTATAAAAGAAAGTGGCCATATTGTGACTTTATAAGGCAAAAATGTTGTTGCCACTTTTTGAATGAGATCGGAACTCTCTGAAACCATCTGAAACTCTTTGAAACTCTCTGGAACTCTTTGAAACTCTTTGAAACTCTCTGGAACTCTTTGAAACTCTCTGAAATTCTCTGAAATTCTCTGGAACAACAAAGACCGCACAAGATAGCATCTCGTCTGATCACAATCGGTCGCAGTCGGAGACCGTTCGGGGTGTTACCGGGGTCGAAGCTAACGATTCAAGGTCGCGCATTCCGTCGCTCAGCTACTCGAGCGGGGGCGGCCGGGGGGCGGTCAGTCTGGTTGGCAGCACTGGAGGCGGGCGCGAAGACCTGCCTCGGCATTGGCACCTGCAGACACAACAAGATAAATGATGATTATTGTTTTTGTTTTTTTTTAATATTGGGTTTTAACGACGCACTGTAATGATGACTGAGATCTATTGGCGTCGGATGAATGATTATTGAGATGATGAGATGATGAGATGAAGGTTTTATGGGTAATGGGAAGGATAGTGGGAAGGAAGCGGTCGTGGCCTATATTGTGGGAACCATCCCGGCATTAGCCTAGACCTCAGAGGGAAACCACGAAAAACCCCTGTAAAGATAGACGGTAACGGGGATCGAACCAGGTCCGATATGTCCCTTCACCTCCCGGATCACATGAAGTTAACCACTCCACTACATGTGCCGGTATGATTATTGTTTGCTTATCGACCCCACCAACAGCTAGGTTATACGGGGGTACGAATGAGCAGGTGATAATGAAACTATGAAGTGATGATAAGTGAAAGGACGTTTACAAAAATCCATGCCTTATGCGGGACTCAAACCCACGCCCAAAGGTGACTTGAGTTGCTGAAGCAGTGCGATAGTTGACTGAGCCACGTGGACTGCCTGACACGATGAGTCATTATTGTCATTGGATCCACGCTATACAGTGAGAGGAACTATTTACAGACACATATATATGAAAAAAAAAAAAAAATATATATATATATATATATATATATATATATATTTTTTTTATATATATGTGTATAGATAGATATATAGATATATAGAGATATATAGAGATAGATATAGAGATAGATATAGAGATAGATATAGAGATAGAGATAGAGATAGAGATATAGATATAGAGATATAGATATAGAGATATAGATATAGAGATATAGATATAGAGATATAGATATATAGATATAGAGATATAGATATAGAGATATAGATATAGAGATATAGATATAGAGATATAGATATAGAGATATAGATATAGAGATATAGATATAGAGATATAGATATAGAGATATAGATATAGATATAGAGATATAGATATAGAGATATAGATATAGAGATATAGATATAGAGATATA